>FR989937.1:9465083-9823904 GCA_905404155.3 Plebejus argus | reverse complement strand
AATACTATTCGAAGATATATTTTCCATATTTATTTGTCAGTAATTTGTGCTAGTCGGTTCATTGAAGGCTCCAGAAGCATTTCTTTGACAGGGCGTAAATCTACAATATCTATATAGAGTTACACAATCCACAAGCTAGGTAAAAATCTTTGTTTTGAACGACAGTGACTTCTCCTAAGTAAATATTGTCTCAGACGTAATTAATCCCCCCTTTTCTATCTAATAGTAGATAACAGTGATGAGACAGACAACTAACCCCCAAAATAGAACCGTTCAAGTGAACCAATTGATGATGAAGCAATCCATTCTCTGTTTTTTTAGATTACCGGTAATTTGGTACAAAATGACTCGCAGCAAGAAATATTAAAAATGTAATGTAATATATAGATAGAATTTGGACAAAATCTGTTATAAAAATACTAAATAATACCAAAACATCAGAAAATTGGTTAAAAAATCGGAAGAAATGGATGGAAATGAAGTGGATGGAAATGAAGTTTTGGCATTTAATTTAAATTTTTGTTGCATTCTTGTATTTTTCAAAAGCCATGCGACATATCTTTAGAAGGTATTTCAATAGCCTTTATCATAATGTATTATAAAAATCACTAGTAACAAAAGTCATTTAAATAGGCAACGAATGGTAATGAAGGCTTACCCGTGACAAAACGAGAAATTGCAACTAAAAATTAAATTTTCTCCGAGAAGCAATGCGCACATCTTATCTCGCCTATAATGTATGGCAGACATGGGCATGGTGGTTGCGAAACATGTTTGCACGTTGATCTACAGATGCAGATTTGGTCAAAAACATAAAAACCATTTGCTTGAAAAGAAATGAATTATTTCGCGTGACAAAATTAAAACCTGCGTTCTCTCAATGTTGCAGATACCCCAGTTCATTCTTTTGTTTAAAAAGGTCAATATGAGTTTTTAAGCTAATGTTTCAGTAAAAAACATAATAAGATTTATTACGAAAACTCCTAGAAAATTGTGTCTAAGCTAAGAAATCTGGGAGTGTACAGTCGAGGGAAATGAAATTTTGGCTATTTGATGATAAATATCTTTTTGATTATTTATCTTACGGAAATACACAATACGTGGCAAAGTAGAACACTATAGACTTAACATTTTAAAAGTATTTGATCGAAAAAAATCATTTCGTAAATATCAAATTTTGATCTTGAAAGCAAATGGGACCGAAAAAATAGAACGACCCATATGTGGGCAAAGGCGATCTTATCGCTAAAAGCGTTATAATAATGTGTATGTACCTACTATGTAATATGTATAGTATTATGAAAGAAGACGATATATTATGTAATATTTTATACTCTCTGGTCTAACTGAATCATATTCGAGCACATTAATGTGTCTTTATCTCAAAGTAAGTGACATTTTAATAGTAATTTTAAATTTACTACGAACTTGGAGGGGGTAAACGGCGCGTGCTTACAATATCAGATAAAAAGAACGTATATTTGCTGCCATAGTACATACACATACGTATCACTTTTGATCGCGATATACAATAAAGATTCGTCTGGTCACTAAACTATTGATAGCGTACCTAATATGTGTTGTGTATTTAGCGCAAGTACCCTAGATCTAAAAATCGACCACTGCGCGCATTGCCCTTTCAAATTCTCGGAACTATATTTTTAAAGTTGTGCGCGATCTATGAGTATGTTCCTTTGCGGATAAGAATCGCTTGCTATTTGCGGTTGAATAAAAAATGTTCTCTATTTGTATTTTTAGAACACTTTTTGGAGCGTATCGAGTTCGACCCAGTGTGGGTAAAGAGTATGTGGTGGTTGTGCCTCATCTCTCTGATATGGGGCAGCGAGTTCATACTCGGCTGCCAACAGATGACCATCGCCGGGGCCGTCTCGCATTGGTACTTCAGGTGAGAGATTAAAAAATATAATAAGGCGTCTCCCAGACAGACACGGGCAGCGGTGGCGGTGGCGGTCAGTTGGATGACTTGAAAGTTGGTTGACACAGACACACGCGGTGGCGGTGGCAGTACAAACAACTGACCGCCGCCGCAAGTCGCGACCGCCTCCGCTGCCCGCGTCTGTCTGGGAGACGCCTTATTAGGGCGAGCGAAGCGAGTCCTACCATGTATATCCCACAACCTGAACATTTTGTGGTACACTTTACGGAAAAACTATCACGCCTATTGATTTGTGCTTTAACATAGTATTTTTTATTTATATGTAGATGTGTTATCATCAGTCAGTCGGTCAAGGTGTGACGACTGACGAGTGACGACCTGAGCCCTCACAAAGCTCGGCTTTTAGCTAGTTAGTCTAAGAAAATTAGCTTCAAAATCGTCGATCAGACCGAATAATTCGTGTAGTTTTGAAATTTGGTACAGTTGTTCCTGAAGGTGTCCAGATGAATATAATAAAAAGTGCCCGAGGGTGGGACAAGAGCCGGCGGTGGGGGAGGGGGGAAAGGTCTCTTTTTCAAGGTTTTTGCTTGTAACTTGAAAAGTATTTATAATATCTCGTTAGTGACTTCTATATTAATTATCTACATTAAATTTCCTATAAATTACGTCTACGCATTTTTACTGTATGATCATTACTTTAGGAAATACAGAGTATTAATAGGGTACGCTAGCACTGTTTTCCCATACAAACATATTCCCCAATTTACTACCTAGACAATGCGTCTAGACAAATGATTTTTTTATACAATATTGGGATCTATTAAAGCATGCCTCTACATTAGATTTTTTTCTAAAATTAAAAATATGACCTTAAAAAATTGCAAAAAATGAATGCCCCGTAGGCCGTACTCCCGCCAATCGACCGACCATAAAACAAATTTGAAAGATCTTTAAGATAAAATAAACACGTAGAGGCAATAGACTTACTCTTCCTTAAGATATTTCCTTTAGTTTACTAATGGACTTTTTGTCTTTGTAGAGTTCGCCCTCTCTAGAACTATGTTGAAAAGAAAAATATACATACAAAAACTCCTATGTCAGGAAGTAAAGTTCAATTTCAATTTCAAAGCCTTTTATTACCAAAAACATACAAAATATTTACAAAACAATATTCATTAAAAACATTATTTAGAAATGGGAAGCTGTACGTCAGCCTCCTTATTGGCGTGTCCATCTGACACAAAGGCCTCCTCCAGCCTTTTCCATTCGCATCTGTCACGACTCACGAGCCAACCGAAGCCACAAAATTTCATCAAAATCGGTTCAGCGGTTTAAATGTACATAAAGCTGTTACACACAGACATGCTTGTTCAATTCTAATTAAAATGTGTTTAAATGTTGAACATTATTCTTAACAGTACCTATAATAATTCGCATATTACTTAACAATACAATGTTATTTTATTTTGCTATATTTTTTCAGGGGGCCAAATTCACATCCATCACCAGTGATGTACTCAATCGGTAAACTGCTAAAGTACCATTTGGGTTCCGTAGCCAAAGGCTCGTTCCTGATCACACTGTTCAAGATCCCACGTCTCATCCTGACCTACTTACATGCGAAGTAAGTCACATTACAATTTACACGCACTATATGCTTCTACACAAAACATAGGCTTAGGATAGAAATATAGGTAACGAATTAGATGTTTTCCGCAATTTCGTTTCACGGAAATTCGTTTATCGCACGGTAACCGTAAATTTTTAGGAAAAAAACTTCTTTTTGACGACTCAAAGTTATCTAAATCGGTTGAGCGTGGATCACGTAACACGTTTAAGGGTGAAGCCAAACGAGCGTAATTTTGTGAGTCGTGAGAGGCAGAATTTCGGTTGGCAGAAATTCTGCTGCATTCTGTTATATAGAAAATTCCTACTTCATTCACACGGGCGTAATTTTATGAGTCACGATTAGTGTGAAAAATAATTTACTTACGTGACCGAAATTCCGCGACTCACGACTCACAAAATTACGCTCGTTTGGCCTCACCCTAAAACGAACAGACACAAATATCGTTCTTTTTTAGATTGTCAGCGCGGGCGGAGAAAGGCTCTGATTGTGCGAAGTGCGGCCTGAAATGCGGCATCTGTTGCTTCTACTGCCTGGAGAAGTTCATACGTTACCTCAACCACAACGCGTACACGATCATCACTATTGAACGAGTGCATTTTTGCAAGGCGGCTGCTAAGGTATTTTCTATTTTAAGGGTTGGACCTCATCTGGCAGCACGGAATCGCCTTTTTCCGTCGCCCTTTCTCTTTCTGTCGCTTAGAACTGCCATTTGCTAGACCGAGACAAAAAGCATAATGCCGATCGCCTCGAGGATTCCGCCGCGTGCTATCGCATATCTTTATGTATAGGTTTTTCGCACCAAGGATAATTTAATACTATATTTCTATGGACGGAGTGTTTTATCAGTAAGTTACAAACATAAATATACTTTCAGGCATTCACTACTATTGTGAACAACGCGTTACAAGTGGCTACGATCAACAGTGTGGGAGACTTCATACTGTTTCTCGGCAAGTGTATAGTGACAGCTGTGACTGGGAGCATCGGCCTCATACTGCTCAAGAGAAACTCCGATCTCCACTTCTTCGCTGTGCCCACATTAGTGATATGCATCTTCTCATTCTTCATAGCACACTGTATACTATCGCTGTATGAGGTTGGTATTTCAATATTTTGATACTTTTTAGGGTTCCGTACCCAAAGGGTGAAAACGGGACCCTATTCATGAGACTTCGTTGTCTGTCCGTTTGTCTGTCTGTCTGTCTCCAGGCTGTATCTCAAGAACCGCTATAGCTAGAGTTCTGAAATTTTCTCAGATTATGTATATCTGTTGCCGCTATAACAACAAATACTAAAAACAAAATAAAGTTAATATTTAAAGGGGGCTCCCCCATACAACAAACGTGATTTTTTTGGCCTTATTTGCTCGTTATCAATAATGGCAACAGGTAGGCACTTGATATTTTCACAAAGGCTTTAATTATATGTCTACTTTAATATTTAAGAACAATTTAATAAAATAAAATAAAAATTTAAGGGGGGCTCCCATACAAAAAACACAATTTTTGGCCTATTTTTGCTCTATAACGGTACGGAACCCTTCGTGCGCGAGTCCCACTCGCACTTAGCCGATTTTTAACCGTTACCGTCGCTTACCGTCCGTGGGTGGTAAGAACGACCCATAAACTATGAAAACGAACTCTGTAAAATATGTGTGGTTAAACTAAGATAAGCAAAGTTCGTGGCCCGCGACGCTTACCAACCGCGCTGCCGTAAGTGTCACTGAAAGAACACTAAAATGAACGAAGTGCTTGCTATGGCACTCGAAATCGATTTTTACCTTGAAAAAAAAAATGAAATGTCAATGTCCGTTTTCTCTAGAATGCAATGAACCAATATGAACTTCAGTAGAAATGCAGTCAATTAGGTGATTTAAAAGTTTCAATAACTGAATGTGTCCATTTTGACCTGCTGGGGACCGATTCTTATAACTCGATTATCGCTGCGATCGCTGCCACACTCGCGCAAAAGAGACAGCCTACATCAGTAGCGACATTGAAGGCACGAGAATATAGAATCCACTATCCAGTAGGCCTACTACGAATGGGGATGCCGTCGCCTATGGCGTCGAGTTCCCGTGTTGGTCGCGATGCACAACGTACTCCTGTGCATCACAACGTAAGTCATAAATGGCTCATGCAAGCCAATTGGGGCCTCTGCTTGGCCTCGGCGAGGCAAACACAGAGAAGAGCCTGCGCAGCAGCAGGCGCTCGTCGGCGGAGTCGTGGTGTAGGCTCACGCGATCCCGCGGCCCGCCCAAGGCGCATAACCGCCGAGTTTTTAGTGAGTAGGGGCTGCGTTCACCACAGGTCTACTACGAAACCGTTTTGTTTGAGACTCAAACAATCGTTCGAGAATGCCGCGTCCTACTCTAACAAACGAGAAATTACGTTGTTAGAGTAGGACTCGGCATTCTCATCCGATTGTTTGAGTCCCAAAACGGTTTCGTAGCAGGGGCCCTGATCTCCATATCGCATTCCAGATGGTGGTGGACTCGTTGTTCCTGTGCGTGTGCGAGGACCGCAACATGAACAGTGACGGACAGTGGCAGCACTCGCGCCTGGCCGAGCTCGGCGGACACAAGCGGACGCCCAACGACGCCGAAATGGAGGACCTTAACAAGTACTAGATTATACTAACAACTACAAGCACAACAAACCAACTTTGACTTCCACCACTATTTCCTAACTTTATAAGTAAGATGAAAACGTTTTAAACTTATACATACTTGTCACTTCAGCGACCCTAGCATGGCCACAGTAGAAATGCGAAAGTATAGAATATGTGTGGAGATAAACTGAAGGTACTGTTCCGATCTATACCTCGGCTAGCCGCGACCGACAAAAAAACAAATGTAATGACACTTTATGACATACAGTAATGGACTATAGTCCTAAAAATTCAAATAAAATTCCTACTTTATGACATAGACTATAGTCTATAGATGTCATTTTATTTGAATAGAAATAAAATGACATAGACTATAGTCTATCTAAAGTGTATACGTACACATATTTTTCACACAGATGAAAACCAATTTCGGTTAAGTTTGACAGCTCGAGTTTGTTGCTCTATTCCGCTAGGTATATTAACTTTATGGCCGCGACCGACAAATATTCAAATAAAATGCCACTTTATGACATAGACTATAGTCTAATAATAATTAATCTAATCTAAAGTCTAATAATAATATTCAAATAAAATGCCACTTTATGACATAGACTATAGTCTAATAATAATTAATCTAATCTAAAGTCTAATAATAATATTCAAATAAAATGCCACTTTATGACATAGACTATAGTCTATGTCATAAAGTGGCATTTTATTTGAATATGTCATAAAGTGGCATTTTATTTGAATATTTGTCGGTCGCGGCCATAAAGTTAATATAGGTACCTAGCGGAATAGAGCAACAAACTCGAGCTGTCAAACTTAACCGAAATTGGTTTTCATCTGTGTGAAAAATATGTGTACTTCTACACTTACACAAGCATGATTGAAGATGAATTCTATGAGATTAAATTGTCAACGGGCTGATCCGGGCTGATGGACGTCAAAAAAAGAGGTGCTGCTGTCATGTATCACGTGTCTGATAGTGACATCTCGCTTGCTCAGGCCTTTGTTTCGATATTCCGCTAGGTATATTAACTTTATGGTCGCGGCTAGCCGCGGTAAAGATCGGAACGGCACCTTCAGTATATCTCCATTCTCCACAGAGTTTCTATACTTCCGCATTCCTACTGTGGCCATGCTAGGGTCGCAGAACTCGCAGACGTTAGGACTTGGTAACATACTTGGTAGCGTTTGCAGTTTGCACGTCTTACATCAACTAAAAAGATAGATATGTGCACATACTATAATATATCCCGGTGTTTTTCACATATACTTATGGAGTTATGTAATTTTTTGAACACGCGATATTAATTTCATGCAATACGCCGCGTAATGTAAAAACGCTATTCGAGACACCCAAATGACCGCTAGGGGACGCTTAACGTTACGGGTGGTTGGTGAAAATGAATATGACATTGAAAATAATATTTTCTCTACTAATACTGAGCCTTTTGACACAACAAAAAAAGTATCGAATTTCCTCAATCGCATATATATGACAATTTTATTTAGAGAATGACGCGACGATGACGATGTTCTATAAAAAATGCTCACGTTTTAAAGGCGTAACTACACTGTAGCGGAACGACAGGACACTTCACTTTTCTTATTATAGTTTTGTCGAGTCGTTCCGTTTTCTATCTGTTAAAACCCCCCTTAAATAATACCTTTGATTTTTTACATGGTCACCAGATCCCCTTACACAATATATGCCATAATTTTTACTGCAAAATATACGACGTGCACAACATTAAGATCGCTTGACGAAAATAAAAGTGGCAATCTGCACATGTGTTCAGTAATAAGTTAATAACTAATAAACTGTCACCTTCTGATTGCTGTACTAATAAATAATTAACTAAATTTATTTATGGCTCATACCAATAAAGATTCATTTACCATTAGAGCACACAATGTATTGGCAGAAGAGCGATCTTAAAGTTTGTAGGTCCTATACACTCATAGCACAATTTTACACTGGTATCACTTACATTATTTTTTTATTATTCACAGGTAATTTTCGAAAATGGAATCCTGCCATATAGCCTTACGCACCTTTTTGAATAATTCTTTATTATTAGTCTAAGTATTTTTTGACTCGCTTTACACACAGTAAACATTATTTTGCTTTATTTATAGACTATTGTCCAAATAGCTCAAAATATAATAGTTTAAAAATAATACTAATTTTATCTCTTTTAAGAAGTAGTAAGTATTAAGTTATATAAGAATCATGTGACATAATTTTTATTTTCTAAGTACAAATGTGTTTGCTTTAAACTTTTTATCCACCGCATTTTTGCTATATTAAAAGGCAACAATTTTTTTTTGTTAGGTATAATATGATCTGTTTTTGGAATCAATAATTATAGCTATGTAATACAAAAGCTATTAATCGAGTGTCGTGGCTTATTTTTGGTTACAGCTTTTTAAACACCGTTTTTTAGATAATTTAAATATTATAGTTATTTATATAAGAAAATGTTATATTAATGTTATTTCTGTTTTGTGAGGCTTACTTTTATTTACTATAATATTAACAGATAATACGGTCTGTAATTATTATTCCAAATTCTTCTAAAGTTGCTTATAATTTTGTGAAACATATTTTGACATTTTAGGCCAAACTTGATTTCAACATAAGTTATAATAACAATAATATTAATCATTAATGCATCTAGGTGGGGAAGACTTTGCATATGTATTTTGAAGTATATTTTTACATTCTCAAACATTTTATTTAGAATTTTAGCATAGATGTAGGGTTTTGAATGTTTTGAATTTAATGAATAAGTAATAATATTGATGTGTTTTTTGCATTTAAATATTTCCATCACCTATTTTTGTGATAATAAAAGATTAGGAAACACATCTCAATTTTAAGAGTCTCAAAATGTTCTGTCCTAAGAACAGTATTCTCAAAATTTTTTACGTCCACCATAAAAATAATTATTATTATTATTTTTAGTTTATAAGAAATAGTGGGTGCTATTGCACTTTTTTATTGGACTGACACGCATTTCATGTGTTTTGTATTTTCATAATGAAATAACTGTATTTTAAAAAGATAAAACCGACTTCAAAATTGTACGTAATTGAGAATTAAAACTTCCTATCTCCAAAACTACTGAACCGATTTTGATGAAATTTGCACTATTCCCTAAGTTGAACAATACCTAGTACAATAAAAAAAGAATCACTTAAATCGGACTTGTAGTTCCGGAGATATGCGCGAACAAACATAAAAACATACATACATACATACACTTTTGAAATTTGGCACATTTGTTCAGAAGCTGTTATAGATTAACATATACAAAAACTAGGCAGTTCTGGAAATATTACATACATACGCGTCGAATTGATAACCTCCTTTTTTTTAAGTCGGTTAAAAATAATACTAAAAAATATATAATTAGTATTTTTTTTATTTTCTAGGATATAATATATCCTTATATATTCAAAATACTATTTTTTCCATATTATGGAAAAAATAGTATTTTGAATTGCAATCATAAAATTATTTTTATATTTCATGTTCAATAGACTTTAGAATGTTATTATTTGTATTTTCAAATAGTTTCTGAGTGCTTTCATATCTACTACCTCATGAAAGTAATCTTCCATTTTATTTCTACTATAAACATCTAATTTGTGCTTTCATTGTGAATAAAAATATTTTCCTTGAAATTGTGTATTTATTGTATCCAGAATATAATTATTTCTTTACAGGTTTTTTGCCTTTTATGGTTTTTATTTGCTTTCTCTTCTTTATTTGATCTGAAATGGCTTTACTCTTTGCTTTCAGTTGTTTCCTTCTGATAGCAAATTCAGGTTTACTCTTGGGTTTCTTAATGCCTTTTGGAGGTTTGTCATTTTCATCTTCTCCCTCATCCTCTTCTTTCATAAGTTCCTCTAAAAAATTTAATAAAGCTTAGGTTAGGTTTTCAGTAAAGTGTAGACAGAATATAACAGTACACAAATAAAATATTATATCGACGGTTAAAAGGAAGTATATACAAGCGACATTTTTGTCAAAAATGAGTTTTGAATGCCATCTTACTTAAAATTTTCCGCTCTTTCGAATGCGCTCACTCTCACAGCTTTTTGGCGTTTATGCCCTAGCAAAAAAAAACAATTTTGTAGTTATATTTTTTGTAACCGACAAAAATTCAGGTCAGTTTGTCTGTAAAGGTGCTTGTACCCCTGCAAAAAATATTTGTCTACAGAGAATTTGATATAGCAGCCTTTCGGCTGCTTATATCTTTTAAGCAATTCTCTCCAAAATTGCAAACGTCGTTTATAGCCTTCTTCCATTTCGTAATTGATCATAGCTTTGGCGCTTGTACCCTATATATCCAAAATTTATTTTCATATTACTCTGTCGGTTATACCCTACAACCTTTTTCAACCATATTTTGATAGACTCACGCAATGCCAGTCGCCAGATGTTGATTATTCTTCTTTTCCTTCACTTTAAAACGACATTGTGTGTCACATTTGTGTCACTTATGTCTTATAATTCTAGTTTTTGTGAAAGTCTACTGTTACTTCTGTTCGATTAAATAATAAACAACCACTGTAAAAAGTCGTTATCCTTCTTTTCCTATAACACTTACTGATCGTCTAGTCTCGTATACCCTTTTACTTTGCGATGTAAGAAATCAGAATGTTGTTTAGGCTTCTTATCCTCTAATATTTTTTTTGTCATTTGTCTCTTATGCCATATTACCTCATTCAAAATTTTAAAGTAATTGTTATAAGCGACAAAAAACACTTTAAATAGCACCAAATTATTAAAACTAACAAAACGGTAAGAGGCCAATTTTTTATCATTTTATAACTGTTTAAATTACCACGATCCGTCAATAAATAACATAGATACGTCAGTTTTTCTTAAATTTATAACTTTAAACGACTCTTCTGAACATTTCACTTTTTGGCGCTTATACCCTACTTCCTTTTAACCGTCGATATGTAGAGTTAAATCAAAGAGTCTACTGTCAAAACGCTAGCCCCGCCTACACACAACGCTATCCTCCAATCGTGATGTAACAATGATTCCATGAATCGAGCTCCCGGGCAATGTGCTTTACACTGCAGCTAATAGAGAACAATATCGTGTAACAACGGTTCCCGCAATAATAACACGAAAGTAAAGGTTGTAAGTCCTAAAAATGTTTTTGATGATTACTTAAAAATTAAATACAATACTAATATTTCCTTTAGCTATTATTTTATAAAGTGTGTGATTGTAGTAGTGCATGTTATTTAATGATAGTAACTCAATAAATGTAAGAGATATTTGTTGAAAAGCCCAAAAATACATATTCATAATTTCGAAAAATAAAACTATCGAGTCAAAATAAGTGAATTGTGTTTTCTGTTAGTTAAATATCAGATAAATATACAATGATTAAATAAATCTTAATTTCATTTGAATCCATCGTCTTCCGGGATCGTAATACTTATTAGAAAACAGCAAAAATGACAGCCCGCTCTTAAATTATAGACTACAAAAGAAAATTTACCAACCTTTGATAACAACATCCTCTGCTTTCTGAATTGGGTCTCCTTTGAAGAAATCACTTCCCTCAATGTCAGGGTAGCCAGTCTCTGGTCTTGTTGCTTCACTCATAACTTTCTTTTCGATTCTTCTCTCATACTTGCTTCCAGCTTTTTTGGAGAAGGCCTGTCTTAGTTTAGCTGGGCTCACATACTTAGGGTTTTCCCATAATGTTACACCACCAAATGAACCAGAAAATATTTTCACCTGGTAATAAAAATGAATGTCAATTAATGATGTAAAAACAAAAAAAAACAATACTTAACACACAAACAACTTACTGGATTAAGTACAAATCTTGGACCAATTTCGGCTAGAGCACCATCTTCAGATAGAATTTGGTAGTTTCTGAACCAAATCCTGTTATCAAGAATCATAAAAGCATAAACATGGTCAAAGAATGGCTGACTTTTCGGATGGTGTTTGGGTACACCAAAAATTTGAGTCAGAAGCTCTTTCAAAAGAGTAAGATGTGGGTCTTTGGTGAATTGTGGATCAAATGATAACAAAGGTCTTGAGCCTCTTAAGCAGTTACCAGTCATTTTCAGCTCTCCCATTGTGTAAACTGAAATAAAAAATATAACACTATGTAGTCATCTTAATTTAATAGATAATTACATTTACATTTTGAAGTTGTAACACTTATAACTTGGGAAAAATTATAAATCAATGGTTTGACCCAATCATTGATAAAAGTTAATTAGATAGAAAAGTATACTTACTGTTCTCTACTAGAAATTTTGCACTAGGGCCATTAGGGATATTAGCCATCCAAAGATACAGATCCCGCATCTTTCTTCCTTCGAACAAAATGCATTTATTGCAGTTCTTCATTTCACTGATTTCGTTAACAACATATAAGTTTTTGCTTCTTTCCATTTTAGATTCACTTTTGTGGTGGGGCATCAGTTTTTTTAAATCCTCCATTAAATGCCGATGCCTGTGGTTTATACCACGGGCCGCAAAGACCAGCACTCGTTGACGATTAATCCATTTAACCTAGAGAGTCACAAATATAAAAACAATATCCTTTACCACCTCTAAGTACAAAACAAACATGAGTTTTGAAAACTTGCCTGTTTTGGCGTTGGATCATCGGACATTCGGATCCGTGGAAGTTCCACGACATTCTCATCTTTTGCTGGTATTTCTGGTTCATTTCTTTTCTTTTTCTCCTTCTTAATTTTAACCATTTTTTTAGCTTCTTAGAACAAACACCAATGTAACGCACGTGGATGATGGTCAACGTGTGTTTGACATGGTTTGATAGATGGCAGATGCCAAACAGGTGCTTGACATGTGCTTGACAGTGAACGCTGTCAAAAGCAATGAAAGCAAATTATTGAAAAAAGTGGTTGTGATTTTGTATTATTTTCCTAAAATTGTGTTATGTTGGGTTTTTAATGTGTAATATTGGTAGAATATTAACCATTAGATAATTAATCGTTATCGTGTACAAGTGTGGGAAAGTGATGCATTATCTAGAAACGTGCTATTTTGTGTTCCCTCCAAAACTCCATCAAAAGTTTCAGTAAAGCGTCAAGGCTTAAATCGGCTTTAGCGCGAAGCACCACGCATATATGCGGCCGCGGGCCGCGGCATGACTGTAACATGACTTTTACATATGGAAGAAATACACGGTCGTCAACGGCGGTTGACCTTGACGACCACGCAAAATCTTGGCAACACGTGGGCAACCGTGTGGCTGGCAATTAGTGGCGATGCGCATACTATTTTTGCTGTTGACGACCGCCGTTGGCGATCGTGTATAATGTATTTCATACTTTAGACTTTGACTAGACTTTAGACCTGACAAATATAAAATATTGTTTTCCCGCCATAATACTCGACACTGGCCATGGTTAAAGCCGAAGTGCGATAATAAGAAAAAAAAAGTATCTGCTGTCAGCTGTCAGTGTCACTGATAAGTCTTATCATTTTTATGTCAAACTATCTACACTCCATAGTCAAAACCACCAAAACAAACGAAAATTTAATTATTATAATTTATATTGCTGAATACGCACACGAATAAAAAGTCGGTTTTGTATTTTGAAATATTTATTTTTGTTATAAGTGTAATATCTTGCAGCAACAATATAGCAGAAATGTTGTTTAGGTATTTATTCTTTACACCTTACATTACTAAAACATGCACAATAAATAAATTAAATCGTACACTTTCAACATTGCCTCAGCTTTCTTCGGTAAGTTTTTTTTTTTGTTATTCTATAATAATAATAATAATTATTTTTTATAATTACACTTTGACAACAACAGTGATTTAACTGCGCAAATGCTGCGCAATGTTGTTTTAATTTGGGTAAAAACTGAAAGTTTCTTTTGTATTTCAATGTAGGAAAAGTATGGCGTTAAAAGAAAAGAATTTGGAGTTTTAAAAAACGATGATCTTAAATTCTTCCAATCTCTTTTAAGCAATGAAAGGGTACTGACTGATGAGTCTGAAGTTCTTCCTTTTAATATTGATTGGATAAAAAACTGCAGAGGTAAATAAGATAATATCTTTTTGTTACAATTTTTTAGATCTCTTTGCATGAAAGAAAAATTATCATTATTTAATTTCCATAAGGTCAATCAAAAGTGGTATTAAAACCAAAAACAACAGAAGAGGTATCCCAGATTTTGAAGTACTGTAATGATCGCCAACTAGCAGTCTGTCCTCAGGGTGGAAACACGGGGCTTGTTGGAGGCTCGGTGCCTGTATTTGATGAAGTCATCATTAATTTCATGTTAATGAACAAAATTGTCAGTGTTGATGAACTTTCAGGTAATTTCTAGACAAAATATTAATGGTAGATAATGATAAAGATTACATTTCTAATAAAGTAGTTTAATATATGTACAGATCATTTAAAGTGAGATATTTATTATTTTGAAATTTAATTAAAATTTTAAGGGGCTCTTGTATGTGAGGCTGGCTGTATACTGGAAAATCTAGATAATTATGCTCGAGAACGAAATCTTATAATGCCATTAGACCTTGGTGCCAAAGGATCATGCCAAATTGGTGGCAACATCAGCACTAATGCTGGCGGCATAAGACTCCTACGGTATGGGAATCTGCAAGGAACTGTACTAGGTGTGGAGGCTGTAAGTATAATTACTTGATTCCATTTTTGCTGTCAATAATGTATAATAAATAAGAAGTTCACGGACTTATCATGGTTGAATGATATAATACAAATGACTAAATGACTGAATGAACTAGTATTCAAAAATCCAATTACTTATTGCTATTTATTCTATTGCTTTATCAAATTCTTACAATTTCATCAATCAAATAAGTCTTTAGTGTGCTAAAAGTACAAAATATGTAACATACACACAATACACATCCTTTATAAATCTCTAAAGACAATATTATTACAAATTTTTAGGTAAAAGCAGATGGATCAGTAATAGATTGCCTTCGAACTCTGAAGAAAGACAATACAGGGTACCACTTGAAACATCTGTTTATAGGATCAGAAGGAACCTTAGGTGTTGTAACTAAGGTGGCTATACAATGTCCATCTCTACCCAAGTCAGTTAATTTAGGATTCTTTGGTAATTATTTTTTTGCCTACAATCTTCAATCAAACAATCTTTTTATAAACTCCCGACCCGCGTCCCGCGTTACTGACGCGTAAGTTTGGCCGAAGCCTTATACTTCACAAAACTTTTTCGTTTCCCTGCACATTTACATTTTTCGGAGAAGCTGACTCTATTTTATGTAATAATTCAATATTCAAGAACATGTTGTTTTGGGGACAGAGATGTCGGTTTGTATACATGAATTATTTTTCAGATAATAATAAAACTAGAATGCAATATAAATATAAGTAGCCAATAGAATGTTAATTGTATTTGTATGTAACTAAATAATAACTTGACTTAATAATTTCAGGTCTCGAGAGTTTCGACGCGGTTCTTCAACTGTATAAAAGCGCGAAGTCGTCTCTTGGAGAAATACTGTCGGCCTTTGAAATGGCCGACAGCTTGTCCATAGGCACGACAGTGAAAAACCTTAAATTGACGTAAGTAGGTACAGTCTAATAGATTGCCGATTTATCACGTTTTGACCTTATCAATATTGTAATAGGGCTCAAAAGTTCCACACCGCATAATATGTCTTTGAATGTGCAATAAATGATTTAATTAAGCTTCGGCCAAAGTGACTGCGAAGCGGAGGCAGAATATGATGAATAAATGATGAATCACAATAAGATTATTAATGAACAATTAATTGTTTTTATTGTTTTTTTATTCTGGACTGAAATTTTTAGGCAACCCACTTACAATTTTATTGACATAGGTACATAATTGAATATAAAATACTTTTCACCCATTAACCAGCTCGGTGGAGGTCGTTCTATAATGGTGGGATCCTATACTATATGAAGTTATCTATATGTCGCAGTCATCTAGTTCAATCTGCGGTTCGATTGAATGACTAGCGCATTCATTGAATGACTCCATTCAATTGAATGACTCGGCCGAACGTTGATTGAACAATCGTCACTCAACGTTCAACTAGTTAGCGATTTTTAACATAGCCCTTTGAAGAGAGCGGATATGAAATCAGTCAGGTAATTGAATGTATTTATTTTTAACGGAAAAGGAAATTATAAGAACAGTATATAATTCTTAGGTAATTAATAGCAATGTATTTATTACTCCGTCTGTCCAATACGATTGGATTTGGTTAGGTTAGATGGCAAGGCGGGAGCGTAGCGCAGCGAAGCTCCCGCCTTAGCCATCGTGGTTATTTTTTTGTAAACCACCCAGAAGTAGCCGTCGCCTCATAATTGAAGCCAGTTTCTAGATTAACCTATTATTACGCCACCAACAAATACTTAAAAAAATCATAGCATTCCATTTAACGACTTCACTATGATGACGTTTAGTCAAGACGTTAAACGTTACAGTCAGCGTCTTGACTAATTGTCCTTCAGTCATTCAATAGAACGGTGTCATTCAATGAATACGCTAGTCATTCAATCGAATCACAGATTGAACCAGATGACTGCGACATATACATGACGGGGGTAGCAGTGGGCTTGGGCATTCTTCATCCATTGTATATTCACAAAATAATAGGCCGAATTGAAAGTATGAATTTAATAATGTTTTATAATCAAAGAATCACGTTATAATGTTAACACTGGGCTCGGATGCAAATGGATGAAATATTAGGAACGCGGCGAAGTCAGACTCCAATTGGCCAACGTCCGTCCTCTACTGCGCTCACGTCAAGAGTGCTTGATCACTGATTGATTCCAGCCTGACGGGTGACATCTGACAAGTTGAATTTGACAGCTGTCAATCATAGTCCGGAAGCCAATTGAGCAACTGAATACGCCCAAAGCCGTTAGGTTTTGACGTTCCAATATTTGTTCTCCGACACGGCCATCTTGACACGTCACACGTCTCTGTGTGATGCTCCTGAAAAGAGAAAACCCGCTGCAATATCATCAGGTCTTAGCTCGGCCTATCCTGACTAACTGAAATTCTTCTGAAGGTCTTCTCTTTCGTAATAATTAAAACGCTCCTTGGAATCACACAATTTATTTCAACTGCTTAAACTCTAAACTACTATAGTCTACAACTATTATGGTCATACTCTACTTAAGTTCCGATAATTCTACACTCAAAAGCTATTCTATCTGATGAGTGAACAGTTTAGCAAATTTTAACAATTCCGCGTCATTTAACTCACAACTGTCGTTGCTATCACCTATATCGAGTGTTAGCAACTCATGCCACCTCCATCAAGTGACGATAACCTTGCCACCTCCATCGAGTGACGATGCCCTTGCCACCTCCATCGAGTGACGATATCTCAATTCTCAGCTCACTGAGCCATCTCAACTTAGTACCCTCTCATTAACCCATTGACAAAAACCAAAAGGTATCTTTCGACCATGACCAAGAACACCGATCACTGTTCACGAACCAGAAAGAATCAAAATTACTCTACTAACTGCCTAGATACTAATTTTTTTTTAATTATTCTCATCACTAGATTCTACATCACTCAATTCTACAATGGAATCATTGTTAGGCATCTTTCTCAAGCGATCATGGGCATATTTGTACGTACGCTTCGAGTCTAAAGCTTTCAAAGTGTACCTATTATTATCTAAAACCTCAATTACTTTAAATGGGCCCTTAAATTTTGGATCGAGTTTAGTTTGATTCCTCTCTTCATTCTTTAACAATACAAAATCACCTACAGAAAACGGAACAATTTTAGCTTTAGTCTTGTCAAACCTAGTTTTGTCATAGTCAGCACTTTTGTTAATGTTAGTCACAGCATTCGATCTCATTTCTTCAATGTCTAGGTCTTGCCCTGCGTCTTCAGCTAACATTACTTCAACAGGTCTACTAACTTTACCTATTAGCAACTCTAACGGGCTATACTTAGTCACGCGATTAACTGTACAATTTAAAGCCAACTGTACATCGGGAAGTGCGTCCTGCCAACTACCATTGGAAGTCTCAACTGCTGTAAGCATATTCTTAAGAGTGGACATAATTCGCTCCACCTGGCCATTGGCACGCGAGCTACCAGTAGCAATTAAGTGCAATTTAACATTTATCGAATCGCAGTATTGACGGAAATCTTGACTCGCAAAACAACGACCCTGATCCGCGATAAGACGTGTTGGAGCACCAAATAATGAAACAGCATGTTTAACAGCTCCAATACTACTGGCAGTATCTATTTGACGTGAATGATACAAAAGAATGTATTTGGTGAATGCGTCTATTAAAACAAAGACGTATTCCTTTGCATCTCTAGCGCCGCTTAATTTGCCTGTCGCGTCAATATGCAACGTGTGCCAAGGAACTGCTACCTTTGGGATGGGATGTAATTCTGACTGGATCTTACCCGAATTCGACTTTGCAACCTTACAAGTTACACAATTTTCGACAAATTTTCTTACAAATTTCGACATATTCTCAAACCAATAAAAGTCAAACATCTTCTCAAGTGTCTTTTCCCAACCCAAATGTACTAGACCCTCGTGCACATTATTCACAAGTGACCATCTTAACGACCTAGGGACAACAGCCAAGCAACGAGTCCTTCCATTACGCTGAATTTTGCGATAAAGAGTACCAGAACGCACTTCATAAGTTTTAGCTACATCTTCATTAAGATTGCCACTAGAGAGATCATTAAGTAGCTTCGTTATATCACAGTCACGCTGTTGTTCAGCTAAAAGCCAGTTTTTATTTATTTCTGTGGCATGTACCTGCTTAGACTCAACCTTGTCAAAAATTTTTGTAGGTTTTGGTGGTAGGGGGTTACGGGAAAGAAAGTCAGCATGAACCATACGCTTGCCTTCTCTGTGTACAATATCAAAATCAAAGCTTTGCAGGAAGGCCCACCACCTATGGACTCTCGGAGTGAGATCGAGTTTCTTACGCGCCGATTTTAAGGAGCTACAATCTGTAACGACCACAAATTTATGACCATGCAGAAAATGTCTAAAATGTTTCACTGCATTTACGACCGCAAGAGTTTCTAACTCATACGAGTGGTACTTTGACTCTGCGAGCGTAGTGCGGCGACTATAGTAAGCAATAACATGTGGTGCGCCCTCTACCTTTTGAATTAATATGGCTCCATAGCCAATCGCGCTAGCGTCGGTATGAAGCTCGGTCTCACGGCTAGGATCAAAAATGGACAAAACAGGTTCATTCGTTAAAATAGATACTATACGATTCCTAATTTCTTCATGACATGGTTTCCAATAAAGCCTACCAGTACCAGTTGTCATAGCATAAAGAGGTGCCATTACCTGCGAAAACTTAGGAATAAATTGCCGGAAATATGACGCTAAACCGATAAATTGACGCAATTGACTCACAGTCTCTGGAGGTGGTAAAGCTGTAAGTGCCTCAATTTTTCTAGGATTGGGACGAATTTGACCGTTAAACACCTCAAAACCTAGATATTCTACTGTCTGCTTTAAAAACGAACACTTTTTGGTATTGAGTGAAAAGCCTTTATCGGTAAGAATTTTAAGAACTACCCTCAGTCGTTCAAGAGCCTCTTGTGGGTCTTCTGCTATTATGAGAATGTCATCCATGTACACAACAACATACGTACTAGTCAGACTACCTAAGGCCTTTATAACAGCACGCTGAAAAACCGAAGGTGCATTTTTCAGGCCGAAAGGCATTGCCAAATACTCGTACTGGCCGTCGGGAGTAATAAATGAAGTACACTCAATAGAATCTGGGTGGATTGGGATCTGGTTAAATCCTGAAGCCATATCTAAAATTGAGAAGTAACGCGCACCATGCAATCTAGCAATCTGGTCGGGTATAAGAGGGAGGGGAAATCTATCCGGTATGGTGTTGTCATTAAGCTCGCGATAATCGACACACATTCGGTCGCTACCATCCTTCTTCTTCACTAGGAGAATAGGGCTGGCGAATGGGGACGAACTAGGTCGAATAATATTTGCTTCGAGTAATTCATTAATTTTATCACGAACTATGCTACGCTCTATAGGGCTCAATCTGTAAGGACGTCGGTATACAGTCTTATTCAGGTCTTTTAGACGTATAGTCATTGGGTCAGTGTCAGCACGGGTGGTAGGTATTCCAGTGGTAAACGAATTTTCAAAAGATTTTAAAAGTTCTATCAAGTCACTTCTAAACTCAGGGGGTACATCAGTATCAAGTGTGCTAAAGTCAATGTCAGATTTAGATTTATCACAAACGTTAATTATTTTTGAACGATAAAATGTCATTTTGTTACACGTCATATCTACTCCTAATCCTAATGCTAACACTTCACGTCCAATCATAATATCATGATGTAAATAATAATCAGGTAATACGTGAAAAACAACTTCTACAGGAATATCATCAATTTCAATTTGAGAACTGATTTGTAAACTACTACTAATAGCACTTTGTCCTATACCAGATAATACAACAACATTAGATACACGTTTTCCACTAAATTTACAAGCTACAGATTCCTTAATTAGTGAACACTCAGCTCCAGAGTCATAAGTAAAGCTAAACCGCTCACCAGCATGTCGCAGCAATCCCTCAGGCGCGTTGACCACACAGACATTGACTCGTTTCTCTTGTGGAGTCGCCGCCGTCGTGTTACAGGTGCTGCCCTCTTTGTTATTGCGACGTAGACAATTTTTGGCATAATGTCCCATTGCTCCACAGCTGAAACACACCACAGAACCAGCAGAAGAAGCTCTTCGAGACGGCGCGTCGATAATAGGTTTTTTAACCCTAATGTCTTGATTGTTTACTCGTGAGCGACAATTTTTAGCTTTATGGCCCGCTTTGCCACACACATAACACTTTGCAGAAGCAGTATCATTAGCAAATCGAGGCCTTTTTGAATCTTGAGTGTCATGTGGGTAGGTCGATTTTCTTTTAAGAAAAGCGGTAGCCTTGAGTTCTTGTTGTAAGCGGTTTCTATTGGTAATGTCTTGCGTGAAAGATAAGCGCTGAACTCGAGGTTCAAATTGAGAAATGTGCGCTAGGACCGTTGACACAGCAATTTGTTCGGTAGAAAGGTTCTTCCACTTAGACATAATTGAAGACATTAATGTCGCCGCGTACGAAGCCAAACATTCATTGTCTTTCGGTCGACTGTTATTTAAATTTATCAAAAATGCTGCAGCGGTCTCAGCACTTTCATACCTGGAAATGAACAGCTCCCTGAAGTCGGTCCATGTCATTCCTTGAAATGCCACCTGCGACAGCCACGCCGAAGCTTGTCCTTTGAGGGCACGGCTCAAGGTCACCATAAGAGAAGCTCCCTGCAGGTCTGGATTCGTGATGCACATGTCCGCGGTCGTAATCCATGCGCGGGCGTCCACGTTGTTTTTGTCCGGGTCGAACTCAGGTAGCTGGATTTCCTTGTTGGTGGATGGTGCCTTCATGGCTTCGATCAGCGCCATGAAGTTTCGGTTTTGTTGTTCCATAAGCAACCGCCATTTTGTATCGTCGGTACCTTCAGATTCGCGCCGGTTTCTGCGAGGGTTGCATCCAACTTCTGATGACGGGGGTAGCAGTGGGCTTGGGCATTCTTCATCCATTGTATATTCACAAAATAATAGGCCGAATTGAAAGTATGAATTTAATAATGTTTTATAATCAAAGAATCACGTTATAATGTTAACACTGGGCTCGGATGCAAATGGATGAAATATTAGGAACGCGGCGAAGTCAGACTCCAATTGGCCAACGTCCGTCCTCTACTGCGCTCACGTCAAGAGTGCTTGATCACTGATTGATTCCAGCCTGACGGGTGACATCTGACAAGTTGAATTTGACAGCTGTCAATCATAGTCCGGAAGCCAATTGAGCAACTGAATACGCCCAAAGCCGTTAGGTTTTGACGTTCCAATATTTGTTCTCCGACATACATATAATGAAACTGTAGAAATGTGAATTCTGTACATTAAAGATATTCAAAAAATAATAAGCTGTATAGATATTCAAAAAATAATAATAATGTTACTAGATCGCTATAGAAGCCAAAAATGTAGTTAGTTTTTTGTCTGTCTGTCTATCTGTCTGTCTGTATGCTTGTTCCACTATCACACGAAAACTACTGATCCGATTTGAATGCGGTTTTCGCAGATATATTTGTCTTCTTCCAACTTAACATCTGGTGTATAAAAATTTTGCCCCCCACCCCTCTAAGGGGACGAAAGGGGGTCAGATTTTGTATTAAACTTTTTTCTTTATCACGAAAACTACTAATCCGATTTGCTCCCGGTTTTCGCGGATATATTTGTCTTCTTGCAACTCAACATCTGGTGTATAAAAATCCCCCCCCCCCCCCCTAAGGGGACCAAAGAGGGGGTAAGATTTTGTTTTAAACTTTTTTCTTTAATGGAGTTACTTCATATTATTAATTCCCCCCACCCCTCTTAGGGGACAAAAGAGGGGGTAAGATTTTGTATCAACTGATGAAGTAGAAATACTTTATACTTATGGCAAAACAACGTTTGCCGGGTCAACTAGTAACTTATATATATGAAGTTATAACTTATAAATACTCTACGTCGTGTAGTTCAAAGAAAACAAATAATGGTAATATACCTACATAAAGATTATATTATTATGATATGATAAGATTTTAGTTTTGTGTGCAAAAGTTTTAAATAAACAATACCAACAGATATTCATATCTGCTTATTATTAAACATTTTTGAAAGGAAGAAAAAAGATGTTAATATAAAATATGTTTTATTATGAGCTCCATGATGACTGATTAGGAACTTTAGTGGTAGGTCAGCCAAGTCTTGATGTTTTGCCATTGCTATTCATGTTGAAACTATAATCGACAGTCTGATTTCACAGACTAGTCTTTTAAGTTTTGAGCCTAAAATCATCTACTTTAGGTTAGATTTTTTTTGTCACTTACTCAAGGCGAGGCAGCACAAAGCGACACTGCGTCCTGCTCTGCAGCCTGCAGCAGAGCGACGCGACACTTGACATACAATCGACGTATTGTAAATTGTTATTTGTTTAGGGTAGTTTACTTCATACGATTCCTTACAAAGAATAGGTATTTGGCCATGGCCCATGGCCCATGACCTGTCGCGTCACTCCACTGCAGCGTAACCTGTACCTTATATTTTTATAATGTAAGTAATTTAGTCTAGTTTTTGTATAAATAAAGAATTTTCTATTCTATTCTAATTGTTTGCTAGGAATCCGATCGGCGAATATCCGTTCTACGTGTTAATAGAGACACACGGTAGCGACGTGGAGCACGACAGCGACAAACTGTCGCGGTTCCTGTCGCGCGAGATGGACAGCGGCCTCATCGTCAACGGCACTGTCACTGCTGAGGAAACTAAAATGAAGGTACTATCAGAGAAGTTGATTCCTAGGCAGATGGCGGACCTAAGTAATTTGGTCGCGTTACGTCAAACCCATACGAAAGATGACAGCTAAAATTGTATTGGCATAAGCCGACCAAACGACGCGCGACGTAGGTCTGTCAACTACACAGGAATCGATTTCCTCGGGTATGCAGTGCTGCTAGAGGAAGATTTTCGATTCATGCGGCACGCTGTATGCGAAGCCCGTTATATCTATGTCATATCTACTCGTACCGTGTCAAATGGCTCTATATCTTTTTACCCTACTGTGCCAGAAAAAGTTGTTTCTCGAGTATGTTTGTTAAATTTTTTGGCACACTCTTCAGCCTGAACAGCTTGATGGATTAGGCGTGCTTAGATTGTGTTTACTGTGAGAATGCTACTAGATATGTCAACATTGAAAATATAACAAGTTTTTAAGATAGGTATATGATTGGACTTTGGCTGGCATTCTGACGAATCGTCAGAGCGATATTATATAGTGAGACTAAACGTAAACATATAACTCATAGTCATAAGCATCATCATGAGTCATGAGCACCTTGTTAGCATGCCATTCTAGAACATAATATTACTACGCTTCTGGTGCAATCCACCCTTAGAAATCTATCATCGCGTTGCGGTCCGAATTGACCCTTAGTGGGCCCGTAGACGATCAATTTTATTGTACAATATCATTGAACAATATTATTGAATCAACCCTAAGAGTCATACCTCACCGGGACGCCACCGCGACGTAGCCAGTCACGTTACCATGGCAACGTCTGGCGTCTCTACGTTACGTCGCTGCAAAGCGCTGTTTTTAAACTTAACTAAGAATAACATCGCTTCGCGGCGACGTAGGTAACGTCACTGGCCATGTTGCGATGGCGTCCCGTTGAAGTATGGCTCTAATGCCTCATCTATGTGTTTTTATACTTGTCAGTCGATATGGAACATCCGCGAGAGCATAGCGGCCGCGGCGCTGGACACCGGCTACATGTTCAAGTACGACGTGTCGGTGCCGCTGCGCAGCTATTACGAGCTCGTCCACGTGCTGCGCCGCCGCCTGCGAGATGTTGACTGCAAGGTGTACGGTTACGGACATGTTGGTGAGTAAACTATTTCCTCCCCTAAGCCGGCCCCTAGACGATCAATTGTACTGTACAATATCACGCTTCAATTTTATTGAACAGTTTATTTAATTGAACAGTTGATTGTCTGACAAGTAAGATGATCCATGCGTCGGATGTTCATGTAAAAAGTCGGTCCTGCGCCTGATCTCTCGCTAGTCGTGTCGGTCTTCCGTCCCACTGGGTTATGAAGGTAAAAGGAGTAGAGAGTAGGTACTCTTGTGTACTGCGCACACACTTGGGCACTACAAAATTAGTCCTACGCAACTGGCCCGGTTTCAATGAAACCGGCCGCCGTCTCCGAAACCGGTGTGGGAGTTATTAAAACTATTATATGTCAACATGATTATGTTAAATTCAGTCCAGCGGGTACAATCACAGAAATTGATTGATATAGGCAGATGGCGGACCTGTCTTGTGTTCTGTCGACTGGGTTTGGGAAAACGTGACCAAATTATGTAGGTCCGCTATCGGCTTATGAATCTATTTCTACAATACTTTTACAAAGTCAATAGGTACAAGCCATTACAAGTCAATGTAATGGCTTGTACCTATTCACTTTGATCAGTGCGAGTGCAGGTGATTACTGATTAGTGACTAGGAGAAATAGGACTTGCACTAAGTAATCAGTGGCTGCCCAGTATCCACACGTATTTTTTCCAATCACCTGCACTAATCACTTGCACTTATTACTAATCAAAGTGAATACGGGCCTTAACGGCGAGACCGCCGTAAGCGACACTCGACAGTATTACAGTAAGCTGCAGCGGCACGATGCGACACTTCACATTTCATAGTACTGACGTTTTGTGTTGCGTAGCGTCGCTGCCGCGTAGTGCGGCTTACCTCATACAATTTCATACATGAACCATTATCATGCAAATGTGCACTAAATGCGAGTATAAAGCGCATCACACAGAAGGGAAAGTTGCTATGTAAAAAAAATACGGCGAAAATCTACTAATATTATAAAGTTTGTTTGTTTGAAGGCGCTATCTCAGAAAGTACTGGTCCGATTTTAAATTATTTCAGTGTTAGATAGCTTATTTATCGTGGAAGCCTACCTATAGGCTATATATTATCATTTATCCCTCTAAGAGTAATAGGAGCAAAAATAGGCCAAGTTAGCCTCGAAGAAGCTTGGTGTTCTTAACAGAGCGAGACAGTAGGTACTTCAGTCCGGACCAACGCCTACAACTCTACAAGGCGCAGGGCTTGTAAGTTGTACCACGAAACCGTTTTGAGACTCAAACAATCGATCGAGAATGCCGCATCCTGCTCTAACAAACGTGAAATGACGTTGTTAGAGAAGGACACGGTATTATCGTCCGATTGTTTGAGTCTCAAAATTTCGTAGTAGGCCTATAGGTTCGGCCTCATATGGAATATTGTTCTCATCTCTGGGCAGGGGCGCCAAAATACCAACTGCTCCTTCTGGATCGTATCCAACGAAGGGCCGTTTGAATTGTTGACTGCCATAGTGTTTCAAACAGCTTGGACCCCTATGGAATTACGCCGAGATGTAGCTTCACTCTGCACCCTCTATCGGTTGTATCACGAGGAGTGCTCTGAGGGAATTGTTCGGAATCATACCACCTGCAACTTTTCGCCATTGTCCCACGCGAAAAACATACCATCCTCATCACCTTGATGAGTGGCAGTCTTCCACCGTGCGTTTTTCGCGTAACTTTCTGCCGCGCACTGTAAAACTCTGGAACGAACTGTCACCAGTAGTATTTCCGGACCTATACGACCTGCAAACCTTCAAGAAGAGAGCGTATTCCCTTTTTTCACCTGCAGCTCTTCTGATGTTGCAAGTATCCATGGGCGACGGTAGTTGCTTACCATCAGGTGACCCGTATGCTCGTTTGCCCCTTATTTAATGAAAAAAAAAACATACGAACATGTGAAAAAAAACCGTGAAAATTATTGGAAAGGGCCTATCTCACGAAAAACTGGATTTGTGGGCCATTTTGTCTGTGAAATTCCTAATTTACGCAGGCGAAGCCGCGTGGAACGTCTAGTACTATATTATGATATTATGCGTGTGTGACGCCCTTTACTGCAGAGGTAATAAACCTTACAAAATTAATGGTCCAAAAATTATTATTTAATTTTTCAGGCGATGGCAACATTCACATCAACGTAGTCGTGCCGGAGTACAGCAAGGAGGTGTACGCTTTACTAGAACCGTTCATATTCGAGGAGGTATCCAAACACAAGGGTTCTATTAGTGCCGAGCACGGGATCGGCTTCAGAAAACCCCAGTACATTCACTACAGCAAGGACCAAACTTCCTTGCAGCTCATGAGAGATATGAAACGTATTATGGATCCCAACGGTATACTAAACCCGTACAAAGTATTGCCCGATATGAGCTAAGATAAAAACATCGACTGACCGAACGAGACACGAATTTATTATAATATCTAAGAATAATATTTGTCGATATTCCCTATAAGGCAGCGGTACTCAACCTTTTTTATACGGCCCACAAAAATTTTTAGTTTTGGTGTCGCGGGCTGCTGCAACCAAAATTATTTACGGGTGAAAAATACGTTTTTCAAAATTATCGATTTACGCGGGCCACTGATAAAGTCCCGCGGGCCACAGGTTGAGTATAACTGCTATAAGGGGTAGGTACCTGACATTGTAAATATTATCATAAAGCTGTTTTTCTATTTGAAGACTAATGTTTTTATATCGTTGTTACATAATCGTTTTAAATAAAACAGCAATTTATTTAAATGACTTTTATTAAAATATCCATTTATTCTTATAACACTCATAATATCACTGCAACAAAAATACAATGGAATATTATAAACATTCGCCTAATTGCATGAATAAATAAATACAATATTATTACATAAATATTCAAAAATTGTTATTGCATCGTTGACAATCGTGGGAATAATGTTTATTCGATTTATTAATACATTACTTTTATTGCAATTAGGTCTCACGACGACAAATCAAGCTGCTGTTACATTTCCATGAAAAGTTCTATCCTCATTGTATACCTACTTATTACAATTTACATCGCGTCGTTTAAAAATAAAAACAAGTTGACTGATTAAGAGTCAGTCCACATGGCGCGTTGCGTCGACGCAGCGCTGCCGTTGCGTTGTTTTACATACAAATAAAGGTGTTCACACAGCGCGCTGCGTCGTGAGTCGTGACAGCAGCGCGCAACGCGCACAATATGACGGACAGCAGCCCCCGAGACGAAGCGGGAGGGGGTTTTGACTGTTGACGGACTACTTCGTAATAACGCTGCGATGGCGCAGCGCCCGTGTGGCCGGTTATGCGTCAAACGGCAGCGTTGCGTCGACGCAACGCCCGTGTAGACAGGCTCTAAGTCTGAAAATGGCCAGCTCGGTTTGTCGCTTCTGTTACTCTACAAACTATTTTACATTCGCACACTAGTCCAACCGACAAAAACATAAAAATATGTAACAAATGTATTTTGGTAATAAGTTAAGTCTAGAGAGAAATGTTGAGAAAATAAGACGTCATATTATATTGAGTCGAATAAATACAGTTTTCAAATGCCTTTTGCTCGGAATGTAGGATTTTTATTATCATTTTTCTATTCTTATTATCAGGCATTTAGCTGGAAAAAAATACTATAAAAAAGTAAGAAACATTTTGATCGTTCGTTTAAAAATAAGTCCTGTTTAGGTTTATGAAACACTGTTTCTTACGTATCTAGGGCACAGGGAATTTTTTGTGATTTATTTTCATAGAAGATAGATTACAAATTTATCTTCAGATTAGGTTATTCTCTATAACACAAGTTATAATCCGCAAGATGGAAATTAATACTCTCGCTCCATAATTCCATATCCAGTGAGTGGCAAAAAATATTACCACGCTGCTTCATTAGTAAGCTGCGGTCAAAAACGCTATGAGAACATAGCGTAAGACGCGCCATCTTTTGAAGACAATCTAGTCTCTTAGGGCGACATAACTATTTTTAGAAACTGTACGGTGTAAAAGGTTTTTTTTCGTTAACATTAACAGCTTCTCCGTTCCGGACGTACTCAGAGCCAAAGCAACTGCGAAACGGGAGCGTCGGCAGAGCGGGAATAATGTACGGTTCGCATCGTAGTCGCGCAGGTGTGCACAGCCTGTAGACAAGTGGCGAAACGCTAACGCTAACGTTACAAAATGTATGGGATTTGACATAAGTATTCGCTAGCGAAGCGATGACTTATGTCAAATCGCATACATTTTGTAACGTTAAGAGTTATCGTTAGCGTTAGCGTTTCGCCACTTGTCTACAGGCATTTCGCGTTGCAGACGCTTCCGACCTACGTCCGGCGTCCCTCGTTACTGACGTGTAGGTTTGGCGAAGCCTTATGGTGATTAAACTTACATATATGTATAATATAATGACGAGTTTGACGGATAATATATGGATATTATATCAAATCTTCATTTAAGTAGGTAATTACAGTTAGAGCCTGTTTCACCACTTTCTGATAAAGTGCCGAATAGGCTATTCATAACTTTTGAAAGATTCTCCATACTTGATATGTCAAGTTAATTGGTGGATAGCCTATTCGGCACTTATCAGGAAGTGGTGAAATAGGCCCGTAATTCGTCTCTAAGTGCGGCAGCTAGACTATGAGTAACATAAAACAACTAGGTGGCGCTAGTCACCTGTCACACACAACTAGTTTGGGCTGCTACTAGTATCACCATAAACCGCGCCAAGAAAACGCCACGTTTAGCACAAGTTATTAAGTTTTAAACATCAAAAAATGTACTTTTCAAACTAATAAAATTTGATCAAATACTATCACACGGACAAACGACACATTTTTAAATATTTTAGTATTTAACGATCATAATATAATTTTCACCTTATCTCGAAAGATAAAACCGTACAGTTAACGTATCGTCAATATTAAGTGTCAGTAAATATTGAAAATATAGTTGACATCTATATATCACCATAGGACATAGTCACATATCACCAGTATGGAAGCCTAGAAAAATCATGTGATTAATATTAATAACATTTTCCATTTAAACACATTAAGTATACATGTTACATTTGTAAACGTCATACATAAGACTTAGAGGGACGAAATATTAATACAGGTACTTAGTTAGCATCTGTATCAATATCAATAGTTCTTAATTGTGAATTGTAAATTGTAACTTCTATAATATTAAATACAATTAATAAAAAAGTAAGTTACAGGTGTTTAAAACATTGAGATCAAGACAATATTCAAACAAACAACTTTGGAACTTTGATTGGACTGAGTTTATTTTTAGGATTTATAAGTTTTTTATTTTTTTTTCTCTCAGTAAAACTAAATAAGCCTACAATTATTATAATATAATTAACAATATAGACACAAAACGTCCCATTGTAATGGCTGGTAATTGCATAAATCAGTCATGTCACTAAAAAAAATTAAACTAATAATAATATTCACTCACAGAACAGTTTACACACAACGGTGCTAATTGGTTTTGTTACAACATCAATGGTAAGCAACAAACGGACATATTATAAGACTTAAGAATAAATCAGGAGAAATTTAATTTTAAAAGAAATATTAGTTTCAATAGGATGATCGAATCAATGTCTATTTTGTGGTACGAATATTTCTGCAATGTTAATATTTAACTGAATTATTACTTATGGACAAAATTAATTTTAAAACTCCCCTTTAAGGGCCCGGGTTACCCTCGAAATTTTCATACATTCTTAATACCAAAATCATTTTCTCATGCGAAAATATTTAACATGTTTGAGTTATTTTTCAGCTTAAGATAGTAATTACCTAGGGTCCTGAACAAATTTTTTTTACAAAATATTTAAATACTAAAAAAAAATTTTTGTGTTTAAATATTTTTTAGTAAATTTACTACTAAATATTTAAACACCAAAAAATAGACAAAAACACTAAAAATATATAAATAAATAGTAAATTAACTACAAAATATTTAAATAATAAAAAATATTTTTTAAAGTTTAAATATTTTGTAGTAAATTTACTATTTATTCATATTTTTTTTAGTGTTTTTGTCTATTTTTTGGTGTTTAAATATTTAGTAGTAAATTTACTAAAAAATATTTTAACACAAAATTTTTTTTTTAGTATTTAAATATTTTGTAAAAAAAATTTGTTCAGGACCCTAGGTAATTACTATCTTAAGCTGAAAAATAACTCAAACATGTTAAATATTTTCGTATGAGAAAATGATTTTGGTATTAAGAATGTATGAAAATTTCGAGGGTAACCCGGGCCCTTAACTAATAAATTCATAATAAAGTAGGTCTAATACAATGTTTTCGACACAAATGTGTCTGCAGTCTGATATCTAAGCGAAAGCCCTTTAAGGACAAATCCACTGAATAACTATTTTATTAGTAAGGGGGTATAAATATGTATAAGTATTCCGACAAATATTTATTGGAATTACGGATATGGATCAACATTTTTTGGTTAAAATGTACGTACTACGTCACTATGGTATGGATATTAAAAATGGTTGATAGGAGATGAAATAAAAACACTACATATACATTATTTTCTATTACTATGCAATATAAAATTAGTATAAATTATTTCCTTTTATGCCATTTTGTTAATCTATAGAAGCATTGTTGAGAGCACCAACGAAATCCTATGAAATATTTGTCTTCTTTTTTTATTATATTTGATGTTACTTTATACATATTATTTTGTTTACAAAGTCTACATTATGCATGCTAGCTATAATTATAGGGCAAATGTTTGACGTTTTTAGATACTTCTAACCGAAAATGAAGATGACCAAATAAACATAAGCATTCTTTTTCAGTTATGGCTTGTGCTTATGAGAGACTAATGTCTGTAGCGTATTCTCAGAAAAAAAAAGACTGTGTGCTTTCCAAATTTGTTCCAAAAAAAAAATTATCACTCATGAGCACAGACCTGTTACTATATTATGTGCTTCGTAGCCCATTCTGTTGTTTTAAGTCATTCCACTTCACTTTTCTTAGAGCGAAGATATGGATATATTCCTCTATCTTATCTAGGGACCTCCATGTACTCACACAAACACTTTGAACACCGACACATGTCATGTTATAATCTTTTTAAATTTTATAAACATTTTATATTTTTTTTGTAATTTTCTCATGCCATTGTATATGTAAACTCAAGTGGCCAGCTTCAGCTATTTGGTTTACTACGTAATTCGTTGGTTATCGTTTGATCTGGTTAGACATCAGAAGGAATTCGTAGAAGCCATCTTGCATTTCATCATCCATCTCCCATTCGTCGTCTATTTCAGCACTGAAAAATATAGAAACTAAATGATACAATTCAAACAAAGATTTCATTTTATGTAAAAGGTAATATATAATAAATATTTGCAATAACAATATATTTTAGTACATTCTCATAGTACATGCACAGTTTTCATACATTGCATAATATTATGCTCATGTCATTAATTTTATGTGAAAAAAAAATGTAATTTATACATACACTTCATCTTTGTAATAAGGTTTATCCTTGAGGTTAGTATCAAGGAAGGCAGCCTCCTCCGCAGTAAGCACTTGTCCATCTTCCAGGTATACACTCTCTGACTCTCCGTTAGATGACATTCCTGTAGAATAGAATAGTTTATTTATTTCCAGGTTTGTAATAATGGTTCTTACAATCTTGGTGCAGTATAAAAATGTTTGCCTCATTGTTGTACAGATAATTGTTGTTATAGTTAAAGGTATTACTGAGGTCAAAAAATTTTTGACATGTCACATTGCAATAACATTTGTATGTACTTATGTGATTTGTGAATTGTCATAGCCATACAGTTGCTGAATTTAATTCACACTCCACACATGATTTAAGAAGTCTTACCATATAATTTTGTGAAGACTGTCAAATAATATTCCCCATAATGTGAGACCCCACAAAGCGACACTACGCGGCAGCGACGCGACAATCGTATTAAGGTGACGCCATGTTAAAGTGAAAAACCGTGTTGGATGTGTTTGAGATTGCTTGTTTTCTATGCGAGGCTGGCCCGGCCTCTCATAGAAAACAAGCAATGGAACAGCAAAAAATTGAAAGGGCGTAGCGACAAAATGGTTTTTGTCGCGTAATTTAAAAACCATATATACATTTCATATAAGCTATGGACAAATTAAAGTGTATACTAGAACCAATTTATGTACAAATTTTGGAAGCTAATATCACTCTCCTCTGTTGGCAAAATAGGAATCCCCTTTTTTACAGAGGTCTTTTTGATTGATTATTCTGTGTTATAAAAGTTGACCAATCGTGTTATGCTATGGGTAATTCAAAGACAAAGACATGATGAATACTGACAGTGAACTTTAATTTCTTAGCTTTAGTCATTGCTGAGAAAAATGGACATCGCTACAGCCAAATTATCAAGGCGTCATCTTAACGGAGCCGCGTAAAACGTCAGCTGTTCTATGGAACGTGAACAGTCGCATAGCTCCACTTACGCGTCTCCCAGACAGACGCGGCCTGCGGTGGCGGTCGCGGTGGCGGTGGCGGTCAGTTGGATGACTTGAAAGTTCTAGGAACGACACAGACACACGCGGTGGCGGTCGCAGTACAAAAAACTGACCGCCGCCGCGACCGCCACCGCTGCCCGCGTCTGTCTGGGAGACGCCTTAGTCTGACACACTGAAAAAATACTTGACAGAAAAAAGTGGTGGAAATCTTGAATGAGATCAGCGTAAGGTAGCGTAAGTAACGGTGCGGCAACGCTAGACTTCGGCACGGTGTTTGTAGGCGTATTACAATTGCATAAGGTGATAAAAAGTGCTATGCAAGTGCTATCTTTACCGCGGCAGTACCCGAGTGCCACACTTAGGGCCTATTTCACCACTTCCTGACAAAGCATGCCGGATAGGCTATCCACAACTTTGTTGACAGATTTTCCATACTTCATCTGTCAAGTGTGGTGGATAGCCTATCCTGCACTTATCAGGAAGTGGTGAAACAGGCCCTTATTTTTTTATTTCTTGTTACCGTGATCATTCAAGATGAGATCAGCGTAAGGTAGCGTAAGTAACGGTGCGGCAACGCTAGACTTCGGCACGGTGTTTGTAGGCGTATTACAATTGCATAAGGTGATAAAAAGTGCTATGCAAGTGCTATCTTTACCGCGGCAGTACCCGAGTGCCACACTTAGGGCCTATTTCACCACTTCCTGACAAAGCATGCCGGATAGGCTATCCACAACTTTGTTGACAGATTTTCCATACTTCATCTGTCAAGTGTGGTGGATAGCCTATCCTGCACTTATCAGGAAGTGGTGAAACAGGCCCTTATTTTTTTATTTCTTGTTACCGTGATGAATGTGATGGGGCGACACGCGGGGCGCGGAGTCAGTGAGCCCCCAGCGCGCGGACCGCAGCGCCAGCACGCCGCGCACGCACGGCATCTCGCACCGCTTGAGCCGCTCGAACGCCGCCTGCATCGCCAGCGGACAGTCCGCGTCCAGCGCCAGACCCGACAACTACAATAACACGATCAGCTGATTGCTACATACGCTAAATACGCCGACGACTGATTAATTGTCTCACATATCACAATAATACATATACTTTTTCGGTGCTTTTTTATTAAGGCATTATGGGTTAGATCTATTTAATAAGCTATTATGAGTTATGACGTGTAATAGGTATTAACCCATCAACTCCCTTGAGGCACCTGAGTGCCGCATAACAATTGAAAATCTATTGTGTCTGGCGATTCCCACGATCGAGGTATTACTGGTTAGATAGAGGAAATTTTTTATTTTGTAAGGCAAATATTACTCACTTTAAGTAGTTGACAAACAGATTTAATGTTCACTTCCTTGTTTGTGTCCAAAAGATGAGATAAAACTTTACAAAGGCTCTCTCCCAAAGATTTTATTCTTCCACCCTGTAAAAGTAAAAAAAAGCTTACTAATAAATAGATTTACTGTGTAATGTGTATAAACTTATAAAGTAACACATTGTTTGGTCCATGCCTGAAACATTAGAAAAATTGGTTGACAGGCTGATATTATTAATTTCGTAACAAAATGTCGTCGAGCAGTGGTTACGTGTGAATGGTGTCGCTGCAACTTTTTAACCGACTTCAAAAAAAGAAGGTTATCAATTCGACGCGTATGTATGTAATATTTCCAGAACTGTCCAGTTTTTACATATGTTAATCTATAACAGCTTCTGAACAAATGTGCCAAATTTCAAAAGTGTATGTATGTATGTATGTTTTTATGTTTGTTCACGCATATCTCCGGAACTACAAATCCGATTTGAGTGATTCTTTTTTTATTGTACTAGGTACCTATTGTTCAACTTAGGGAATAGTGCAAGTTTCATCAAAATCGGTTCAGTAGTTTTGGAGATAGGAAGTTTTAATTTTGAAGTTGGTTTTATCTTTTTAAAATACAGTTATTGTAGTTGCATTGTGGTACCGACAAAATGCCGACGTGGTTGCGTTGTCGCCAGTGGTTGCGATGTGGTTACGTACGAAAGTCAATGAAACGGAGGGGGGAAGAGCATCAACGCAACGTTGTAGTTGCGATGTGGTTGCGACGTGGTCGGCCGTGGTTGCAATGTGGTCGGTTATCGATATTTGACATTAGTCGACAACGACAAATGACAACGTGCAAAATGTGGTACTTACGTGTGAATGGTCCAGTTCATTACAATACGAAATATACGCCCGACCACGTGGTGTGGTTGTCGTGTGGTTGTGGTACGTGTGGGTTGGCCCTTATACTAATGTATGTCATAATAACAAGTATAACAGGCAAAAGTTAAACAGGCATCTCATTCTCTCAATTCAAGACGTGAGTGGAAGAATAAGGTAAGTAACATGAAAAAACTTCCCGTTTTTTTGCTTTAATGGAGGCTTTAGGGCCGGAAAAATTATTTAAAATAGAAAAACTATGGATTATATGTGTAGCCAGATATATTAGCTAGGTTATGAAGTAGATAAGTTACAAGTTTTATTAAAATAACTAGGGAAAAATTTAGTTATTGTCCGTATGTTACGAAATGTTACTTGTTCGATTCTTCTACTCACGTCTTCAATTCTGAGGAAACTCTATGGCTCTAAACACACTAGGCTGAATTACGTCGACGTAAATTCCGCCGCGTTACGCCGCGCAATGTCAAACGCATACAAAATACGGACGGAACGCGACGGAATAGTGTGTCGCGTCTCGCGTTCCGCCCGTATTTTGTATGGGTTTGAATTTACGTCGGCGTGATTCAGCCTAGTGTGTTTAGAGCCTATGAAAGGATGTGTACTTTTTAGGGTTCCGTAGCCAAAATGGCAAAAAGGAACCCTTATAGATTCGTCATGTCTGTCTGTCTGTCTGTCCGTCCGTCCGTATGTCACAGCCACTTTTCTCCGAAACTATTAGAGCTATACTATTGAAACTTGGTAAGTAGATGTAGTCTGTGATCCGCATTAAGATTTTGATGCAAAAATGGAAAAATTATTAAAAATTTTAGGGGTCCCCATAGGTACAACTGAAACAAAAAAATTTTTTTTTCATCTAACCTATGCGTGTGGGGTATCTATGGATAGGTCTCTAAAAATCATATTGAGGTTTCTCATATCATATTTTTCTAACCTGAATAGTTTGCGAGAGAGACTCTTCCAAAGTGGTAAAATGTGTGTCCCCCCCCCCCTCTAATTTCTAAAGTAGGGGCATGATAATTCTAAAAAAAATATATGACGTAGATTCCTATAAAAACTACCAACGAAAATTGGTTTGAACGAGATCTAGCCAGTAGTTTTTTTTATACGTCATAAATCTTAAACCTTAATCTAAATTTCATTAAATCGACTGAAATATAAAAATAAATCAAAAACCTTTCAATTTCATAAAAATAAACCTTATTGCTGCTGCGGAACCCTTCATGGGCGAGTCCAACTCGCACTTGGCCGCTTTTTTATATAATAAAAAGAATTACCCCCTGCAAATGAGCAAACGGGTCACCTGATGGATAAGCAACTACCGCCCATGGACACCCCCACATTAGAGCTGCATTGCCGACCTTTTAAGGTGACGCCATGTTAAAGTAAAAAACCGTGTTGGATGTGTTTTAGATTGCTTGTTTTCTATGCGAGGTTGGCCCGGCCTCTCATAGAAAACAAGCAATGGAACAGCAAAAAATGGAAAGGGCGTAGCGACAAAATAAATACATTTCATATAGGCTATGGACAAAATAAAGTGTATACTAGAACCAATTTATGTACAAATTTTGGAAGCTTATATCACTCTCCTCTGTTGGCAAAATAGGAATCCCTTTTTTTACAGAGGTCTTTTTGATTGATTATTCTGTGTTATAAAAGTTGACCAATCGTGTTATGCTATGGGTAGTTCAAAGACAAAGACATGATGAATACTGACAGTGAATTTTAATTTCTTAGCTTTAGTCATTGCTGAGAAAAATGGACATCGCTACAGCCAAATTATCAAGGCGTCACCTTAAGAGGGACACTCTCTTCTTGAAGGTTTGCAGGTCGTATACTGCTGGTGATAGTTCATTCCGGAGTTGACAGTTATGTTAATCTCTATACCAGGGGTTCCCAAAGTGTGCGCCGCGGCGCCCTGGTGGCTGGTGCACCGTGGAAAGGCAAGAGGGGCGCCATGAATCGATCGATAAAATAAAATTATAAACATAACACAACTTTAATCATGAAAGGTGCTTATTTATATAGTTTATTTTTCTAATAGCTAGGTAGAGTAGGACACCCCTCTGTGACAGAATATTGTGACGGAACCCCTGCTCTATACATAAATTGTAAATACCTGATTATCTTCAAGCTGTGTGTAAATTTCAGCCAGGAACATGGCAAACCCTCGCATATTCTCTTCAGAAGTTTCAATACCAGATATTATTTTGTGCTCCTCGGCTGAACATCTCTCAAGTAGACATGCACGGAAGGTAGATTCTTCTGCTACGTCAAGTGAGTCATAAATGGAACAGAGACGGGCTCCATTGTAGCGGAAATTAGATTCAGCTATAGACTGTAAGATCAAAAATCAGTTATTACTATTGCATTCAAAATAACTTTAAAGATGTCAATATGTCATTTTATTTATCACTAGATGACGCCCGCAAAAACTCGTTGCTCCAAAACTCGTTTACCGCAAAGGAACCGTACATTTTTCTGGGACAAAAAGTATTTTGTCCCTTCCCGGGACTCAAAGTGTCTCCAAATTTTAGCAAAATTAGTTCAGCGGTTTGGACGTGAAGAGATAACAGACAGACAGACACACTTTCGCTTTTTAAGATATGAAAACTTACCTGGTTGACAATAGCCTCGACCAGAGGCTTAGTGTAGCTAACGTCATTGAGGGTTGAGGCAAAGGCGTCCACAATTTGTCCACACAGTTGATCAAACTTTCCAGGATCTAATGTTATTTCACACATTACATTAATAAGGTTGCCAATATTTTCCTGTTGAAAATAAGAATATTTTTAATATTCTACCATATACATTTTTTTTGCCCTTCCAGATTAGCAAGGTACTAACATACTATACATAATACTATATTCATTTAATATTATTCAGTAACCAAAATTATGTAAATATTTTCTACACACCCTTAGATAAGAATTAGACATTTCATCAATGGAATAATTCAACTCATCGAAATTAAATGAATTTTGGTCTTGAGCCTTCAGAATTCTATCTTGTACAGAAAAACGAGGCACTCGGTATTGTATTGGGTCTGATGAGTAGGTAACTCCTTGTTGTGGTGGAACGTAGTTTGGGGGATACCATTCCTTGGCTTCCGCTGATAGATTGGACTTAACTGGCTCAACTACAACAATATGAGGTTATATTATATAATTTATAATATAATAAATTCAGCACACTTTAACTTTTGGCAACCACATTTCAGCTTTCTCTTTGTTATAGGTACTTGAAAATTATAATGATACCTAAAAACATTGCCAAGCTACTGTTATTGGACTGGCAGTTTACTTTCCGTCATTAAACAGCTACGTCATCATGAATTAAAATCCTAACTTTCACCTGAAAATAGCTAACAAAAAAAAAACTAGTTTTCATAGTTATTTACGTGTTATTTACATACTGTCGGCTTTCTATGAAATGTTAAGGTTAATACGTTTAAAGCTATTTAGAGATACCTTTAACTTCTTCGGTGACATTTTTGGGTCGCCGCAGCTCCCGCGGCTGGTTATTTTCAGGATGTTTCCAGCCGCGTCCTCTACCTCTGGATCCTCCGATCTCCCCGTTATTCATATCAAATGAAAGTTACGACACAAATATACTTTCTTTTAAAGCGATTATGCTGAATTTCCATAAACTGAGTTATGAACCGCACTACGAATGTGGTGGACTTTTGTTGTAATATCTGATATCAAAAGACACGTAAACAACGACAAAACTTGATTTCTTTACGTTTCTCATCAAGTCATCACAGCTACACCTCCATGTTATTTTTGTGAGATGGGTAGATTGTGTGCAGCATAGACTAAAAGTCTATGATATAGATTGTAATTTGTATTATCTATGGTATAGTCTTGAAGAAAAATATTAAATAACAGACAGTTTCGAAATAATTATAAGTTAGGTATAATTTATTAGTTTATTATATTATGTTTGAACCGTCACAACATAAAAATGGATAAAACTAATTTAAATTCTTTACCTACAATAAAATGTACTACCAAAATGTAGGACAGTAACCTGTAAGAATAGCTAACTTGTGTTTTAGCTGGATATAACCATAAAGTAAATATACTTAGGTATATTAACTTTATAGATATATAAATAAGTTTCTGAAAACATTTCTTGTACCTACTATATAGAAAAATTCTGTAGAAATGAAAAATTTTCAAATCTCATGAACATCAATATAAAAAATATTATAGGTTTGTAATATTAAGTACGGTACGTATCACATAGTTTAGGAAAATAAAAGAACAATAATTAACTTTATTTACATATTTACTAACTAAATAAATTTTAAAAAGCTAAACAACACAAATCTAAGTAAGTACCAAGGATAAAATATTTCTTTCAATATTATTTAAATATGACCATGAACTACAAAAGATTAATACATAATTACCAGTGACAGGTACCATATTAATTAAAGAAACCTCCGTATTTTGCTTTTCACAAATAATTATTTTTACTAGAATTTTTAAGCTGCACATTTTCTTAAGCCTTTGTGCTAATAAAAGTGTTATTACATAGCAAATTCTAATATCAGATTATATTTATATACTAAAGGATTCTCCACAGCCACAAGTTCCTTTAATGTTTGGATTATTAAATACAAATTCTGCAGATAATTTGTTTTCAACAAAATCCATTTCAGTACCTGGAAAGTTAAAAGGTATTTTGGATTAAATATTTATATATAAGACCAATAACAAATAAAAACTTAGTATAAAAATATTATATACCGAGTAATGTGAGTTGGGCTTTTTTATCTATTATTATAGTGACCCCATCTTGCTTAACTTCTTCATCTAGTTTATCCTTCGTTTTGGCATAATCTAATGTATATGAGAGTCCATTGCAGCCCCTCTGTCTTACTCCAACTTTCAATCCTATGTACCCTTTTGCATCATCCTTGGCCATAATTTCCTTGACTTTTTGTACAGCTGATGGTGTTAAAACCAAAGCAGCCCTAGATGGTAAGACACGCTTTTTAACGGCTCTTACTGTAGCACTTGCTATAGTTTTGGTAGCCATCTAAAATATTAAAAAATAAAACTGTATTGCGATTCATTCTAGTACTTGCTTAATTAAAAAGGCTATTACATAATTATTATTTACACAAACACAAGATTGTAATATTTACTGACAGCAATATTAATTTTACCTTAATTTATAATGACTTTTTGAGAATAAGTTTCTAAAGATTTTGAGCTCATTATTTTTCAGATTTTTTGTTTTCGCTGAGTGATGAGACTGATGACAGATTGTAGATGTCTGCTGTCAAGTGTCAAAAAAATGACATTATACTTTTTACGACTTCCGTAAAAGTACAAAGCACAAAACATATTATCTAGTTCCACTGACTCTAGTTCACCGTTCATTAGATTACAATAATTTACAAATAACAATCCCGCAAAGACCGCAGACAGGTACTTATTATCGACCGATATTACTTGATATCGGTCGATAATAATAATAACGCATGCGTTATTGCGATATCTCATATCACTTATCAGTGCCTGCTACAGGGCTTCATAACGTTATTAAATAACAGAAAAAAATTCGTTATGTAACGTTATTTTCATTATGGTAGCCAGATAACGTTATTTTATTTAACCATATCTAGTAACATAACGAAAAAATATCGTTATAATAATAACGGTAAATATAACGTTAAATATAACGTTATTTTCTGGTATCAAGTGTGCGACGTTGCCAGCTCGACGCTGGCAACGTCGCGTCGTGCACGGTCGGTCGGTGCACCAAATCTCACTCGCTCACTCGCACTTCGCAGCGTCATAACCACAAACTATATAGAATGCTAACGCATGTCATAACTTCCGAGTTCCGACTTCCAATCACCAGCTTTTTTGTGCGAGATTTGTGCATTATTGTTTTGTTCTTTGGAGTAAGAAATATGGGCCGTAAAAGGCAAAACACCGTGCACAGATATTTTGACATAACAGGTCAAAATCTATAATATCTATAAATATCTCAAGGAACAAATCATTCTAAGTTTAATTTTATTATGACTGATAGAATTATACCTACTTAGGTACCTAATATTTATTTATATATTTTTTAGAATAAAAGACCGTCAATCTTATAGGCATAAGTAAATATATTTATTGAATATTTTGTTAATTGATAGATTTAAATTTTAAAAATATTTAAATGAAACCAAAACCTGTGTTATGTTTAATAGGAATAAATAAAACAAATTGAATCTTTTATTTACTGTGTTTATTTACTAGTTCTATCACCTCTTGCCAAAAAACTTCCAAATTCTCTTCAGGTATCTGGTTCAGCAGATACCTGAAAGTTATTGCCTTAATATTTTGTAGGCACGAGCAGAAAGCCAGGCCCGTACGGTGACCGCCCAGTGACACCACATTTCTTGACTCAACTCTAGACTGCTTGGCATCTGAAAATATTTTGATAGGTGAAATTTAATTATGGTTACATATATAATAAAGTTATTAATAATTATTCCTACCTATACATTAAACAGCAACTAGCAAGACGATTACGTATTTGCGATAAGTAGGTACCAATTGTGCAAGATATTTATAGTTCAAGACACTTGAAATGTAGGTATGGAAAATCAGGATATCGACTCCTCTTGGTAGAAACCAAGTAGAAACGTCGTAAAAGCAAGTTCAGTAAATATATCTTTAATATACCTATTGATGAATTTTTGTCTTGCTTCAAGGCTATAAACAAGCTATAAATATAGTTAAGTATATTTTAATCTTCGATCAAATATTCTGTAGATGCACAGTCCCATACAAAATTAAACAAGATAACGTCCCCAAGTCAATTTGTACTCAGGTAGATGTTTATAACTTGAAGTATAGGAAAAAATGTCAGAAAGTATTATACAGTTTTATCTAATTTAAACCTTAAGCAGTTGACAAAAGTATCAAATTCAACCATTTATCTTCTGGTCGAAAGGTCCAAGGCAATAAAGTTTTACCTGGTTTTACGAAAATCGAAAACAAAACGACATATATCCTAATGAAGTGCATTGAAAAAATAAACTTAACCCAATTAAATAAAGCTCACAATCGTACAAAAAATATGAGAGTTACATTCTACTGACTTTGAACGTTACTTAGCTTAGGCGGGAGTGAGCGGGACTCGCGCGAGTGTGAAAGGGATAGATGCGCACATTACAATATATTCCGTAAATTGCAAATATTATTAAAATATAAATGAAATAGCCTTGAAACAAGAGAACAATTTATCGATTTATTGAAATAAATGTGTATAATTTTACTGAAAATATGATATTCACTAATTATATAGGAATAATGTCTGTATTCATATTATATAATTAGTCCATTAGTCATATATATTAGTCCATAATTAGTCTTGGACTAATTATATATGAGTATGGCCACAGAATTGTGGCCTTGGGGTCTGGAGACATTATTTTGTTTAACACATTCAACGCCACCACGATTTTCTAAAAGTTCCCAGTGATGCCGATGCCGCCCTATTAAAAACGCAAACTAGGCAAGGTGTGCTCTCGGATTGCAGGATGAAATTACATGGCACACTAGGTGTGTTCACTGGCACTGTAGAGGTAAAATCATAAAGCGTTATTTAGAAAAAGAGTTTAGACTTCAAAACGTTCTTATTCATTAGTCCTTATTGAGTTACTGAAGATATATGTATTTTGTTTTCTGAAATGTTTGTGGTTTTGAACGTTTAATTATGGCAGTAAATAGTTTCCGAGGCGGAGATAAGTATTCGGTTACTTATTTATGATTTTTTTAGACAATACAAAATGTGAGCTAGAAACAGGGGAATATGATGATGATACGATTGATTGTAAATATAAGGAGTCAGGAGTTCCGTCAGCACCTTTGCAACAATGGTAAACCTTGATGCAAAATCATACCTTTTGGTAGTAGGTATAGTCTGTCAAGAAAGTCATGACAGGCAGGGAAATTTTTAAATGAAAAAATGAATATGAGAACTTTATTAATTTGAGATAAAAATGTGCAAGGTGACAATATTTAAAATGTAATAAGCGTTCTCTGTGAAAATACAAAGAAAAAAATACACTTTTTAAGCGTGATTACGTTTAGAAAATTTTCCCGCCTATCATGACTTTCTTTACAGACTGTATAATATGCTTAGTAACTTCACATAAAACCAAAACCACCACAATATACTTTTCATATAAATTTTGAGGAGTTCCCTCAATTACTCATGGATTCCATGGTACCAAATTCTAGAATTTGGTACCATGGAATACAAAAATTATTTTTTTGTTGTATAGGGATTAGGGTCTAACTAGTTAGACCCTATACAACAAAAAAATAATATTGAAAATTGGACCACAAACGGCTGAGTAATCGTTGAATATACAAAAAAAAATATACAGCCGAACGTATAACCTCCTTTTTGGAAGTCGGTTAAAAAAATTAACCCACGGTCCCACCATGTGAGTAATCTAATTTCTGTACCATGATAATTCATTGTCGGAACTTGTGTCCGATACATGTCGGAATCCTATTGAACAAGCTTAATCTGACATGCTCGAGCCTATCGCAAAATCCCCTCTTAGCCTCCCTAACTATTAAAGATTTTTGGTCATACAATAAAATGTTCAATTTTTCAAATGTTCAAAATATGTTCAATTGTTCAATGAATGGTCATTTGGTATATTATGTCAGTGATACTTATGTAGCACTGACATAATATAGGGTACAAAATGCCCCTCTTTCTTAAATTGACCTCTTTCTTGAATTAAAGATACCGTGTACCCAGATATAAAAGGTTGAGAACTCGTGTAGATGAACACACCTGGCATGTTCGCGACATTACATAATAAATTATTTTCGATAACAAAAAACATCAGGGTGCCTAGTGTGAGTTTTTTGTTCGACATTCGATCGTGAAAGCGTTTGGCGTTTACTAAAATTTTGTATGGGAGCTGGGTTCACTCCCGTGAGAATCGCCAGGTGGCGCTGTACAAATCCCATACAAAATCTTAGTAAACGCGAAACGCTTTCACGATCGAATGTCAAACAAAAAACTTACACTAGGCACCCAGATCATGGAACCACTTAAGAATTCATTAGCTTACGGCACAAAGTTTATGCTCTGAGAGTTTCGATGAAAAAAACTGTGTTATCTTTGAGATATTGATGAAAAACGGAGAGCACGCCCGGCGTGCTCGCGGCATGGCGATAAAGATTAGTGTGGGCACACATGGTGTGTTAAAGGCACTGAATGTGTTTTGTATGGGACTGTGAATGTGTTTTGTATGGGGACATAGTACAGAATATTTGATCGAAGCCTACACGTGATCTACTCACTTATATAATACTCTAATCTGTGTACTCACTTGTTGGTTTTGCCTCAGCTGGATTGTTGAGTTTCCTTTTACGTGGTGCTAATATGGACTGGGATTCTTGATCGATCTGAATAAAGTAAACCCTATTTAGTCTGTAGACTATAGATTACTAGAATTCTAAGTTTAATACATACAAACAAACAAACAAACAAAAAATCAAATCTTTCCTCTTTATAATAGTAGTGTAGATATATTTTGTAGACTGTAGTTAAAAATATCAACACATTTAAAAAAGGAAGCACAAAATTATATTATTGCATTTACAAAATATGTAGGTATTCACGGAGAACCGGCAGCCAGCGCACGGCGCACGTGCTGGCAATACAATAAATACAATTGTTTACAAACCATAAATTAGTATTATTCATAGATGTATTATTTGAACAGAAATACTGAGTACTGAATACTGACCATGTCATTCTCATTATTCTCATTAGACGCCATTTTTAAGTTCTAACCGGACACGTCTACACTCGTAATTTGATTTTGTGCATACTGCTTATTGAACTGACTGATTAAAATAAGTACTTACCTATTACAAAAAATAACGTTATCAAAGAACATGTATTTACCGTTATAAATCCTATATAACGTTATAACATTTACCGTTATTAATGTCAATTTTTAACGTTATTTTTAATATCGTTTAAATTTTCATAACGTTATCTATGCCCTTGAAGCAGTAACGTTATGAAAAAATAACGTTATTTGAAGCCCTGGCCTGCTACACACGCATCTACCACAGTCCACACGTTTATTCATAGCTCTAAATAAATATACCGAGAAAAAAACTTACTTGACATTTATGTGACATTTACTGACACGTCAGGCTATTCGTTGTTCATGTTCGTGTAGCGGTTTTAATGATTTTCTCAAGAAGTTAAAGTAATGTAAATTGGGATTTAATTATTACAATGGGTGGACAAAAGTTTGAATACGATGAAAGTGGTTCCACATTCTTTTACTTTGTTCTATCATTCCTCGCTTTAATATTAGTCCCGGCGACATTTTATTATTGGCCACGAAAAAGGAAAGAAGGTGAGTTAAGTTTTATGTTTTCCCATTATATTAGTCTTTTTCCCATTAGCGGGAACTTATAAAAGTCTGAATAAGACTTTTTACCACCTTTCCATTAAGCGTTTTGTATTGAGTGTCGTTTAATTGAGAAAGTTTTTTTGGTTATGAATTATGATCTAGATTCTAGATTTTGTGCTTATAAGATTTATTTTACGTAAATGTTGTCTACAGAGTAAAGCCCTATTATTAATATAATAATATTTCACTTTCAGATCCCCAAAAATTAGCAGAACAATGTCAATGTCCACCATGCAAGCAAAAACAAATAATTATAGAGCAGTCACAACCTTACAAAAGGGTGAAAAATTTCTTTATCATGCTGGCAATTATATCTGGATGGGTGCTACTTGGATTCTTGGCCGTTAAAGTATCTCAGTTTGATTATGAAATGTCTAACTTTGATCCATATGAAATTTTGGGGCTGCCCCCTGGTTCTACGCAAGCTGAAATAAAGAAGTCTTACAGAAAACAATCTTTAATCCTTCATCCTGACAAAGAGACAGGAGACGAAAAAGCATTTATGAGACTTACCAAAGCATATCAAGTAAGTATTTGATAAAAATACAATTTAAGTTTTTGAAATCAAAACATATTGTTCTTATCTGAATTTATGAAATAATTCAACTTTGTGTGTGTGAGTGTACCACTATGTTAATAATTTTCAAATTAGATAAAACAAAAGTGGAAGTCAGACACCATGTGTCACATACATGTATTAGATACTTTCTCTTACTATTTTGGCTTGGTACAATTGAAGTAGCATCTGGTAGTTCAAGCAGCAATATTATTTTACAACACCTAATTTGTATTTATCTTAAAACATATGTACACAATATTAACCCTGGAGTGGTCACGCCCCTAAAACTAATGTAAGTGGTCGCGTGGACTACATACATAGTCCACTATATAAAATGGCCAAAAAAGTGTTATTTTAAATCAAATCTTTATTAAATGTTGCTTTTTATTATAATTAAACCTTTTTCTGTAATAAATAATCAACAAACATAAGCTAAACCTCTTCTGGTTTTATAACACAAAATAGGAACTTAGAAATAGATGTTTGGAAATTTTGTCATTATTTTCTAGACACGATAGACACAATATTTAGGAATTGTCCAAATTTGGCAGTTTTTTATTATCTTCTTGTGCTTTTGTTCTGCTTTGTTCCATAGTACAGCGACAAACGCCATTGCTCCTTGTTCCGATTCAGATATGGTGGGCTTGGTGTACCATATGGTCTTCTTCATCGTCAGAATTGGAAAAGTTCTCGTTACTATCCTCAGTCTCATCTTGGTTTTCCTAAAACAAAAAAAAGCCAATAATGTACTTTCAACCACTAAACTCAAATTATTTTGGTAAATTGGTAACATACTGATGTTTTATTAAATTCTGAACGTTTCCACATAAACACACAACATTTTCCACTCGACAGAAAATATAAACAAAAGTGAAACAAAAAAGATGTCAGAAAAAAATACTCACGTATTAGGTCACCTGGACTACGTACGTAGTCCACGAGCCTTAGCGGACAGCTTACAACACAACCAGAAGCGACCGGCGTTTGTGCTGCCTGGAGCACATGCTCATCCTATCCCGCTACAAGTACACGAAGCGTCAAATTGTTCGCTAATATGGTTTTTAGGTAATTACAAGTTTTGCGGCAGTGGACTACAATGGTAGTCCGCGCGACCACTCTAGGGTTAATACAGACTGATTATTTAAACTTTTATTAGGTTTTTCCTGTAACAATTTTATTTAATGAGTGGTATCTCGTCACTTTACTTCAGCAAAACATAGTTATATGCTGAGGGTCCATTACTAAAAGTATCTCTATGTGAAAATTGATTCAGCATTTTAAGAATAAAGATGAAACAAACAGACAAACAGGTAGATATTAGTGTGGACTGTGGATATATTTACTTTATACTATATTTTGTAGGCTTTAACAGATGAAGAGGCTCGAAGAAACTGGGAAAAATATGGAAACCCAGATGGACCGGGGGCTATGAGTTTCGGAATAGCTTTACCTAGTTGGATCGTAGAGAAAGAGAACAGTGTTTGGGTACTTGGGCTGTACGCTCTTGTGTTTATGGTGGCTTTACCAACGGCTGTAAGTATTTAAATAATACAATAATAACAAAAATACCTTAGAGACCATCCATAAAGTATGTCACACGATTTTTATGATTTTTAAACCCGTCTTGTCACAGGTGGTCACATTGTGAGCCTCCCCCTAGTGTGACGTCCCTTGTAGGTAACACATAATATTCTATTCTAATTAGCCTTTTGTGTCCCACTGCTGGACAAAGGCCTCCCCTCTTACTTTCCACATGTCTCTATCCTTTGCTGTGTTTGGCCACTTTTTATCAACAGCGTCTAGTTCATCGCGCCACCTTTTCTTGGGTTTGCTCCTGTTTCACCGACCTTTCAGTAGCCACTCCGTAACTAGACGCGCCCATCTGTCCGGGTGTATGCGGGCGACGTGCCCTGCCCTGCTCCACTTTAGACCAGCAGCTTTTTTACCCACACATAATATTATTAATTATGACAAATTATTCTTTCAATAGATATTATATATTTTTGATTTTTTGTCATAATATTGTGTCTATGAATAAATTTCTCTGACCTCTTTGAATTTTTTATTTCATTGCTTCTGTGTTGTGTGCAGTATGACTGATTTAGTTTTTCTTTGTTTTTTTCATGTCTACATACCTTTTCAGGTTGGTATGTGGTGGTATAGGTCTATTAAATTTTCTGGAGAACAAGTTTTGTTGGATACAACACAGATGTACTTCTACTTTTGTCACAAAACACCTTCAATGCCACTGAAGAGGGCACTAATGATATTGGCAGCTTCTTGTGAGTTCGATCGCCGGCATAATTCTGAAGTCATTGAAAGGATAACTGATAATGATGAGGTCCCAATGGTAAGTAGTAAATAATTTATAAAGTAATCAATCCATCAAAATATGAATGTATGGTCATGCACTGCAGTATAAAAGTGTTTGTCATGGACCATGGTATTAATCAAAATATTACGACTCTTTAAAATGTAATTAAACTATGTTGTTTCCATTGAAGAGTAAAAAGCGGCCAAGTGCGAGTTGGACTCGCCCATGGAGGGTTCCGCAGCAGCAATAAGGTTTATTTTTATGAAATTAAAATATTTTTGATTTATTTTTATATTTCATTCGATTTAATGAAATTTAGATTAAGGTTTACTATTTATAATGTATAAAAAAACTACTGGCTAGATCTCGTTCAAAACAATTTTCGTTGGTAGTTTTTATAGTAATCTACATCATATATTTTTTTTAGAATTATCATGCCTCTTCTTTAGAAATTAGAGGGGGGGGGGGACACACATTTTTCCACTTTGGAAGAGTCTCTCTCGCAAACTATTCTGGGCTTGTACCACGAAACCGTTTTGAGACTCAAACAATCGAACGAGAATGCCGCATCCTACTCTAACAAACGTGAAATGACGTTGTTAGAGCAAGACGCGGCATTCTCGTCCGAATGTTTGAGTCTCAAAACCATTTCGTGGTAGGCCTACAGGTTAGAAAAAAATGATATGAGAAACCTCAATATGATAAATTTTTAATATTTTTTCCATTTTTGCATCAAAATCTTAATGCGGTTCACAGACTACATCTACTTACCAAGTTTCAATAGTATAGCTCTAATAGTTTCGGAGAAAAGTGGCTGTGACATACGGACGGACGGACAGACAGACAGACATGACGAATCTATAAGGGTTCCTTTTTTGCCATTTTGGCTACGGAACCCTAAAAATGTAACTTTAATTAAAACATTTTTTTACTCTTCAATATTGTGTTTTTTTTTTTATTAAATAAGGGGGCAAACGAGCAAACGGGTCACCTGATGGTAAGCAACTACCGTCGCCCATGGACACTCGCAACATCCGAAGAGCTGCAGGTGCGTTGCCGGCCTTTTAAGAGGGAATACGCTCTTTTCTTGAAGGTTTGCAGGTCGTATAGGTCCGGAAATACTGCTGGTGACAGTTCGTTCCAGAGTTTTACAGTGCGCGGCAGAAAGTTACGCGAAACGTGTGTGTGTGTGTTTGTCCATGGCTTTCTTGCTCCGAAATAAATTATTATATAATTGATTTAAAATTTATTGCTTAAGTGATCACCAGTGTTCTATGAAATAATTTATCTTTAGGCTCAATCCTTGTTTTGTTCTTTCTTATAAGAGTTCTTGTATCACAGTTACTACGAGATCTACCAAACCTTGGTGAGAAAAATAAGGAACAGCCCCTGTGTCGTCCCTACAGTATAAAGGCGAGGGCTCTTCTTCACGCACATCTGTCAAGAATGAAGCTACCGCAAGACACCTTGGAAGTTGACAGACGATACATTGTGTCCCGTTGCCCCGACCTCATCGTTGAAATGGTCAACTGTGTTAATCAGTTGATTGCTCTCGCATATGCTAGAAGAAGTAAGTTATATAAGAATTAATTATTACTTTTTATAGATATTTGATTTAAGCATAATAATGTCACATTACTTGTTTATCTTTATGTATCTATTAAATTTTAATACATACGGCATATACTTTTAATTTTAGATCATGTAAAGCAGTTTGTATTAAAAATAGCAATAACATAATTTTGAATACGAGTAATATTTATAACAATATTGTTTCTATTATTTGTAAAGGGCTTGATACCTGGAAAGTTTCATTGGTACACACCACTGCCTGGGATTGCCTCTTGATATGAGTGCAAATGTGGTTAAAATTTTTATTTTATAATTCATTTTCTGTTTCAGTTCCTCGTTTACCTACTATAGAAACTATTGAAAATTGTATGAAAATGTCACCAATGATAGTACAAGGACTTTGGGAGTACAAATCACCACTACTACAGTTACCATACATCACAGAAGATCACTTGAAATACTTCATAAACCGCAAGAAACACATCAAGTCGTTGTTACAGTTAGCTCAACTACCGGGAGAAGAGAGGAGACAAATGATGCGGTTTCTAAATGACAAACAATATGAAGATGTCATGAAAGTCTTAGGGAATATGCCGTACATACATTTCCAAGTCAATACAGAGGGTAATAAATAATAATCCAAAACTGTTGCATGTCGCTCGCCAAAAATGAAAGAGAAAGTTATTACTTATTAGTAGATATTAACTTAAACTTAAAGTTGTGGACAGTTTGTATAATTCATATAATTTAATGGTAGCAATAAATTACATTTTTTTAAATTCTATGTTTATAATTTCAGTTATTGACGACGAGAACTCTACAGTAGTAACGGCAGGTGCAATAGTCACGGTGACAGTTTTTCTCAAGAGAACCAACATGAAAGAGCTGTTTGGAGATACGTCAATTAAAGAAAAAGATAATATAAAGTGAGTAATATGCTACCTCAAGAACGTAAATTATTATTTTATTAACTTCTTTTTCTTTGAACTAAGTAAGCCATTTCACAGTTCACTTAAAAAAGTAAGATTCCCACCGTATGGGGCTTGATCCTACCGTACCTATAGTTTTTCCACAATCGATGGGTTAAAGTGATTAAAAGACAAAATAATGTGTTATAAAATGTTTTATACACATTTTTCAGAGACAATGAAGAAGGAGATAAGGAAGAGAAAGCTGAAAATGATAAGAATGACAAGGACAAAAAAGACCAGTTCAAACGGCCGGTATGGATGAAGCAGAATAAAAAACAGACATCTAAGAAGGCGAAAAAACCGGCGGCAAAACAAGTGGTGAAAGCGCCGGCTGCGCCCGCCGCCCCCGCTCCCACCGCCACGCCCGAGCAGAAAAAAAATAAAGAAAAGAAAAAGGAGGATGAAGGTACTTTTTTCATTTTGCATGACTTTTTTATGCCCGCTTCACACTCGCGAGACATTCGTGAGAGTCTCGAGAGATTCTCATTTCTCACACTCTCCCGAAATCTTCCTGAGAGTGTGGAGCGGGCATCTTGAAGGTTCTACGAAGATTCTCACGAATATCTCACGAGAGTGTGGAGCGGCCTTTAATTCTAAATGTTTGCCCAGTTTGGCTTTATAGTTTTAATTAAAATTGTATAGTATGTTAACAAGTAATTTGAATACAATTTTGTTGGTCATATAATATATGACCAACAAATGCTGACTTGTAACATATTATGTTACTACATATTATGTAACATATTATGTTACAAGTCAGCAAAATTATTGTAATAATATGAATTTTCTTATTCGCTTGTGTGCTGTCATGTATTGATATGATAACGTACTATAATAGGAATTCAAATCTGTCTACTGCTTTACTCCCGACAGAATCAGAATCGAATCAAGAATCAAATCAGCTCGATATCAAAGCTTTTGCTACTTCCGACATATTTTAATATACTAGCGCAAAATTGTGCTGTGGCTCAATTTGTAACTAATTCGATCTCAACGGCTTTTCCCACTCCTGACAGCTATACTAGCGCACGATCTTTCTGCGGCGCTATTTGAAACTAATCAGACTCGTAAATCAAAATCGTATCAGTTTCGGGGGTAAAAGTACCGTTCTTGAATCGTTATCAGAAATTTAGAGTATTATATAAGAGTAGTTTTCAAATGTCATTCAGGCTCAGACTCGGAGGACGAATCGAACGCGACGGGCTCCAACAGCGAGGGCTCGGACGAGGAGTCCCGGGACAAGTCGTCCCCGGCGGACGAGGATGACGACGACCAGTGGGACAAGTTCCAGAAGAGGATACAGAAGCGGGAGCGGCTCGAGGGGCGGTCCAAGAGCTCGCACCCCGTGCACTGTCCCTACTTCCCCTTGGTGAGTGTTTGTAATGTTGAATGCTGATGGCGGCTGTACAATGTATTATGTGCCGCTATAATGTATTATGTGCCGCTATAATGTAGCCTTAGTTAGGGTCTATCCTGTCAAATAAGCATGTTATTGTGACACATGACAGCTATATCGTATGACAGCAGTTTGACACGATAGACCCTAAGGGGGCTACATAGCGGCATCTGGTGGCAAATACAATATCAAAAACCCACATTACCGCTAAATATTATTACGCGGCAGCAGAGCTACGCGACTAGAAACGTCAGCACTGTGTAGTGTCGCGCCGCAGAGCGGCTGCAAAAAACGTTACGAATTCGAGACTGAGGCTGGTTTTATCGTTAAGCGTTTCGGCAGCGTCGTTGGAGCGCCGCGCCTTGGAAGTTGTGTGGACCCTAGTAGTTGCGTTTCATCGTCGTGCGCTTGAGCAGCGCCGTTCGTCCGTTCGTTTGTGACATCTTCGAAAGCGCGCGTTCCAACGTCGCTGCCAAACGCTCAACGATAAAACCAGCCTGAAACCATACACCGGGCGGAGCTCAGTCGTGTCAAACATGTATCAACCACGTACTCAACTCCTCGGTGAATACCCAGGACAAGCAGGAGTATTGGTGGTGCTACATCTGCGACCGCAAGTCGCACACGCTGCTGACGGCGCCGGCGGCGGTCACCGCGCTCGCCACCACCGCCGAGCTGCAGCTGCGGTTCACGGCGCCGCGCTGGCCCGGAGTCTACACGCTGGCGTGCTGTCTCAGATCAGGTGGGTGAGCCATTTCGCTTTATAGAATCGCCGATCAAAATGTATGGAATTGACATAAGACGAGTCAATGTCATTTAAGTCCATTCCATAGATTTTGGTTGGCGATTCTATAAAGAAGTTTAAAACGATCCCGATCGAGAAGTTTAAAACGTCAATGCTATGTCGATCTTAATTTGAGTTTGTTTGGTAGACGGATCGTAGAAGGTGAATCAAAATCGACGTCGGAAGAGACTCGACATTTAAATCGAATCAGTTTAGGGATATTATGGCCGGGGATTTGAAATAAATAATGTATTGTACAGATTCGTACATCGGTATGGACCAGCAGCAGGACATGAAGCTGGACGTGAAGGAGGCAGCAGCAGTGCCGGCGGAGCACCCGCAGTGGGACCTCAGCGATACGGACTCCGACAACGACGACCAGGTAACAAGCAGGACCAACTCAGACCAGATTTACTAAGGGCTCCCACACATAAACACGACACGACGTCGTATCGTGTTTGTGTGGAGGCCCGTATAGGCAGTACAAGCCTACTGGCGGCAGCGTCCTAGAATGGCGGCAGAATTCGTACATAGGGGCTGCAAAATTAAAGTGGCCATTGGCCTATACATATAAAAAAATATAAATCCAGCCCTGAGCAGGCATCGTGCCAGGAGGCCTACAACGAAACCGTTTTGAGACTCTATCGAATCAGAACGCCCCGTCCTACTCTAACAACGTCATTTCACGTTTGTTAGAGTAGGACGCGGCATTCCGATTCGTTCGATTGAGTCTTAGGTGTCGTTGTACGGCCGTAGGTTTTGACTAAAGTTTATATGTGTTTAACAGTATTGATTGGTTAATTTCTTGACGCTAGCCAGTCAAAAGCGATAGTGAATAGACAAACTGTGAAAACAATCTTACTGCCGCACTCAGAGACATTTAATGATGATTAAACTTCATTTTAATGAAGTGTTTGACAGATTATGTATGGGGCTTATGTCAAAATCTTTGTCCAATTACATTACAGTAATTAATTTTCGTCTCTAAGTACGGCGGTTAGAAACCGGGCATCAATTATTAGTAATTTTATTATTACTTCCAAATATTTAGGGCCCGTTTCACCACTTTCTGATAAAGTGACGGATAGGCTATCCACAACTTTCAACAGGTTCTCTATATTTCATATTATGTCAAGTTAAGAGGTGGATAGCCTATCCGGCACTTATCAGGAAGTGGTGAAACAGGCCTGTAATAAAAAAGACATCCAAAAAATAAAACTACTCGTATTTGTTTCAGGGGGGCAACGAAAGTGAATTTACTACAGACGATGAATTGGTGGAAGAGGAATAAATTTAAACTAATTTATTTTTATAGAGTTTTTAATGTGGTGTACTTGAAATACTATTGTTGTATGGTTTGAAAGCAAGATGAATATAGTAACTTTTATATTTACTTAAGACTTTTATTAGTAAATGCGGTAGCCTTTACAACATGTTCTTGCACCATTTGAGACGTTGTACGACTTGAGAAGGGAGGTTCCCTAGAAGAAAGGTCAAATCAAAGTGCTAGAATTTAGAAAGGTTCCAAACATAATATTTAGGAGGGATGAACTTGAGTAGAGGCACTAAAAGGTTGACCATATCATGGACCTTTAATTCTTCTATGACCATTATAGTTACTAAATATAATATAAAATCGGCATATTAATAATTAATTTCTGATTTTATAAATTATATTGTGTATATGTTATGTAGTTTATATTATTTAAGTACATATACTTACCATGATATTTTCCTGGTAAAATCACCAGGAAAATTAACCTATATGTAGATCCCGACTTAATAATTTTATTATTTCAACAGTAAGTGAACTAAGTACTATGTATTTTTGTTGTTTCTTGTTATGTCATCTGCTTTTTGAGAAAAATACAGGTACTTCTCTATACTTAGTATAATATTATGTAAAAACCCTGAACGCAATCTTGAGTTAATGACGTTTGCTTTGCCGGTTTTATCGTTGGGTTTTAATATCTTCTCGGTTTTTTCTATAAGAATAAGGATTTAAGGTGGGATTTAGGCCCAAACTATGATCATAATAAACACTAAACTCTCCCGTAATCAGTGTCCTAATTAAATAATAATACCTAATATTATGTCCTGTCATAAATAATTAAAAAAAAACTATAATAGCCACGTTGCGACTTGCGATACTTTAAAAGTTCCCTGAAAATAAGTCGTGTATTGTGCTAAACTATACAAAGGGATGTCGGTGGAGATGTACCGAGGGTATCGTCCTTTGGAGGCTGCGCGGGCGCAGGCAGGCGGCAGGCGCAGGCAGGCGGCGGGGGTGGGCGGGGCGCGGGGGGAGTGACAATGCGAGCGCGCGCCCCGCGGCCGCAATCGCGCGCCGCAACCCGCCGCACCCGCACGACTCACGACCGACGCCCGCGCCCGGTGTCGTATTACCGCTCTAAAAATACACCGCGAGCGCGATCGCCTATTTGGAAACGATAGCGCGCCGTGTTTTGAACCAGTGATTGACAGTGCCGATTGAAGAATCTCTCCCGTTCGACTAAAAACCGACCTCCAATGTGAGTATTAAAATATTTTTCACCTCGACGAAGATTCTGCATGCGAATATTGTATTACAGCATCGTAGTTTTAAAATAAACAGCTGTTTCTTGGAATCGATAGCGCTCATTGGTTGGCGCGCTAAAATAAGATTTTGTTCTAGTTCAGTGTGAACATTATACCTACTCACTGGTTTTAGTATATTATTATAGTACCTACTTACCTAAGTATATTTTAATAACAGTAGCAGGAAAAAGCGCATTGGCTAATGGCTGCAATTTGCAAATTAAGTAACTACTAAAAAGTTACAATTTTATGGGATGCGCTGATGACGGCAAATAGTTACGAGGAACATGGTGAATAAAGTATGTAAATTATTAGATTTATATCTCAGATTTTTATTTGGTCTGAGGATTAAATCTACTAGCTGTACCTATATGAACATTTATTTTTATAATTATTATTAGTTATTACTAACGTTTCGCCAAAGGATGTTTTCCTCGTTTCAGCGTTGACGAACAATATCTAATGAAAAACATTATGACGTAATACGATTCGATATTCTACCTGTGATTCTACTATCTAGGTAGGATAGAGAGCTATTAAAATAAAGAATTACTATTAGAAAGAAAAAAACACAAAATGTTCAATCGTGTGGGACGTATTGTTTTTATAGCTGAGAAAACAATAAATAGGTATGACCTTGAACTTGATTTATTATTGCAATGGTTCATAACCTAAATCACAATCTGGTCTAAACAGTTCTTGGTCAGTCCAATAAACGCTGGAGTTATTTTAAATACTTACCGATTATTATTCACGTCTTCTATTCGTACCTAAAATTATTATTAATATTAACCTATCAAGCCCCAAGCAGTCGCATGCGACCGAGACAACAATAGAATACAATGGCAATTCCTAGAATCCGCGATCGACGGATTTAAAGAGAGGGAATCCAATGTGATCCTTGATGTATTACCCTGGTATATTGTGTGCTCTGGTGCGGGGAGTCGCTTCGGTGATCCCAGCAATACCCACAGGCAACAAGGCTGGCGCGATGAATCGAACCGCGTACTGATAATGGGCCGGTTAGACGGGTCCGAACTCCGAAGGCAGAGTGCAACGGCCCAAACCGAAGGGAATTTTAAAATGATCCTACTTTTATTCAAAACCTTTCGTCTTGTAAAAACATGAAACCTTCAAAGCAACGATTTTATAACAGGAGCAGACAAAAAGACGTATTAATTTAACAGACACTATCTGAAGGTAATGATGGTAGAAGTTTATGAGTTTTTTTAATTGATGGATTCCATTTACAAAGGATCACGAGTGAGTAAACAGTGTAAAACATTATCCTTTGTTGACTACAAATACGCCGTGATAAGGAAAAAGGAAATGCAAATTTTACAAAGAGATGCTTGTGTAAAATAAATGATGCGGCACTCGCTGTGAAGCCGGTTCCATAAAGTGCGCAGATCAGTTTATCTGTATGCTAATTGCATTGATAATGGACAAACTCCTTACTGCGTTGTTGAGTTTTATAGGCAAACATGTTTCGAATTGTGATTAGAGACTTCAGACTTCAGAAAAAGGCCCACCGAGAAGCCGCCTATGGAAAAGCATCCAGCTTTTCACAGCTCCAGGCGAAATATAAACAATGTTTTCAAATTGCTACTTAAAGTGAATGATGACTGGTATTGTTGAAGATTCTGTGATTAATTAGGTATTATTCCTTCAATTGGGAAGATGGAAATATTTTTACAGGTGTTAAAACAAATTACTTACCAAAATTTAGACCTAAACGGTAATCATACAAGAATAATCAGCTCATACAGGCTACAGCTTCTTTTATTGACCAAGGAAAAGAATATTTATAAAATTGACCTGACACAGAAATGTAAATATTAAATACCTACTTACATTTTAAAAGTATTGCAATTTGTAAACCAAATGAATTAAATCAGATGGTTCACGACTTATGTAATAAACATAATCATAATAATATGATAAAACATCTAAAAGTGGTCGATATTGAAGCAACTTCCTGTAATTTTCAACGTATAACCGGCTAAGAACTTTAAAAGGTGAAAGTTTCGTCCCATCTCCTTACGCTTTACATAATTATAGCTTTAGTATACATTACCTAAGCCTTATGAATATTTAAAAGAAATAATTTATTTTTTGAGATTACGAATAAAACTATACATCTTATAATAATTTATAAGGCAGACTTAGAACACGGTGTCGCTAAAGAAGTAAATGGGAATTGCGATAATGTTTCTAAAAGCTTTGCATTTTTAGAGGACGCTGTTATCAGAGAAGTTGATTCCTAGGCAGATGGCGGACCTAAGTAATTTGGTCGCGTGTCAAACTCATCCTACCGATCACATTCACAGCTAATATTGAATTGACATAAGTGATGAGCCGACCTAACAATAACAACGCGACGTAGGCAGGTCTGTAAACTGCCTACGAATCAATTTCTTTTCTTCTTTTTGAGTTCTAGCACTATAACCACTAACCAGACGGACGTGACAAAATGAGATGTTAAAAATTATCCATTATAATATATCTGCAAGATGTACAACTGTCTCCACTCTCTCGACAAATACTAATGTATCTTGAAATATAATATTGGATCCCAAATATTATGGAACCCTCCATGGAAAACAAGTTGCTATTGATTAAGCGTATATGAAACTTACATAAAGGATTCCTATTAGTCATCAAAATATACATGACACACTGTTACAGGGTCAACAATACCAGTGTGTACCATATATTTTAGACTTGAAGCTAGACGATGAAAACAAAGGAACTAGAACAGACTTACTTGCTCATATACTTCATACAATATTAAGTTTAACATCGCATTGTGGATCAAATTGTTCCAAGGAGTAAGTATTCGTTTACATAGACAACCTTCATAGCTGTATATAATACCTACCTAAATATTGATAACAATTTTAAGTATATTAAATACAAATGAACAAAACCGGTTAAGTATAACTGATTAATTTGATACATCATTAAAATGTTTTTATGTTTCGTCATAACGACATCAATAGTACAAAAAACAAACGTTTGGACGTAACGAGAAGAATGCGAGAAAATATCTATTTGAATTTTATTAAAGCATACAAGGTTGTGGGTTAAACATCCACAATTGGTTGTGTTTTCGTAGTTTCACTATCAGTCATCCATAGTGTATGGACTATGAAGCAGTTAGTACAGTATAGAACGTGAGTCACTTTTGATAACATAATGTTGCTTTTAGTGTGTATCTGGTAACACAACATTAATCAATACGAGGAACCGAATGCAATACTAACTAAAGTCTGAATAATCTAAAGGTATATTGACTAATAGTTTTAGAATTTTGCCTAATATGAGATAAAGTATATTTATCTAAAACAGGTCCAGTCCAGAGGTCTATAATAAATCTGTTTAGAAACTTAGAACTGCAACAGCGAAATAGATTCATGATCGAGATAAGCAAAACAAAACAAACAATCAAATTCCAATGCGGAATACAGTGGCTATAAATGTTCATTAAAAAGCAATATTGCTAAAAATCTAAAATAATATTAATATAATTTATCTCTCAGGTCAACAAATATTTTACGAGATGAAAAAATAGTGTAATAGTGCAACCGCGAGAAGCAATCAGGAGTTGGCGATAATAATAATTATTAGTTCTTCGATTGAGGAAAATCTCAAAAGCATATTTTGGGATGGGAAGCTCCAGAATTTATGGTCCATAATATATATATTATTATAGATTACAAGGAAATGATGTCAGTGGGTGAATTGGATACTCGCAGACGAGGCTGAACGTGCCATTCATAAACATGCCAATATGGCACCGGAGTGCTTAGTGCGAGTTCAACAATTCATGTCAAATTACTTCACGATTTCGTATAACGAATAAACTCTACTAGGAGTGTGCGCCACATTACAGCGAGTGTGAGTTGCAATCGAGTATGTCCATTCGATTGACGTTTCCTCATTGCAAATAGTGAGACACAGGCGATCAATTTTTACTGTAAGTTGGTAGTTCCGTAGCGTCCAATATTAACCGACCAAATTGATGTCCTTGGCAACAATCGCCTTTTCAGTGGATAGAGGTGTCTTCCAAATTTGAACGGATAATAAAGTGACGCCATTATTTTTTTTTTACATTTTCATTTAGAACTAAATATACTTTGACTTTTGCCGGAAATACAAAAGAGTGACGTTGTGTTTTTGTATCTTTTTCTTAATTAAAATTGTGTTATTTCGGTTTTGTGTAATGTTGGTAGAATATTAACCATTAAATAATCGATGTCATGCACAAGTGTGGGCTAATAGATACAACTTCAAGAAACGTGCTATATTTTGTTTCTTCCAAAACTCCACCGAAAGTTTTAGTAAAGGGTCTACCACTTTACTAAAACATCTGACTTCTTCTCTCTGAAATCCAGGGTTTTCACGCGTCTTGTCCTATTTTACAAATTTTAGAGATGGCAACCAAAAAAATTTTAGGGTTGCCATCTCTAAAATTTGGAAACTACGGTCATCTTGTACATCTTTCGCGAGCATGTTCCAAGCGAAAAAATAATATGCCGCCATCTGTGTTACTATACAATGCTATTTTAGTCACCTATAATCTCAGATTAAGGTATAATATATTTAGATAGATATCTTTAAATTCAAAGATAAAACCCTTCTCTCACCATAAAATTTTAGGTGACAACTTTACTTTAGAATGCCGAGAAGTTTACGTAATGTTTGTCGTTGAACTGTCAAAAATGTGTCAAACAACAGTCTCGCACTCGCAAAATGGCGTTTACGTCCGAAAACGTGTAAACAAGTCGATCGCCGCCATTTTCAATACTACTCGATCGCATAAAAGTTAACTTTGTAAAACTCCCACTCACAAATTTTAGTATCCACATTAGCCAGTAGATGGCGCTGCTTTGATCCCATATAAATTCGCGTTTACGCTCTCGATGTGTATGATCGAATAAAACTCGCACTAAGCACTCGGGATCAATCGTGCACATCCGTTTACTCATTCTTAGGTCGTAAGCCAAGACTTCGTCTGGAACAATATACATGAGCATTGATACTTACAAAGCCTAGCACTGTATAATGTTTATGGCCGCATAAAAATATTTTTAAGATTGTAGCAAGAAAACTTCCATAAGTTTCCATGGGTTGAGTGAGTATGATAATTGACAAGTACCAAGCAAAAACGTCTTGACCATGCGTTTGGACATTTAGAAGCTATTTACCTACCAAGCGACTGTAAGCGTTCAAGCATACAGTTAACCGAAGTAAACCGTATTAAATTAATATTTAAACATAGGTACCTATATCTGTTCAAAAGTAAAGAAAAAAAGCGGCCAAGTGCGAGTTGGATTCGCCCATGGAGGGTTCCGCAGCAGCAATAAGGTTTATTTTTATGAAATTAAAATATTTTTGATTTATTTTTATATTTCAGTCGATTTAATGAAATTTAGATTAAGGTTTACTATTTATGACGTATAAAAAAAACTACTGGCTAGATCTCGTTCAAACCAATTTTCGTTGGTAGTTTTTATAGTAATCTACATCATATATTTTTTTTAGAATTATCATGCCTCTACTTTAGAAATTAGAGGGGGGGGGACACACATTTTTCCACTTTGGAAGAGTCTCTCTCGCAAACTATTCAGGTTAGAAAAAAATGATATGAGAAACCTCAATATGATTTTTGGAGACCTATCCATAGATACCCCACACGCATAGGTTAGATGAAAAAAAAATTTTTTTGTTTCAGTTGTACTTTACTATTTATGACGTATAAAAAAAACTACTGGCTAGATCTTGTTCAAACTAATTTTCGTTGGTAGTTTTTATAGTAATCTACATCATATATTTTTTTTTAGAATTATCATGCCTCTACTTTAGAAATTAGAGGGGGGGGGACACACATTTTTCCACTTTGGGAGAGTCTCTCTCGCAAACTATTCAGGTTAGAAAAAAATGATATGAGAAACCTCAATATGATTTTTGGAGACCTATCCATAGATACCCCACACGCATAGGTTAGATGAAAAAAAAAATTTTTTGTTTCAGTTGTACCTATGGGGACCCCTAAAATTTTTAATATTTTTTCCATTTTTGCATCAAAATCTTAATGCGGTTTACAGACTACATCTGCTTACCAAGTTTCAATAGTATAGCTCTAATAGTTTCGGAGAAAAGTGGCTGTGACATACGGACGGACGGACAGACAGACAGACAGACAGACAGACATGACGAATCTATAAGGGTTCCTTTTTTGCCATTTTGGCTACGGAACCCTAAAAATGTAATGAATGATTAACTATAATAATATTATAAATTTATAACCTTTGATCTGTGTTCAAGTCACTTTGTGGGATTTCTGTTGCATTTAAGCCGTGAATCATGACCACCGATTTCTAGGTTTATACGGGTATGGTCTGTAAACCGTTTAGTACCATTATAACACACATGGTATAACAAATTCTTTAGAGCCAATTAAACGTAATCAATTGTCACCGTCCTCGTTATTTTACCTTGCCAGCAACCTTTATTTTTATCGGTCTGGCTGAATTGTGTTTTATTTTTGTAAACCTTTAACGATTTTATTACCAGCAAAGAGGAAGTTTTCCCCTTGGTTTTCCCAATAAACAAATTGCAGGAAAATGTTATAAACGTGCAAGTTTTCGTTACTTCAGTCGATTTCAAGCGTTATCATTGCGTTTTGTTATTGTGATCTTAAGGTTCTTTTACAGAATATTACGTATTAGCTTTTCCCGCGTCTTCGCCTACGTCAAATTGTATTCCTGGGATATAAATTTTATTCCTATTTAAATTTAAAGTCTCCAGCTTTCTAAGTTTCTGTGCGTATTTTATCAGTCAATATCATTAGCTTTGCCTTTCAAGTTTCATACAAACAGTTATTATGTTAACACTTTTAGGGCCTATTTCTCCACTTCCTGATAAGTGCCGGATAGTCTATCCACCACTTAACTTGACATATGGAGTATGGAGAATTTGTCATTTAAGTTGTGGATAGTCTATCCAGCACTTTATCAGGAAGTGGTGAAACAGGCCCTTAAACTTAGCTGTGCTACGAACATGTATCGATTTTCGAACTCATCGTTATCTAACAGTATTATCAACGTCATAAATATTCAACACAAACTGTAGTACTTATCAGTGAGGTTATGTTTTGAGGGACATCATAGATCTGACTGTTCTTTTGGCGGTTCGCCAGGCATTTCATAAGTTCTCTATATATATTACTTCTCATCAAGGTTTCATACGTTTAATTTGGGGGTTATTGACATTATTACGGAATTATATAATTTCTTATAAGATTTCTCAGCTTGCATCTGAATTTTTTTCGCTTCAAACGACGCATGCCTCGAGAGTCGAGAGACGCGGACGTCGTGTCGCGTAGAGAAGTGCCAAGTTTACGTTACCGCCCACGTCTTCAAAAATAATTCCGAGGCCATGATAACGACGTAACGTAACGTATTGGCCTAGGAGAATGTATAAACTGAAGAAATATTTTCATCCCTGTGTCACGCGATGGTCAACAATTTTCGGGCAAGCCTTAATTATAAAATACCTATGTTTGATTGATTCTATAGGGACCGTGCAGAAACTATAGAGGGCGTCGTAATTCGACAGCAGCGCCGCGATGCGAGTAAAAGACGTAACTTGTGAGTGACTTTGACTTGGCATTCTCCTTGACCCTGGCTAGTTTATGAGTGTTTTTTTATGTTTTACACTATAAAATGATATAATACTTACACTCCCAAGTGGCCACATGCGGCCGCGAGAACAACGACAGATTTCCAAGAATCCGCGATCGAAATATTAAAGTTAAAGACTAGATGACGCCCGCAACTCCGTTGCGCCAAAAATCATTTATCGCGCGAGAACCGTACATTTTCCCGGGATAAAAAGTATCCTATGTCCTTTCCCGGGGCTCAAAGTAAATCCATACCAAATTTCAGCAAAATTGGTTACATTTTCCGCGGTTTGGGCGTGAAGTACTAACAGACAGACACACTTTCGCATTTATAATATTAAGTATATTTTTATAATATTAAATATAATATTAAGGGTTTCTACTTTCTACCCGTAAACAAAGAATGGAAGAGTAAATAAAAATGTATAAAGCTTATCTAGTTAACTAAGAAAATATCTGAAAAAGTAATTAATAGCATCCATCAGCATAGAAAGTAAAAACTTGATAAATATTGCAATAAAATAATAAAGCTATGCAAAAATACTTATATTAATTACTGAAAATGCTTGTGGATTAATAAAATAAAACAAGTTCACTAAAATAAATGCTTTTATTTCAACCTTCTGCGATTCGATCGATACCATCTTCACAACTTTTGTCTGTCACTATTTTTAACTATAAATTTCAGTCTAGATCTCATAAGTGTAAACACCATTTAGGTATGTATTCTTCAAATAACACACAAAGACTGCACTACTAATCTTTTTCTTACTTGAAGAATCATCCTTTTGAGAACCAACACTTTGACAAGATGGTTCAAGTTCAATACTATCCTCAGTGTTGAATTCCTGGCAGGACTTCTCCAAATTATCCTTACTTTTGATGCAACTTTATGCCAATTAAATGAGCCGTGCCTATGTATGTATATCAATTAAGATGGAAGCCAGTTTGGATGTTTACTGAAAGAAAGCAATGGTTATAGGTTATGTTCATATTGTGTTCATAAAAAATGAATTTACGGTTATAATCTACAAAATTTAGTGTTTTTACTAGTCTACGCATAACACTCATGGAACTTTTTAAATACTTACGTATATTTTTACCGCCTTTTATCCATTTCTTTCGTTTCTCAATAAGCAAAACCATGCGAATATTTTGGCAGAAAAATAGTAAAATTTTACATCGTTCGATTTGCCTTTATATTTCTTAACATCCGGGAATACAACAATACATTTCAATTCTTGAAAATACTCGGAATTTGTTAAGAAATCTTCTAATTTTCCGTAGCTTCACTGGAGCTTGACAGTAAAATTTTAGTAAAAGTTTCGGCTATTCGCCACTTGTGGCAGTGTCGTCGCTCTGCACGGTCCCTATAGTCAATAGTGCCATTTTATAAACCCCTTAGTAAAGTCTTCTTCAAACTCTCAAGCAGCAGCCGAATGTTATTGTAAGTCTTTAGACATTCACAGTACTACTGTTCTTACCAGTCGTGCAGTCAAACAAAAATCAAAGCAGGAATGTGTTGTGTTTTCAAATATTTAAATCAGCATAATATTTGCATATTATTGTGCTAAAAATATTGAAAATATGTCGTAGAATTGCTGGAAAACCAACGATGCAAAAATTTGGTCGTAACTACATCTAACGAGTAACGAACATCTGGCTCACTATCAGAAAAAAATATCAGTTAGATATTCAATTTGCAATGTCAACAATCTCTTACAAGTAAACAGCCAAGAGTCAATAACCTACATAAGTCAATATTAGTTTTCAATAAGTTTGGGCTAACTGCGATAAAATTCAAAAAGGTCATTGTTTGGTTTGTCAGGAATATTATATATGCAGCACCTTATGATTGCGTCATTAAAAACAAATATGTACGTAAAGAATTACATTTAGCAGCTTAGTGGGATGCCCATGAATTATTTTATGAATCATAAGAAAATATACAGTACAAATTAACAATACTTTAGGGTTTGTAATAATTGTATGTGTTCCTTATACTTACAGAGTTGACTGTGAAAGAAGCAGCGCTAAAGGAGTTACCTTTTTAATTTTGGATAGACAAATTCATGACGGGGGTATTTCATTTCAGCGCTACTACTTTTACAGGGAACTCTATTCGAGCGACCCATACGAACCCTAAAATGTAATTTTTTTGTTTTGTTACACCCTGTAGGTACTTATATCAAATAAATATTTTTTCATATATTTTACTTAAGATTTAAATAATTAGGTACTATACAAAAAAGTTGTGAATAAACAAACATAAGTTTGGGTAATGGTGTTCCTTTACCAGGTGATCCTTGGCTTAGAGAAGTAAGGTAAGTCGTAGAATCTGTAGATGCAACGGCAAACGTAGATAAATCGATGGCATTTCTTTGGAACCTAATTTACATTTTACGGAATTCAGTTCACGCACGTGGCTCGTTGCATAAAGATCGACTGGCCATTATTCATGACTTCCAAGATTACATACTTTGTTCACCGATCATATCACAGGGGCGAATTTACTAATTTGAGTGGCGCCACGTCTCAGTTACCTTTACATGCAACAGACGCCAGCGATTGCGACATCCAGCCGGACTCTGGCATTCGATATAGGTTTGTAGTACCATACGCAACCGAATGTAACGAGTAATGGGTTTATCCCAGCTATTAGTGAAAGTCGTTCCAAAACGTCGCTTGTAAAATCAAAACTTTGTCGCATTTCGTTTCGTTTGCTCAAAGGACGCAGCTGTTTAAATAACTGAATAGACGTAGTGACATCAGCACTATAAACATTTAAAATATTTCATGCATTTAAAAATTTAAATAGGTATGTGGAACGGTTTCGTATGGTAATTCCCACAAATCGTACCTGCACTGGAAAGTGATAAAAACTCCCTTGTTGTTTAGTTTTAATAAAAGCACAAATAATTTGTTTTAGTTTATCAAACACCTAATATCTAATGTTTTTGACTAGGTATAGGTGTGAACACTTTTTCACGCCTACTGTTAAATAATTTGGTCGAGCTAAACTCGTCGGTACATACTTCGTCACTGCTTGCCAAAAAATCTATTTTCAGATAAGCACAGTCGACATTAACTTTGAGGTGTTCTGCCAATGCCACACGTAGTGTGGAGTGTGGACACGTCCATAAAATGGGTTAAATTATTGCAAAATATAATTGTACCAGAATCGCTAAAGAATTTGGTTTCCCGACGCGTTCAAGAGCTTTTACCGGAACAGTGTCCTGAAGATGATAGCGGAGAGAATAGACTCTGCACTACTTCGCAGACTCACTGAGCTATATGTCAGGGTAGCAAGATGAGCTGCATCATAATTTGTATAATATAATAGGATTGTAACGAAACACTTAATTTCTTAATATGGACTTTTTTGTCTGATAATAAATTATTTTATTTTATTTTTTATTTTTTTTATTTATTTTAAATATTGTTATTTTTATCGCCTTGTAATTATCAGCCAATTTAATTTTCACCAGCGATGCTGGCATAAAAATAACCGGAAAATAAAATTTTATGAGTAAAGTTGTTAGTTGCTTAGAAATCTTAGAATAGAATTCTTTAGAAAATATTATGTTTGTTATTCGAATTTTGTTTGGATAGTTACTCCACAGTCCACATTAGGAACTAAATTGAGATTATTTTCTTGGTATAAAGAACTAAAAAGTTGTTGCATCGCATATACTCGTAACATCATGGTCAGAGTTCATATCAACTACTTACATAAATATTTAAATTTAGGTACGTAGCCGATTTAATAGTATCAAGGATCCTGCAATAAAGTTCTAGGAATGAGTATTTAATACCGTTAACGATCTTCATGCTTAGGTAATAGATAGAGATTACCGTAAATATTCAGCGAATAATATACTGGTAGCATTAGAACAATATCGATCAATAGCTTCGATAATGGCGTAGACATGGACCGAGCTAAATCGAGGTTATTGATAGCCCGTCTAACTGGTACATGATAGAAAACCCATCTGTGCTAAAGCTGATTTATCCCAGCCGTCGTTATCGAAGCCTCTGCACGTGCTTCTGTTTATATTTCCGCATGCATCCATTATTCTATGGTCAACAATGCATTAAAACTTATCATTTAATATTATATTGTGATGATGTGTTTATTTACAGTGAGCTTCAGATAGCAATCTTTTAATTAAGGAAATGAATTCTGCCTCATCAGTTATACACCTACCAGCTACCTGCGAGGCTGCGTATCGAGTTTGTTCCATACCTAATTAAATATACCTATCCGTTTCTTGATAAGGGCGAAAAAAAGTAAAAACATCTCAAATATTTGGATGGTCGACTGGACGCGGCCGCAGTTTTTACAGATTACTCACTCATATGACGTCACCGATTTACGTATGACTAATAATAATCATTTAAAATCCAATGAGTCTATAAAACGGCCAACATTTCGTAGAAAGGTTACATAAATAGCCTGGGAAAATTAAGGAATTCAGACCGAATAATTCGTGTAGTTTTGAAAGTTGGTACAGTTGTTCCTGAAGGTGTCCAGATGAATATAATAAAAAGTCCCCGAGGGTGGGACAAGAGCCGGCGGTGGGGGGGAGGGGGGAAAGGTCTCTTTTTCAAGGTTTTTGCTTGTAACTTGAAAAGTATTTATAACATCTCGTTAGTGACTTCTACATTAATTATCTACATTAAATTTCCTATAAATTACGTCTCCACATTTTTACTGTTAGGAATAACTGTACCAAATTTCAAAACTACACGAATTATTCGGTCTGATCGACGATTTTGAAGCTAATTTTCTTGGACTAAAATGTACGTGTCATAAGTATTTTGGAATAAATTTCCTCCTGCAATGACAGATATGACTGCTAAAATATAGCACAGCACGGACGATAACAATTGCCATAATTTCAATCTAAACATCGTTATCAATAGGTATAATACAACATTACGAGGATATGGAATTTTTACACAAGTGCACGCATGTAAACCCATTGAAAAGATGGAGAATAAATTTCAAAATGGGGATCCAAATGTAATAGAGGTCCAAAGGCAATACATAATGTTTCAGAGGAGCAAAGCAAATAAAGTGATCCAGGACGTCATATACTTAATTTGGCGAAATTAAGATTGAATATCAGTCTGAGGTACGTGTATGATATTATAGTCAGCAACGTGTGACCGACTGGAGCGGTGTGGCGCTACGTTGTTTATGATGCATTGAAATGCAAACTCGCATTGTATGCAATGAAGACTCAACAATCATTTGAAGTACCCTTTCTCGAAAATCCTATTAGATTTGTATCAATAGGACTCATTGGTGATTCTAAGTACGTTGTCAATGATAACAATATTGAATTACTTTAATAAGACGAATATTCTTTATAAATTCATACGATTGCAAAAAATATATTATCACACTAGCTGTCCCGGCAAACGTTGTTTTGCCAAGTATATTTTCTACATCATCAGTTGATACATGTTTTACCCCCTCTTTTGTCCCCTAAGAGGGTGTGGGGGGGAAGGTCATACACCAGATGTTAAGTTGAAAAACACAGTTAATACCTAATATGAAGTAAGTCCACTAAAGAAAAAAGTTGTATACAAAATCTGACCCCTCTTTGGTCCCCAGAGAGGGTTGAGAAGGGAGGTGGGGGGGAGGATTTTTATACACCAGATGTTGAGTTGGAAGAAGACAAATATAATATATCTGTGAAAACCGTATGCAAATCTGTGAAAACCGTATGCAAATCGGATCAGTAGTTTTCGTGCTAAAGAAAAAAGTTTGATACAAAATCTGACCCCCTCTTTTGTCCCCTTAGAGGGGTGGGGGGAAAAAATTTTATACACCAGATGTTAAGTTGGAAGAAGATAAATATATCTGCGAAAACCACATTCAAATCGGATCAGTATTTTTCGTGTGATGCTGGAACAAACATACAGACAGACAGAAAGAGTGACAGACAGACAGACAAACAAAAAACTAACCACATTTTTGGCTTCTATAGCGATGTAGTGACAAAAGTGTAATTTCGGGTGTCATTTCATATCTTTTATGTACAGAATTTTCATTTCTAAAACAGAATATTGTCTTCCTCCCGCACGCGCTTTGGTGACGCCCACTATCGTAATATTTTAATTTCGCCATAATTTCAAAACCAAACGTCCAATTTTAATCATTCAAAGACCAAATATTATCTACATAAACTGTACTTAGTGATAAAATAATTTATTTTGATAAGGATTAATAGCGTGAGTAAAATATATCCGTTTAAATGTAGTCCAAAAAAAATTCAGGATTTTTAAATAAATAAATGGTTATTGCGCCTCACTCGACATAGATAGGTATAGTGTGTCGCGGACTTTTTTGTAGATATTTATAAGATCTACAATTACTTAGAACATTTCATGGTTCTATCTTTTATAGTTTAGGCAGCGTACGCAAAATAAGTAACTTTTCTAGCTGATTTTTTACACCTTGCGTCCGAAAAACTCAAATATCTTACGGAACCCTACTTTTTTCCAAAATAAAATGTAGCCTATGTTCAGCAGAAATAATGTAAGATTCCAATAGCAAAAGAATTTTTCAAATCGGTCCAGTAGTTTCGGAGCCTATTCGACTCAAACAAACAAACAAACAAACAAACAAACAAACAAACAAATCTTTCCTCTTTATAATAGTAGTGTAGATTAACACAAAACCATGACGTCAGGACTCAGGAGTGCATTATAATCTTGATTCTAAAGCCATCTCGGATAATGAAGCTAAATCCTAGCAAGCGTACTTCAGTAAATCTGTAAAATTGTTAGAGTTCTTTGTTAATGATTGATTTTACATTGATGTAGCACATTGAAAAGCTTATGGAATATTGACATCAAGCGATCAAGCAGCATTGGTTGTGATGCTTTTATATTATTCACCGAGCTATGCAATGTCAATCAAAAAAGTATAAGGATTATAATATTAAAGACGCTCAGCTTTTAAGGTGAATAAACTATTCACAATGCCTCGATGGAGTGGTGAACTTATTGACCGTTGTAGTTCAAAGTAACAAGTTGAAACAAGTACAATATATTTTGTAACAGTTTTAATAGTTACTATTGTATATTGTGAATTACGATTACACAATATACATCTATACATATAATAAAACTGTAGAAATGAAAATTCTGTACATTAAAGATATTCAAAAAATAATAAGCAGGGGGTGTTACTACATCGCTTTAGAAGTCAAAACCGTGGTTAGTTTTTTGTCTGTCTGTCTGTCTGTATGTTTGTTCCAGCATCACACGAAAACTATTGATTCGATTTGAATGCGGTTTTCGCAGAGTTTTGTCTTCTTCCAACTTAACATCTGGTGTATAAAAATTTTGCCCCCCACCCCTCTAAGGGGACGAAAGGGGGTCAGATTTTGTATTAACTGATGAAGTAGAAATACTTTATATGGCAAACAACGTTTGCCGGGACAGCTAGTAATATTATAAATGTTAAGTGTGTTAATTATAAAAAAACGGATTTTATTATTAGCAGCTGCATATTCGGTTCTCTAAGATAGAGAAGAGTTGGGCATCAATAGTAGTAAAGGCTCTATATATTTTATTATAATATTCGAACAATAGAATTAAAAGCTTTGAAATTGTTCAATGTTCATCGATTGTAGATTTTATCCGTACCAACCTGCCTAATGAAATTTCGTATAAAGCGAAGAGAAATCTAGTTTGTGAAAACTGATAAATGATTAGTTATTGTTTATTCCCTGTACTAAAAAACGAAAGCTCTTAGCCTCCTTTCACTAATGTCTTTTGATTCGAAGTTAGATCTCGGATGAGATAAAATATATCACAGTGTCCGAATGTTTAGTGAGTGCGGTCAGTGAATCTTTGAGAGAGAAAATAAATGTTCAATTAGGTCAATCAAATGCCAGACTTGTCTTATGCTTCGGCGCAAGTGTAATCCAGGTTATAATTACACTGGTCGCTCTCATAGAGGAAAATATGAACGAGGATGTTTATAAAGCCATAGGATGACCTAATTTTGTTAGTGTTAATCTCTATTCTATTTTAGGATCATCGGTTGTATTTAATTATATTTTGAAATTGCTAATAATTTCTACCTATTCTTTTCAGATGGCACAGTTATTAACTGTGCGGTTGAACAAATCTGACCAGCAACCACTCGGCTTCCGGTTGCAGGGCGGAAAAGATTTTGGCACACCTCTAGTTGTCCAAAAGGTAAGATATTACTTACTTACATGATATTACAAATTCTTTTGTACATGTACCTAAAGTTTATTTTTGTAACGCTACGTACCTAGATATATTTCGGATCTTTAATACCTCTTATACAGATTGCAACTTTTTGTGTCAACTAAAAATTAGGTTTATAACTGCTTTTTCCTGTCATATAATTTTATAATAAGAAGTGTAAAATTCATAATCGCCTCATTTTTGGAACCACTTTAACATCATCTGAAATGTTCAATAAAAGTTTATTTAAAATATTATGTTTGTTTGGTGTCACTCTAACAAATAGATTGTTAGGTTAAACTGTGAGCAGTACAATGAGGTTTGAATCCGTTACATTTGAAATTTAAATATTATCTTTAACAGTTATTTTAAAAGTTTTTTGTTGTCCATGTATTCAATACGCCCACTCTTGTCAGGCTATCGAGTATCGACCTGTCTCAGGCTTGCGACCACAGCTAATACACTCCGGTGTGTCGCATTTTGTTTGACAAAAAACGGAACGACTCAATTAACCTTTGATATAAATTATAATAAAAATTCCCGAAGCAATGAGACGAGCGACGCGACGCAACGATACGCTTCATTAACTGAAACCTTTTTGCGTGTACATTTTTAAATATAGTTTGAATATAATACTTAAACTTATATTAAAATTATATAGTTTTCTTAAGGAATTAAAATTATAAATTGAAATTGCTAGAATACTAGCACGCACAACATAGTAACGAAGATAGAGCAGTGGGAATCGATGTTTTACTTCGTTTTTATTTCACCCGTTAAAGTCTTTAACGTTCTAGTCCACGGGTTTTTATCACAATGTACTCAGCGTACACTCTGTTATTGTTGGCATTCGTGCAGTTGAAGGATAAGGAGTTGAGTAATTAACATTTGTCACGTTTTTTTTAATGCGCAAACGGATGATTAGTTATCGGATAAAGCTTTTACCTCTTGTTGTTGTTAGACGGCCTCGTTAAAGTTGTTTCGAAACTCATCATCATTTATAATGTACAGTATTCATTTCTACACTGTCTGTGATGCTGCTAGATCCTTTTTTCCTTTATCTCTGTAGCTCTTTGATTCAATCCTACTAATATTATAAAGGCGAAAGTTTGGATGTATAGATGTATGGATGTATGGATGTATGGATGTTTGTTACTCTTTCACGCAAAAACTACTGAACGGATTTTAATGAAACTTTACAACAATATAGCTTATGCATCAGAATAACACATAGGCTATAATTTTAACCAACTTTCAAAATGGAGGAGGTGTTATGTTCGTTTTTTTATGCTCAACGATTACTCCGCCGTTTGTGAACCGATTTTCAAAATTTTTCTTTTGGTGTATAGGGCATTATCCCAATTTAATATCATGTTCACAAAAATGGTGATCTGATGAAGGAATCCATGGGTAATCGAGGGAACTCCTCAAAATTTATATGGAAACATGTGGTGACTTTGGTTTCATGAGAAGTATTCCGAGTATATGCTAACAACAAGTAAGATTTTGGACCCAGCGACACCCACCCATGGTTCGGGAGCTGCTGAGAGAACTCCTGACTCTTCATAGATATACGTTTGAGAGTTTCGGTGTTGATTTAAGATCGGAAAGCAGATTCTACTATGCAAATTACATTCGTCATCATCATCATCATCACTACCAAGAACCATTTTTTTAATGAAAAAAGGAGGCAAACGAGCAAACGGGTCACCTGATGAAAAGCAACTTCCGTCGCCCATGGACACTCGCAGCATCAGAAGAGCTGCAGGTGCGTTGCCGGCCTTTTACGAGGGAATAGCGTAATAGGGTAGGGGAGGATAGGGAAGGGAATAGGGGAGGGTAGGGAAGGAAATAAAGGAGGGTAGGGAAGGGAAAAGGGTAGGAGATTGGGCCTCCGGCAAAGAAAATATACACTACGCGAACCTCCGGTCAACTCACCACTCGGCGAAACACAGCGCAAGCGCTGTTTCACGCCGGTTTTCTGTGAGCCCGTGGTATTTCTCCGGTCGAGCCGGCCCATTCGTGCCGAAGCATGGCTCTCCCACGGTATCGTCCCATGATACGTTTCATAGTCTTTTAGATCGAGACTCGAGTTTGTCAATCGATTTAAAAAAATGTATATCTACTAATATTATTTAAAACCTGAAGAGTTTGTTTGCTCGAACACGCTTATCTCAGGAAGTACCTACTTTCTGGTCCGATTTAAAAAAAATCAGTGTTAAATAGCTTATTTATCGAGGAAGGCTATTTATTATTACTTACGCTAAGACTAAAATATATATGACCGAAGAATCAGAATAAAATGTGGAAAAACCCGGGAAAATTATTAGAAACTAGAAAGGGTTTATCTCACGAAGTACTAGAGCATTTTTGATATTATTTGTCACAACTCACAGATATAGAATAGACCACGTGAAGGGACAGAACTTTTTGCGGGAAAATGTACGGTTTTCGTAAAATTCCTAATTTACGCGGGCGAAGCCGCACGGGACATCTAGTAATACAATAAAAACAATATCTTATTTTATTTTTAATCACAAATAATGATTTGACAATATTTTCTGATTTAGCAGGAGCTTTTCAAGAAATTTTCAGTTCTTTGGCATAAAACAAATAACGCTAACCTTGTTTGCGGACCATCAATTATATCTATTATTGATGTTAATCCTCAATATAATTAGCTATTATAATGGAAACGGAAGAAGTCGTTGTTAAATCAGTTTTTGTCGGACGAATTACTAAATTTTTTTTTTTTATTATTGTTACACTACTATTATAAAGAGGAAAGATTTGTTTGTTTGTTTGTTTGTTTGTTTGTTTGTTTGAGTCGAATAGGCTCCGAAACTACTGGACCGATTTGAAAAATTCTTTTGCTATTGAAATCTCACATTATTTCTGCTGAACATAGGCTACATTTTATTTTGGAAAAAAGTAGGGTTCCGTAAGATATTTGAGTTTTTCGGACGCAAGGTGTAAAAAATCAGCTAGAAAAGTTACTTATTTTGCGTACGCTGCCTAAACTATAAAAGATAGAACCATAAAATGTTCTAAGTAATTGTAGATCTTATAAATATCTACAAAAAAGTCCGCGACACACCATACCTATCTATGTCGAGTGAGGCACAATAACCATTTATTTATTTAAAAATCCTAATTTTTTTTTGGACTAAATTTAAACGGATATATTTTACTGACGCTATTAATCCTTATCAAAATAAATTATTTTATCACTAAGTACAGTTTATGTAGATAATATTTGGTCTTTGAATGATTAAAATTGGACGTTTGGTTTTGAAATTATGGCGAAATTAAAATATTACGATAGTGGGCGTCACCAAAGCGCGTGCGGGAGGAAGACAATATTCTGTTGTAGAAATGAAAATTCTGTACATAAAAGATATGAAATGACACCCGAAATTACACCTTTGTCACTACATCGCTATAGAAGCCAAAAATGTGGTTAGTTTTTTGTCTGTCTGTCTGTCTGTCACTCTTTCTGTCTGTCTGTATGTTTGTTCCAGCATCACACGAAAAATACTGATCCGATTTGAATGTGGTTTTCGCAGATATATTTATCTTCTTCCAACTTAACATCTGGTGTATAAAATTTTTTCCCCCCACCCCTCTAAGGGGACAAAAGAGGGGGTCAGATTTTGTATCAAACTTTTTTCTTTAACACGAAAACTACTGATCCGATTTGCATACGGTTTTCACAGATTTGCATACGGTTTTCACAGATATATTATATTTGTCTTCTTCCAACTCAACATCTGGTGTATAAAAATCCTCCCCCCCCCCCTCCCCTCTCAACCCTCTCTGGGGACCAAAGAGGGGTCAGATTTGGTATACAACTTTTTTCTTTAGTGGACTTACTTCATATTAGGTATTAACTGTGTTTTTCAACTTAACATCTGGTGTATGACCTTCCCCCCCACACCCTCATAGGGGACAAAAGAGGGGGTAAAACATGTATCAACTGATGATAAAATATACTTTAAATGGCAAAACAACGTTTGCCGGGACAGCTAGTATTATAATAATTAGGGTCGTCTATGGGCTAGTCGCCCATATCCTTTATTTGTCTCATTGTTATAATATGGTCGCGTACCAAGATTACATTTCCTCTTAATCTACTGTAAGTCCATCACGCCTTGGACCTTTTAAACTTATACATTATTATACTATTGAAGACTGTTATTAAAACTCGAATATTTTAAATAAATGTTACACAGGTTTCAAAATCTTTTATGAAAACATAATATATTATATTTGTTATCTCAAAAAAAATTAAATTAAATAGCTTTTAAATACTTATATAAAAAAATGGATCTCCAATTGTGTTAATAACGCTATAGCTCGATAACGGCTGAACCGATTTTCTGCTAATTTTAGTCTTAAAATAATCCTTGAAGTCCAGGGAAGGTTTTTAGTGACACGAAGTTCACGACAGCTAGTCACTAATAATTTCTATGTTACCGTTTGCCTAAATGTTAGTTTAAATTAAAATATGATGTTCATTTTAAAAAGACTGCTGAAACCTGAAGCACCAATGCTGGTGTCTCGAATCGTCTAAGACCATTGAGGGTAAAAAAAAACCTGAAAAATTTGCTGCCTTTTTGTTTTCATACTCAGGCTACAGACTACCTTAAATACATTAATAACAATTACCAACACTACTTGCATGTAAATTACTTCAAATGGACAGAAAAGATTTCCAATTAATGATCTCTAATCTTCAAACCTATCATTAAAGCAAAAGCCACTCCCATGACGGGTGTGTGATCTGGATTCTGGATATCGAGTCTTATCACAAAATCTGTTATGCACTGAGGCTACCATTGCATAACTCACTTTACAAAATATCTATATTTAATTTTTATTGCCCTTGGCTATCATAAACAATCAAAGATTGATTAGTATTAATATTCTAAATTATCAGATATTTCTAAGACGAAAGTATATTTAGTAGAATGTAGACTTTATAAAAATTGTGCAGTTCTGCTAGTTATCACGTGTTAACAATTATTTCTAGCAAGGTAATTAACCTCAACAAATTTAGGAGTTCACTCACCCATATTTACGAATAGTAACACTTATGATAATGAGTCTATTAGTAGCGGAATGGCTTATTTAGTTAAATTGCTATTAAAGCGTAGAACGTATATCTACTGGAGCATTATCTCTCCTAAACTTTGATTTTTTGTATGGAAGAATCTGAACTAACAATCTGAACTTATATACAAATTTTTCATGGAAAGACTGACACAGTTCAAGAAAATCGCTATCAAATCATGTATGCTTAAGTATATTGGATTCAAGGTAGCAACAGCTGAGCTCTAGTTACGCGGTTTACGTCTCATGGAGTCATGGACGGAAGATACGCAGTACGCACGTGATATAATTATGCACTACGTTAGTTTTAAATATTCTAAGCAAGAAAACTCAAGCATGAAAAAAATTTAACGTATCGAACATTTCACTTTTTGGCAAAATGTTCTTTAATTCAAGTGTACGTGAAAAAGAGTGATCAGCTACGGCCTACGGAACAAATGCTGCATAAGCTTTTATATTATTATGTATTTCTATCGTACGTTTTAAATTAAGCATAAATGCCGAATGCCTTTATCTAGATGAAAAACAATATTTTTAAAGTTATACGTCTGTTACACGTACACTTCTTTCGTTTTTAGGTCGGTAAGCTTAAAATATTTTTCCATATTGTTTTTTTAAGAAATTCACTTCCTACACTTCGAAAACAATATAGAGAGAAATAGGAATTTAACAATGCCTGTCTATGGGGGCCAAAAGTCGTGATAGATCGTTGTTGGACGATTGACGATGTACCATAAATAAAGATGATCATTAAATTTTATGAATCGATCGAGTTAACTAGACTTGAATGTTTATGAACATTTGGTGCATTGGTGCACCAGGTTGCTCAGAACATTTACTTATTCTAGATTCGTTAGAATTAGGTTTATAGTTGTCCAAATGCTGGTCCGTTTCCCGACTTTAGGAGTCAGATTCACTCTTATTAATCTTACTGGCCGAACAGGAGTTGCGCAACCAGTCGGTTTGTCGTTCGGAGCACAATCTGAGTCACGTACTGGAAGGGATTTGTTTTGAAACTGGAGCGTTGCACGGCGACAACGTTCCGTGGATTATCGTCATTGGTATTTTCTAATTATTCGGGTGGGTAAAACAAATGACTTGAGCTCTTTCTTATCTCGCTCTGGTAATATACCTTGAGGTATTTGGCATTCGATTTGATAGGGAAATACATCAGTAAATACAAACATTTATATTTAACTATTTATTTATTTGTATTGAAATATAGTATTTTACCTATATTTAATCATTTAAAAAGCGTTTAATTTAGTACCTAATAATTCCACATTTGGTTTCGTACCCGTGTTAAATTTGAGACTTAACTTGAACCCCACTTCTCGCTTCGTCGTTTCCACCCTTCTTGTTCGGTCTACTTGCGAGTTGCGTAATACAATACTCTCCATTGCAATTCAGTATTAGGGGTCTTAAGTTTTAATTATTATGTAGGCACATTATCCTTCTGACCCTCTACACTTTTCCCCACATGCTTGGAACTTGAAACCTAATCCAATTTTTTCTCGTATATTTAACTGTAGGTACATGTTTTTGTATCAATAGTGTGTATCGTAACGTCTTCTTGTTCTTGTCTTGTAAATATTCTTTTGCAAAGGTTAAATCATTGACACTAAAAATCTATTATGTGCAAATACAGAATTTAATTGCATCTATTAAGCTAGTTTTTCATCTGTAATAAATTAAAGATGAATCACAAGTTACAACGTGGTTCTCACGAAAAAAGTAAGCTTCGTTTACCTATAGTTACGTAGTTTATATATTATCAAGTTCACATCATATAAACGCGGAAGAGGTTTTTGAGAATCTAGGCATTATCTACTAGTCTCTATTTTATTTTAATTTTATTTATGACTACTTGTACTTAGTGAGTGCATGAAGGATTTTTTCACTTTTTATTTCTTGTTGACATTTTCTCATCTATAATATACTTACAGAGATCTCTACAAGCCAGAACAGATATTATAACCAGAACACTATCGTAAATTATGAATAAAATTTGCTCCAAAACCAATTATCTAAAATTTATATGGTAGCTCCAGTCTCGAACATTATTGCCGTACTCCTAAATTATCAGTGTCAATATCTCCAAAGCAATAAATCACTTTGCAATTAATTTATCATATTGCATGACTAATTATATCTACCTTCGTTCTCGGTACCTAAACAACCGTTATAACTTACATGGCGTCTGTTCCTTTAATTACTTTTGCTTTGGTACTACTTAACATCTTTGGAACATTAACAGTAACCATAAAACCACTGAAACCGTCATCTAGAGCATCTTACTCTGCACTCTAGACCGCGGACTTACTAATAGAGGATCTTTACTAGTATAAATTTTATTTGACTTTAGCCCTTCTCAATCTAGACCTTAGGGCTTTTCACTGGTCGATAGTGGGTCCGCATGCGGGGTGCGGGAGATTTCTGAAACGCATGCCACGACCAATGAAAATGCGCCATTAGTTGTTATCTCGGCTGCAGGGAATGCTATAATATAGTGTATACCGTACGAGTTAACGACTAATGAAAATGCGCCCTTAAGTTCAATGTGTGTCAACTATAAACACGTTTTAATTAAAAACATATGCTCATTAACAATGTTGCCCAACTTGCACGGTCCTGTGTATAAGGAATGCTGTAAATAACATTATCGTTTGTGAATTGTGGCTCGTGCGCTTGAGAGAACTCAATATTTAAAAAAGGAGTAAATAGTAAATAAAAAATATATGGCGCGACCTCGGCCGGCAGGCGGGTCTGCATTAATCTCCCGTTCTTGTATTTCCACTGCCTTGTATAGACTGCGCACGCGCAGGCTAAGGGCATTGCCATACGACAAAAAATGAAATATTTTCAACTTTACTTTCATTGATGTGTAGATAAAATATGACATAAGTTCTTTTAAATATACTATTGTTATTTTTAGACATGTATAATTATTGTGCTGAAGGTTTTTAAAATGAGAGTTTCGATCACTATGTGATATTTTCGCAAAATATGTAGTAAGTACCTAATGATTACGCATAATTAAAAATGTTGTTGGTAGAGCATAACTCTATCTATAATTATTAATGACGTCAATTTATAATTTAAATCTTGTGAATCCTAATAATTAGTTCCTTCATTAGATCAGTATAATTTTATCTGAACTAAACTTAATATTGATTATTTTAATTACATAAGTAGTATAATTATTATTAATTACAATATTGTGTTGTTTTTATTTTAGACTTAGACCATTGATTTACACGGAATTATCTCTTGGCATGTGGCTATGAAACGGAAATAAATTATTATAGGTACGACAAAAATAGTACTTTAATTTACAACATATTATAGTGTATTGTGTATAATATGAGAGTATGTATTACATAATATCACAATGCCAAGTACAGAGGGTAGATGGCAAGCGAGGTCACTGCCAACGAGTGTCCGAAGGAAGGCTATACGAGTTTTACTGTTGGCAGAAACATTAAATTCTCGACAGCTGACAGATAGGTAGGGGAGCAATATAAATGTGGAAGGCGTATAATATATAGGTCTACCAGAATCTGATGGCAAATTTTGACAGCAGATTTTCAAAAAATATCCTTGATCATTGGATAAATTTTTATATTTGCACGTTTCACACACAAAATAAGCCGCTAAAGGAATAAAAAAGGATGAAAATTGAAAATGTTTTAATCCTATTACCCCGGTATTGCTAGTCAATTTATTTTCTCAGTTTTTGCCATCAGATTCTGGTAGACCTATAGTTATGTTCACTTTGGTGATAAGTGATAACTGATAAGACACGTAACGTAGTGGAAAGAACTTAGTATCCATTAAAAACCGGTATGCACACCTTTTTAGTTGTCCTTGTGTTACTATACCGGTATTAAAATTTAGGTCTTAATGTGACTGTGAAATAAAGAAGATAATAATTTGACCTAAAACAGCAGGTAAGTAAGTATGTGTCACTTAAGTAGAGTTTACTGAGGTGAGGTCGCTTCTCTACATAATATTATTTTAAATTTTTTTCACGTTTACCGTAGATTAAGCGAACCGAAGCGTCTAAAATAAATAGTAATGCGAACCAAATAATAGCTCTGTTGATGTACACAATAATTATTAGCAAACTTCATTTGCGTCCTTCTTCAGGTTCAAAAGCAAATAAGTTGAATTTTTATTGAGGAGACAAAATATGGCAACAGAAGTAAATTATCATGTATGTCCGGATTTAAATGAATCAATATTGATGGTAATTTCCTGCATATCATATTTTTGTATTTCCATCAATTGCTACTTTTGTCTCTAGTACTAGAAATGGTTTTACTTTCAAGTTTCAACAGACGCGTATTACGAGTACGTATACGAGTTATGTCGTTTGAAAACGAGTGGAGCCTCTCGTCCAGACTACTCCAGACCAGACATGTGGCTCGCGCTGATCTCACTGACCGTGACGTCATCGCGTCTTCCTTCCGCTCCCTGCAGCCGTTTCGCATTCCGAACTAAAGTGTACCTGCGTCTAGGAATGCTGACTAAAAATACCTGGACCTAACTAGAGATGCCGCTCGATTTAGTTCGATCTGCGCATTAGCGTTCTTAAATTCTTTTAGCAATTTCAGAATTTTAGAAGGAAGGAATTATAAGTGCGTCGTAGTATTAATAGAACTAGAGATGGTGAAGTACAGATTAGGATTGAAACTGCTTCTTAATTTTGATACGTAACAAACAACGGTGACTTTCCTTCAGTTGCAGCTTTACGCACACGGTAAAATTTCCTCATAAATAAAACAAAGGATTAGGTCACCACCAAGTATAGTGTAGTTCCACGAATTAAGAGCATGCGTCTCACTAGCGACAAAAACAAATCATACAAAAATAGATTAAAAGGTAAATTAGCAGTAGCACCGGTTGTGCCGTTTTATATCGATTATTACAGAAAGGCATCTTTGGAAACAAAATATGAGACATAGAATTAACTTTATAGTTCTCAAAATTGTCCTAAATGAATATATCCATATTGTTTGTAGCTTTAAGGCCCACTTGCGCAGTTAACTTTTAACCCAGATGACAGATCTACGCAAGTCCGCCTAAATGTAATATTGATGATAATTTTATTTTGCACTAAATAACAGAATACTATTCTGATGAGTGATGACTAATACGGAAAATGTGGAATATATTAAAACGGTACATTATATTCAAATAAACCATGATAAACTTATTTCCATTTATTGTATGGACCGCACACGACATGCAATTTTAGCTTACCAATTACGATTGTAATCAAGATTACAGCATAAGTTACAATAACTGCTATGAATACCGTGCTATGTAAACAAACCAAACCAAAGAGAAGTCACGAACTCACAATATGGCCTTATTGAGCTAGTCACCTCTAGTCACATTCAATTTTAATTTGGAAGAGAAAATACTTAGTTGCTGCATAGTAGTGCATAGTTAATACTTAATATGTCGTCAATAAAAATACGAGTGATCATAGTATTAATATAGTTCAAAATTCCAATTATAGCTTACTTAATAGAAAAGTTAATTTGGAAGTTGGAACCCACATTTCTTGCGTTGCTGCTCGTAGTAAATAGTTTGTGCACTTGGTACAACATTCCAAAGCAAACTTCTATAAAAACAACCAATATTGACGACAAAGTAATCCAAGAACCTGAATAGCTATGTCCACACTGTGCCTTTTTTGTTCATTAAGGGCATGCATCATAGCGCAGTCAACACAGCACGTGTTTGTTATGACAATGTTGGCATTGCGTTCGTTGACGCATTCAATTATTGAATGCGCCAATATGAAAGTTGAATGTCAAAAGATGATGAAAATTGAAGATGAAATTGCACAATGTGGACATAGCTAATACCCATTGGTATAACTAGTATCACAAATTAGGATTGTTATTTCCTAGGTAAACGGTGGCAGCGCAGCAGAGCGCGCCGGTCTGCAGGCGGGCGATGCGCTGATTCGCGTCAACAACACCGATGTGTACACACTGCGGCACCAAGAGGCCCAGGACACCATCCGTGCCGCAGGACCTATGCTCGAGCTCACCGTTCAACGGTAAATATTATACATAGTAGTTTCAGAGAAATTGCCAGATATAATTTGGTCGGTTGACTACTAAACGTTGACAAACCATAACCGGAAATGACGGAAATGCCCAATCTGCCTACAAATCAATTTCTCTGAGGATACAAAACCCGATCAAGAGAAAAAAGAAGAAACAGAACGGTAAAACTTAAAAAGTACTACCACAATCTTGAATATCGATAACTTTCAATCTTCTATTTACTCATTAACTACATGGACAATAAGTTAATCAAGAATCACGGAATACTGATTACACCATCACATTACATACATATATGGTCCCAGGCAACATTATGTAAGCGTATTCAATCAGGTTACTTGTGCTAGTTGAAGCAACTTATAAACCATGGTCTAGGTCAACAGTAATAATATATCTTCGTAATAAAACATTTTCTTGTTTAAGTTATACTTTTCTACAAATTTTCTTCGATTTTTATCTCTGGAATTAATTCTTGGGCTCCTTGGCAGGTTTAATGCATTGAAACACTCGAAACTTTTGTCTTTTTCAGCGGCGGCAGTACTTGGAGGCCTAGTGTAACTCCCACTGGTAGCCTCCCCAGGCCAGGCTCGCGTCCTCTCGGTGCCAGCCCTGTGCCAGTAACATCCACGTCGTTGAAGGCCACCCCACAACCGTCCCGAGCCTTTGGATCTGGGCACAACAACGTTGCCAAACCATTCGGCTATGTAAGCAATAATCATTTGTTTCAATACTTATGGTTATGATTAAACAGACCAAGAAATAATAATCTTTAAAAAATGATCTTGAAAAAGAAAACTGCATCCTGAGCCTTAATAGGATTAAAAATAAATACTAATGCTAATTTCTGAAATTCTTGATTCGGATTTTCAAATTATTTGTTTGGTTCTTAAAAAGGTTGCATTTCGATTTACAGATGAACGGAAGCGATTCGGTGAAGAGCATTGTGAACAAACAGTACAACACGCCAGTCAACATGTACAGTGACAAGACCATCGCAGAGACACTCTCCGCACAAACCGAGGTGTTAGCTGGTGGAGTATTGGGGTAAATATTTATTTAAGCTGATATCGATTAACAATATTATTGTTCTGTGCTAGATACGAGAACTAACACATACGAAATTTGAAATGAAATGGAAACGAAGCCGAAGCTCTATCCTTGACCATTGTTTACGCATCTTGACGTAAATTCTAAAAATCGTTAGTCAAGTAACATGTTCCAAGTTAATGCTTGTGTCTGAACAATAGTACTGCATTTCGAGCATTATGAATCACAATTACGTAATTTGTTGACTGTTAAGGGAATGAGAACATACATTCTGTTTAAGAATAGTTAGATCTATGTGGAAAGAGTTTTTTTTAGTTGCAAATGTTTACGAATAATTCTTAATAAATTACTTTGTAATTATTACTGCTGACTTTACATAACATAACCGTATGTTCTATATAGGCATACTATTATAATATAATATTCTGTGATATAGGTACTCATAAAACAGAAGCATTCAAAAATCAAACGCAACACCTGTTTCTTTAAGTATGTATTTACAGGTAGCTGGCTAACTCTGAATGTTCAAGGGAATGTATTTTTGGTTTTGCAATAAATGCCAAGTTTCTGATGTTTTTTGTCAGGAGTTTATCTATTCACTGCCACGAATTATTATTATAGTAGACGCAAACACGTTAACTTTAATGCTATTAAAAAGGTAATTAAAAAGCATAAGACACTAATTTACTTTAAATATGTTTACAGAGTTAATTTCAAAAAGAATGAAAAAACGTATGACGCAGAAAAGAGTGCCGTATTCAAGGTGCTACAAGAAGCTGAAAACGACCCTGAGCCAGGTATAAAATACGCAATTTATATTATCCAAATATTGTTGCCCACATACGCAACCATCTTTTACTAAGTACATGATTTATATTGGCTAACAATATAAGAGATTTTTGAGATAGTTATTGATCTATGTTTAAAGACAATATAAAGACTTCCAGATTACAAAAACTCTAAAAGTGCCATTATTGCCAGGTCTTTTATAACCGACACAAAAGACAAATCTTAAATCCGAAATAAAATAAATCATGGTATGCTATTGCGTGTGTGGGTGTAACACCAGAATCTCTAAAAATGTTCCAATGTTCATCAGCTGTTATATGTGTTATGAACTTTTCACTGTATATATTCACTACAATCCTTGGAAATAGGGAAATCATGTTTTAGAACAGTTTCTAATAGGCAGTTAAAGGCTAAATTTGAACCAGGGATTTAGTGTTACTTGCTAAATTTGTGGTCAACAACGAGCTCAGTATTAATCAGAACCTAATTGGCAATGTAGCCGAAGTCCCGCCGATGTCCACGACACCGGTTAGTGGTGTTAGCGGTTTGCGACACGTGTCCGCGCCCGTCACGCGGCCCGATGCGCCCATCAACAACACGGGCGGCCTGCCACCCGGACAAAACATTTGCGAGGAGTGCGAGAGACTCATCACGTAAGTCGGACGACTATCGCCCGACACGGTCGCAAACACTCGCGGTTCCAAATTGTTTAGGGAAACGGCATGCGCCCCGGTCTAATCTACGCGATACCTCTTGCTAACACCTTTACCCCCTGATATACGTTACGATAATTACAGTTTTTAGTTTTTACACCCGAATCCATACAATGTTATGTTACCCAATAAACTGAACATGAGAACCTTGTTAGTCCTTGATGCATTCTGTGATATTTTAAGAGACCATCGAGCAAAAATTGGAATGTCACTACATTTAGAAGTAAATTTCGTCTAGGAATGTCGAGAGATTGATGACGAAAGGTAGGTCTACAATATTCTACTCTTAATCAACTTCAATGCAGTGGTACTCCAATATTTGCCGGGGAGAAAATTATCAATTGTTATAAAACAATTTATCTGCTCAATCTGTGTGAGATTGCAAATTTCAAGATATTCTTGGGATCCGCAATCCTACTGTATCAGCGGGGTAAAGCGTTAGGGTATGACGACAGAGCCGAATTCGTTTTACTCGCGTGCGAGCGTGGCACGGGCGGGGACGCCGAGCAGCCTGCTGCGCTCGCACCGCTCGCGGTCGCGCACCCCGCGCGTGGAGACCGCTCCGCAGCCACCAGTGCCGCGCGCCACCACCGGCACGCAGACGCCGCAGCCCGAGCCCGAGCGCCTGGCGCCGGAGCCGACGCACCGGCCCAGCATCCCCGTGGGCTGCCACCAGGTCCTGCCCGACGGCCGCATCGCCCTGGGCGCGCCCGCTCAGCCCCCGCCCGACTCCGCCCTGCCCGTCGTCAAGGACACGCCCCACTGCGACGAGTGTTACCGCTACATCGTGTAAGACGCGCCCGCCGTGCCTGACGTGTTTGCGACCGTGTCCGAATGTGTAGATCACTAGTAGTTTATTATTGTGAGGCATTCTTTGTACATATTCGAAATTCACAGACGACGAAATAGCGCATGATGTACGTCTCTCAGTGGAGTTGACATGGAAAATGTAGATCATTAATCTGATATTTTTATACGGTCGATGGCTGCGACTAGCCATGGAGCGCTGTTACATAATTAAATACGTCGTCCGACCACTCACAAATCACTGTGTAGTAGAGCACGATACTAATAACTCTCATCAGCATGTCATCAATTCACTGTACTGTAATATAATTAATTGAACCGTGCACCGATTTATCGCTTGGCAAAATGTTACACAGTTATGTTAAGCATGAATGTTCGTAGATCTAGGTTCATACCATCGATATTGTATTTCAAGGTCATGTTTTATATTTCCTGTATCGATTCAAAATACATTAACTTTGCTCGCTCCTGAGTTTCTATTTCTATATTATGAATGCCACCTAACACACGTTTTACTTCTGTGCAGTGGCGTTTTCGTGCGTATCAAGGATAAGAATTTACACGTGGAGTGCTTCAAATGTTCGACGTGTGGCACCTCGCTTAAGAATCAAGGCTACTACAACATAAACGGCAAGCTGTACTGCGACATACACGCTAAGCTCGTGGCTCGCCAGAACCCGCCAGCACCCAATTTGGAGCCAGTCACCGTGCCACCGTAAATATTTTTTTGTACTATTTTGTCGACTAACCTCTTTTTTGGTCAATAATTTGCGAATTTGCGCCCATACACAATGAAAAATCTTTCGTGGGTTGTGGCGCATTCAATTTGCATTTTTAATACAATAGGGTCCTGAGATAATTTTAAATACTTGGGACCACATTTATATAATATTTAAACGTAACACCCTAACACGTACGTAATGTCTGTAATTCATTTTCAGCGGTGGACGTATTCCAACCAATACCTACTCCACCCCGCTACCGCCGCTCGCTACCAACAACTATACCAACGGTTCCTCATTTCTATTCAGCGTAAGTTTTTAACAATATGTTATAATAATATTAATCATGCCGTATGATTTCTGGCTGTTTTTCTACTTCAAACTCCGTTCAAAATAATTAATAATGTTGCTGGCAGCTATCATTGCCATTGATAAAAGCGGCAACAGTAGTACCTAAAGTGGCGCCATTTGCACGCAAACATGTATACTTGTATAGTGTCAAATGGTGTCAAACATCATATTTTGTCATTACACTGGAATAAAGCAGTCTATGGGTACTGCATCAAAGATATTTTTACAGCCATCTAGCAACCTGTCGGGACCGAAGCCGTTTGGCTCATCTATCGGCTCGGCATATTCGCCGTCGCTATCACCACGCTCCGGCCCCGTATCACCAGCAAGGCCCGTCAACGCGCCCACCAGTGCCCCACATATGCCTTTCGCGCCAAGTAAGCGGGTCACATTTGCTTTATAATAGGAACTATTTTTTTTTCTATTTCATTTTTATAGGGCCTGTTTTGTAATGTTCTAGTAAATTCTGGATAGCTAATTAGGATGTCGTCGATGTAATTATAATTTGTTACAACCGACAGTTTATTTGCCACTTAACAAACGATGTTACTCTCCTTTTGGACTGGTACTAGTACAAGAAAGTATATTATAAAGAATACTCAGTTTCGAAGTGCGAGTCTCGTTTTCGGTTTTACTGTCTTTGAATAATTGCCGTAGTTGTACATATTGTTACATAAAATAACAATATTTATTATTTAAAATGATAGGACCTACAATCTACATATTTTATAATGTAAACATATGAGGTAATGTAAAGAATTAATAAATAGAGTAAAGTACCCAAAAAAACAATAAATCAGTAATTTAATTAAAATGATACAAAAAAGTGTTACACAGGACATATTAAGATAAATATAGGAGGCCGTATTATCGTATTTCTTAATGTAAGTAGCCTTGTAGACAATAGTCATGCATCATGTAATATTTATATATAAGAGTTTTTAAGGTGTTTAGAACGAGTAAAGAGCTAATAATCAAATTAATTTGAGGCTTTGACGTAAATTTAAATATCTTAGTCAATTTAACGTAGAATAGAACGCAGAGGAAATTAATTATAATACGACTAGTATATTTTTATAAAAATATCAATAAATTACTAAAATCATTAGCTATGTCCACATTATGCAATTTCATCTTCAATTTTCGTCATCTTCTTTTTATTCAACTTTCGTTTGGCATATTCAATAATTGAATGCGTCAAAATCCACCGGCGTTGAAAGAAAAGTGTCATAGACGACCTCTGTGGCTCAGTGGATAGCACGTTGGTAGCTTGAGCCGTAGGTCGCGGGTTCGAATCCCGCCGACGGAACAAAAAGTTTTCAAAGTTCCTGGGTCATGGATGTGTATTAAAAAATATATTTATCATATTATAATAAAAATCTTAAATATATATATGTATAGTATAAAAGTATTAAATATATTTCCGTTGTCTGGTACCTGTAACACAAGTCCTTCGGGTACTTAGCATGGGGCCAGACTGAAGTGGTGTGAAGCGTCCATAGATATTATTATTATTATTACTATCCATAGATATTATTATAGCGACTAGCGAGCGCTACGATTTCAACGCGCGTCACGGGCATGCCTCACGTTCGCTGTTGACTGCGCTATAACGCATGCTATTGACGAACAGAAAAAGGCACAATGTGGACAAAGCCATTGACTATTAAAATATTTGCTCTTCTTGTAGATAAGCTTAACATGGTAATAACTTTTTATAAAAGATAAATAAGAGAATTACAAAATATGTAATAAGAACATTTATTTTGACAGAGGCCCCAGTTTCATTTCTTAATAAAGGTAATAAATAAAACGTTGGGTATAGAAGAAAATTGTTTTAGCGCTTAGCTTTATAAATAGCTGTTATTTGCTGCGTCCATTGTTAATTAGATTCTAAGATTATAGTTTTTCAATGGACTGTGTTAGTTAATGAATAATTAATCACTGAATTGCATTTTCGCACATTTTATGATCATGTACTTTTAATATGTTACATAATAACTGCTACGCATCATAAGCGCTGAATTTAGCTGAGAAGTATTATAACATTGTTGTCTGAAGTCAGCCATTTTGAGATTCGTATTGGTTATTTGATTGTATTATTTTAAAGAGCAAAAGTTATAAATATTTTAGCCGTTTTAAAAAAATACTAATTCTGCTTCATTGTTTTTCTTTCCCTACTCGCAACCCTACTTACCTAATATACTAACAGCCAAAAATGTTAAAAGCATTGTGTGGCCCCCTCCGAATCCCCCTGAAGATGAGCCATCAACACAAGAAAATATACCGAATACCTGTAAACCAGCGTCAACTACTGATGTCTCATCGAAAGTCCCAACGGAATCTTTATTATTGCAAGCAAGCAATGCACCTTCATCTCAAGCAGTAAGCGAACAACTGAAATCTGTTGGTCAAGTTTCTGCAACCTCTACATCGCAGAGTACATCAGAATTTTCTTCAAATGTATCATTTTCTGCTGCCAGTATGTCGAAAGCAGCAGCCACAACATCGAAAGTTGAATCTATTGTTGAAAGTAAACAATCTCAAAAAGTTGAACAATCATCTAGCTGTACTGTACAAAGTTTTTCACAAAAGGCTACTTCGGAAAGTCAAAGCGTTGCTGTTTATCAAACAAATCTAACTGCGCAGGAAGCAAAGAAACCAAATGATCAAACAATAAGTTCTATCAAGTCTGATATTCAGCAAACTATACAAGAAAGTTCTAACCAGATCGAGCAAAGCGCAGAAACAAAACAATCGCAAGTCAAAAAAGAAGAAACAAGTAGTAAAAATGAAGAACAGCAAAGATCTACCCAACAAAAAAGTGAAAACACTAACTCTAATTTGTTGCTGGCTCAGAAAGAAGAAACAGTTTCGATTCAAAACGAGGGTCTGCGCGATACTAACACAATCAATCAAGGTGCCGACAAAAGTGAGGAAATTAATCAAACTACTGCAAGTACCGAAATCAAACGTGATGCCATCGTAATGTCAAACTCTAACAACGCATCTCTATCATTAGTGGAAGCGTTAACGACTGCACCTGATAGGCCATATTCACCGTTACCTCATCCTGCACCAATCATGGCTTCAACTAATTTATCTCCACAAAGTACGGAGAATTCATCTGACCTCCAATCGAATCCAGTAAAGCAAGAGCAAAGTGATGAAAATGAAAAGGAAATTGTAGTCTTGCCGAAATTGAAATTTGAATTACCTAAACGACCTGTATCACCAATTCCACCAATCAAAACATATAATCCACCTGAAAAAATAGATTTGATTGAATTACCCCCTGAAACAACTCCATATATTCCATCCGATTTCAAAATCAATGTAGAACCAAAACTCATTAGCAATACATCACATGTTGATGGTTCTTTATTGACAGATGCACTAACAACTGCACCTGATAGACCATTCACACCTGTAAAAAGTTTTACTGCTGAACGAGGATCATTAAAAGATGCACTTACCATTGCTCCAGACCGTCCATTTAGTCCATTTGTATTCGGTCTAAATGAGAGTCAATCATCAACTGTACAGAATTCAGATGTTTCTAAGACATTAAGTGAAATAATTCGCCCATTGGCAACACAAAGTTCTACTCAGACATGTATTGATAAGCATGAAAAAACCTATTCTCATCAGCAAGCAGAACAGTCTAGCACTTTCCAAATAAATTCAGAGACATCTGCTTTTAAACCTGTTTCTAAGCAAGCCTTCCCATCACAACCGGATAAACTTTCAGAACAAATAAACTTCAAGTCAATTTGCAATGAACAGTCTAGTTCTAGTTACCAAAAATCGCAACAATATTCTTATAGAAATTGTGAAACGATGCAATCTAATTTTATGGAACAATCCAATTTTTCAACATCTGGTTTATCTACACATGGTTTTTCTTCAGTTAAGTCAGCACAGAATTATTTTGAACAGTTAGACAAAAAAGAAAAACTTACATCCACTGCTATTAGATCAAAATCTGGATTGCACAGACCAGATAGTATTCCACCCTACCAACAAAACTTTGAATTGCTACCATCACAACGAGGAGTAACTCCAGAAATGTTTAATGCACCAGCTATTCCTCAAAGACCAGTAACCCCGAGCACAGAACCTCCGGGTAAACCACGAGAAAAATCGGTAGAACCAAAATTTAAAGAAACGCCAACATATGATCCAACGGCCCAGTTTTCAAAAATACCACAGATTAAAACAGAACAGAATAAAACAACTTTGGGATATACACCCCATCCTCAATATAAACACAAAGACACACCAATCACAATGACGTTCCAACCAGTAACAGATGACTCAACATTACGAATTTCCCCAGCTCGAAGTCGACCTACTACTCCAAGTTTAATTAACAAACCAGCTCCTATAATACCGCACTACCAAATGAACTTGGTTACTGTTGAGCACCTGGCACCCGAAACCTACACTTATAATCCATCTAGTGATGAAGGCAGTAGATCACCAACGCCGAAACCAAGGTCTCGTTCGCCGGCACAAGGACCGTCAGGATTAAAAGCTCAAGCTCCTCGTATTAAGGAAGCAAACTCAAATGTGTTTAACCAAGTGCAGCAACAGGCAACAACAAATAAACAAAGTAATTTGATGAATGTTAATGTTGCGAACTCTATGAATTTTCCTACTTCTCAACCGACCATTGTAAAAGAAGAACGGCTTTCGAATGTTGGTTACCAAACGGAAAGATATAATAAAAAAGATATGAGTATCAAAGAGGACTCTATGTATAAACAAAATTATGCTCAAAGGCAAATGGAATCGCAAAATGTGTCCGAATATGGTAACACCACCGTTCAAAGGACTCAAAAGACTTTCGAAGAATTCGAACGGACACAATCAGCAAAAGTAATAGAAATTAGAAAAGGCCCACAACCTTCTGGCTCATATCAACCAATCGAATCTAACATTCAGCCATCTTTTATTAATACTAAGGAAGTTTACCCTTCACAATCAATTAGTAGTACGGCATTCCCTAAACAGAATGTATGTTCTAATACTACTAATAAAAATGTTGCAAGTTCTATTACACAGTCTGATATGTATCAAACAAACCCTTTGAATTCTGGTGCTAACCAAGGTCCAGTGTGTGATCCTACCCCGTCGACAGGTTCCAGTGTAGGAGTTACTCCACGGGGCAAAAACTTTGGTGTATCAACGGCTCCTAGACGTGGAAGGGGAATATTAAATAAAGCGGCCCTGCCCGGATCTCGTGTACCACTTTGCGGATCTTGCAATGGAAATATTAGGTGATTTTGTGTTAGGGCATGATTATCGTTTTGTGTGATGCATGACTAATGACTATAGGTTGATTCGTAAAATGCGTAGTTCAAATTATTCTATACTAAAATCTCTAATCATGCGTAATATTATTTGTGTTACAAATTATGAATTACATAACATTATTATGATAAATACTAAAATAATTTGTTTTTACTGTTGCATTTGCACTAAAATGTTTAACTGCTTTTGTTGAGTTTTATAGATTAACAGTTTATTTTTGTTGTTTTGTTTTCTAACAGCTAATGAACAAAATAACGGCAGTCCACAACGAACTGATTTCAAAAGCCCAGCAGAAGAAAGGCTCATAAGAAAAATGGCCAAAATGGCATTAAACGGATATGAGATTGGCATACAAAGAAAAATAAAGCCAGCCGACCATATTCAATCTATGGCAGACAAAATTCAAGACACAGTAGTTACAAAACACCCTCTTAACTCGGACAATGCTACATCAGCTGAAATCAGCAGAGAAAATACGCTCAACCGCTCATTTAATAAATCTTTTGATAAAAGCAACACATATGTTGGAGCAAATCCTGCTGCGGTGCCTATAAATATGACTATAAACAATGTTACACTAAATCAAATTCAAACGACCAACAATCATTCTTCTCACACTCCAGTACCACCTCCACTACCCACAACGCCAGTACCTACATTCCAAGCTTCAAGTACTCCAAATTCACACTCACCTTATAATCATTCCCTCGATATACTATCCCACAATGCTGAAGTAAACACAAAAATAAGTGATAACGGTTCATACAATTTTAATGGATCGAAGGGAAAAAGTAGTAGCAGTGAATATTCTAGTGACGATTCCAACAAAGGAAAGACAGAAACTCCACCCACAAACAGTTTAAGGAAGAAGAAATTATTCGAAAATTCGCCCTTCTTAAATGAAAGTTTATCCCGAAATATTCTCAAATCAGATTCAAGCACTGATAAAAATAGCATTAACAACATTAGTAAAAGGAAAATATTTACGAGTAGTGATGATTCTTTGGAGTCCCTTCCATCAAAAGAAAACGGTTTAAGTAAGGATAACAAAAGTAATAGTTTTTCTAATAATAATAATTTGAAAAAAACCCAAAACAATGCAGAGGAAAAACCGACTCTTCCTAATAACTTATATGATAACACGCTTTATTCATACAAGGCAGTACAATCAATAGGTAACAATACCAGCGAAAATACTATTGATTCTTCATCTAAGCAAGATGATGATAAAGACAGTCCCAACGGTTTCATTAATAATTCTAAAGATGAAGAAGTGGTAGTTAGACGTCGTGATAAAAAAAATATAAGAAACAATGATGGAAGAAGAGACTCACGAATTATTTCAAGGCCCTTAAGCACGATGACTTCGGGTGACGTTACTGATGGGCACTACCCAGTCTGTCACAAATGCGACAAAGCTATACAAAGGTAACAACATATAAGTAACTTTAATACATATAACAATTTACACTTCAGTCAAAATGCATCCCGCATGTTTTGATCTATTGCATTCGTTGAGTTTTAATAACAAAATGAACCAAACCCATTTAAATTGTAAGCATAAAATGATTACGCAAAGTAGATTAATCGATGATACAAAGGCACCAACCTAAAATATAGAATATAATGTATTTTATCATGTAAAGTTGAATCGTGATTTGCGTTATTATTTTATGACTCGGTTTGAATTCGATATAGAAGATTTTAAAGTATCTTTTTTTATAGGGGTCCATTCATAACAGCTTTGGGTCGTATTTGGTGCCCTGAACACTTTATCTGCGTCAATGCTACATGCAGGCGTCCATTACAAGATATCGGATTTGTCGAGGAAAATGGCCAACTCTACTGCGAATATTGTTTCGAACAGTATATTGCTCCGGCTTGCGACAAATGCCACGCCAAAATCAAAGGGGTGCGTCTCGCATTATATATTTGAAAATATTGTCATCCTTTACTTCTACATATAACTAGTTTATTATTTTATTTTCTAGGATTGCTTGAACGCCATTGGCAAGCATTTCCACCCTGAGTGCTTTATCTGTGTCTACTGTGGAAAGGTGTTTGGAAACAACACATTTTTCTTAGAAGATGGCCTACCGTACTGCGAGGCTGGTGAGTGAAATAATTGATGAAGTTAAGATTTGCCCGAGCAATTCCTTTTAAAAAAACTACAACCAATACTTTTCCCTTTTTTCTGGTGCAATTCTACTTCTACACTACTATTATAAAGAGGAAAGATTTGATTTTTTGTTTGTTTGTTTGTTTGTTTGAGTCGAATAGGCTCCGAAACTACTGGACCGATTTGAAAAATTCTTTTGCTATTGGAATCTTACATTATTTCTGCTGAACATAGGCTACATTTCATTTTGGAAAAAAGTAGGGTTCCGTAAGATATTTGAGTTTTTCGGACGCAAGGTGTAAAAAATCAGCTAGAAAAGTTACTTATTTTGCGTACGCTGCCTAAACTATAAAAGATAGAACCATAAAATGTTCTAAGTAATTGTAGATCTTATAAATATCTACAAAAAAGTCCGCGACACACTATACCTATCTATGTCGAGTGAGGCACAATAACCATTTATTTATTTAAAAATCCTGAATTTTTTTTGGACTACATTAAAACGGATATATTTTACTCACGCTATTAATCCTTATCAAAATAAATTATTTTATCACTAAGTACAGTTTATGTAGATAATATTTGGTCTTTGAATGATTAAAATTGGACGTTTGGTTTTGAAATTAAGGCGAAATTAAAATATTACGATAGTGGGCGTCACCAAAGCGCGTGCGGGGAAGACAATATTCTGTTGTAGAAATGAAAATTCTATACTTAGAAGATATGAAATGACACTCGAAATTACACCTTTGTCACTACATCGCTATAGAAGCCAAAAATGTGGTTAGTTTTTTGTCTGTCTGTCTGTCTGTCACTCTTTCTGTCTGTTTGTTCCAGCATCACACGAAAAATACTGATCCGATTTGAATGTGGTTTTCGCAGATATATTTATCTTCTTCCAACCTAACATCTGGTGTATAAATTTTTTTCCCCCCACCCCTCTAAGGGGACAAAAGAGGGGGTCAGATTTTGTATCAAACTTTTTTCTTTAACACGAAAACTACTGATCCGATTTGCATACGGTTTTCACGGATTTGCATACGGTTTTCACAGATATATTATATTTGTCTTCTTCCAACTCAACATCTGGTGTATAAAAATCCTCCCCCCCCCCTCCCCTCTCAACCCTCTCTGGGGACCAAAGAGGGGTCAGATTTTGTATACAACTTTTTTCTTTAGTGGACTTACTTCATATTAGGTATTAACTGTGTTTTTCAACTTAACATCTGGTGTATGACCTCCCCCCCCACACCCTCTTAGGGGAAAAAAGAGGGGGTAAAACATGTATTAACTGATGATGTAGAAAATATACTTTAAATGGCAAAACAACGTTTGCCGGGACAGCTAGTATAAAATATTTTTATGTACTTCGGGTTTGGATAGATCATAGAATATCTGCGACCCATTCAATGGTATCAGAACAACCGCATAAAGTACGGAATAACGGGTGTAAATGATGATACATACAATTTCAGATTGGAACGAGTTGTTCACGACCAAATGTTTCGCTTGTGGCTTCCCCGTGGAGGCTGGCGACAGGTGGGTCGAGGCGCTCAACAATAACTACCACAGTCAGTGCTTCAACTGCACGGTGCGTATGATGCGAGCCCTAAATACAACATAAGTACAGACATAAAATGGTCAAAACTATCCCCTGTTCACTTTTCATTCTCTTTAATCGCATAAATATCATATCCATAGCGATTTGTATCTGAAATTCAATACAGAATGCACAAATACAATTAAAATCATGCTTAATGCGTGATGCTGCTGTTAAGCACATTTCTTTTCAGTCACATACTTTTTCTGAATTCTTTACAATTAGATTTTATACTTTGCGATTTTAAATTTTATCTCCAATTTGTCTATCAAGAGTAAATGTTGAGCCTAAATTATCTTACAATAAACAATATTTTTCAAGAAGCTCGTCATACGCTGCCAAATTGTGATCGTTTTCCCATAAATTAACTAATGAGTGTGTTACTATAAATTTTATTAACTCCTCCTACTGATTTGTAAATACTGACCCCCCAAAAACTGGGGTGGGTTCCTGTAGAACTAGTAGACGTTGATTAATCAAATTTTATTTAGATGCTTGGTTTTGTATAGACATATTTTATGTATTTTTATGTATTTGTTTATCATAATATACGATTATGATTGAGATTGTTTTGGCTATTTTATGTTCAATGATAGAAATTATAATACATATGATAGAAATTATAATATATAGTTATTATACTTTACAACTTATTAGGTATATGAAAGTGTATGATTTCTTCAAACACTAAACCCGTTCATATGACTGAAAATCTTATTAGCTTTATGTAAAAACATTTATCAAAAGAACCATACACTTTCCTACATAATAATTCAATAGTATTCAGTTGTGACTTTGAATTCAGTTATCCCCTAATCACACAAAATATATTTATATTAACAGCTAAACAATTTCCGCGTTACTTGTTTCAAAAATAACCTATTTGAGGAAAGCAGGTTTATTTAGCTTTAAATATTTTTATGATTATGGGGCTAGATGATGAAACGTTTTAATATCCAAAATTTAAAATAGCTAAATGGACCATTCCATTTGAAATTAATAACATTTAATAAGCTGTAGCACAATTAAAAGTCGCTGTTGTTTTTACTTTTTGGTCCCTTTATTAAATTACTAAAATGAATTTACACTTATTGTTTTGATACTTTAATCTTACTCCACGATTTGTGTTAATTTTTTCAGGTGTGCAAAAAGAACCTCGAAGGACAAAGCTTCTTTGCCAAAGGAGGCCGACCCTTCTGTAAAGCTCACGCACGCTAAAACTCCAGAAGATTTTTTCTATAATACTGACACTGTTTACACTACAAAAGTATTTCGACCTATTCCTATTACTCCGAGTGCCAAACCCAAAATCGACTCCCCTTCACCACAAAGGACTAGAAAATTAGAAACACCCCTCCACTTCGATGGAGAGATGCTTTCTGATATAAAAAGTGTAGATGGCAAGATACTAAGTAAAGTAACCGTGGACAGAGTTCATAGTTCGGCTCGACACGACGTGACTGAGTCACCGTCTGTTTTTGAAGGCCACGCTTCGTCAGGAAACGTCGACTACGTAAACGACATAATCAAAACGGAGACAATACAGTATGAAGACGTAATTAAAGTCAAATTCACACCAGTCCCACTAGATCTAGATGCGATAAATGTAAAAGAACCTTTAATACAAAAGGAAACATTTATGCCGGTGTCTTTTATTAAAGACAACTACGAAGATTTAACTAGTTATAAAATTGTGAATTCCGTATGTAAAGACAATTTCCTAAATCTCAATGAAAACAAATGTGTCGATGAAATTGGTTTGCCTAAAAGAAGTCAGAGTCCACAGGTTCCTGTAAAAATTCAAAATCTAACATCACAGTTTTCACCAGATAATGAAAATGTTTTGGGAACCAATCTAACAAGACAAAGTCACAGTCCTTCGTTAAACGTCCAGGAAAATCTATCGATTCCAAATAATAACGTGCTACAACTTAACGACAGTATCTTTGAAAATAGGGGAGTCGATTTATTAAGAAGGAGCCATAGTCCACTAGTAAATTCGGATGTTAAAGAAAAGTTATCCAAGATAGATAACTATTTACAGGAAAGTATAAATAAATGCTCGGAAAAACAAACATATGAAGTTAAATGGGATACAAAAGAAATAAATGTCTCGAAAGCTAACGATCTGTGGAAAGATGATACTAGCAGTTTAGAATTAAGAGCTGACAAACTTGTCGAAAGTTACCATTATTTAAACAATTCTGAACAAAAAACTGTTGATGAAATTAACAGCGACAACAATGTAGTTGCAAAAAACAGTGTCAAAGGCAAGAGAGGGATAAAGGAAGTCCTCAGCAACATGCCAATGCATTATCATGCGGCCATATTATGTTTCTTTCTAATTGTATATAATCTTATTTATCAATACTTAAAAAGAAATAACAAAACATAAATTACTCATAAGAAAATTGATTTAAAATCTATTTAAACTAGTCATCTTTGTCGAAGTGAATTCATTACTTTGTATGCAGTCCCAAATCTTACAAATTGTTTTGTAGACGTCTTTTTGCAATGAGCAACTTTTAGGTGTAAATATAATAAGTGCACTGATAACCATGTTTTACATAAATACTATGATTAACAATTTGGTGCTTTTACTACAATTTACTTGCAATGATGTGATACACCTCTAATTTGATTTAAGGCTTTGTATACAGCTTTCGGAATGTTTTTATATACTGTCACTAACAATAACAGATATATTAATGAAACAAATGAATCAAATTACATATTGGTGCACCAAACTGGCAAGATCTGTTTTAACTTTTACGGTCGTATGAATAAAAACTTAGCGAAGGTTTACAACAGCTTTATGAGCCTGTTGTGAAATTTAATATGAATAAACGTTCTCTAACAGTGCTCTAACACCCTTTTAAGGTGACAGCTGTCAAAAATTAGCGCATGTATAATAAGCCTGATATAAACCTATTTTAAGCATAATCGTTATGAATAAACGTTTGCTAACAGTTGTTTAGGCTCGAAACGTCAAATCGGAGTTCGCTAACTTTAGTGAAGCCTCGGACCTACTTTAAGACCATTTTAAGAGATTGAAATGGACGAAATATCGAGTATTATCGCGATTTCTGACATTATTGCAATTTTTGAAGGAATTTCTAGCCGCCCTCGTCGACAAAAAGTATACATATAATAAGATAATAATAAATCCATTTGACGACTTAAAAATATTTTTATTAGTACCTGCATGTTAGGGGCAGAGGGCGCTGCGCGTTGATAGTATTCCTGTTTGTCAATAGATGGTGTTTTTTTAATATTTTTTTTGAGTAGATTTTTTTAACTCATGAAATAACTCTATTCCTTTCGGGTGTCCTTTGACACCTCTCAAGTTTTTTTTACTACAAAATACTCATTGAATTTCATTGAATTTGACACAATATTGATGATTGAACACAATAAATTGGCACACTACCAACATTACCAAAAAAAGAATACTATAAAACGTCATCTAACAGTATTCAAGCTAGCGAAGGCTTAGCAAGCGTTTATTCATATGGAGTGTTTTATGACGGTTTTTAGCTTTAGCGAACATTTTAGTTTGAAAACTGTTAAAACCTTCACTAAGATTTTTTTATTCATACCACCGTTAAAGTTTAGGTAATACTACTTGTTGTTTATGTTAAGTAATATATTATAGGTATGTAATACAAAAAACCACAAATGCTGAGTATGTAATTCCCATTTGACAATACTGTGCATACATCACTCTAATGTATTATGCTTTTATATTAAAATTGATTATTATTATTTATTTTATTATATTACTATTGTAACCACAAATAGTTATGCGTAAGATTATACCTAATAATGTGAGCTTAAATAAATATTTTATCTTAAATTAATGTTTCATTTAGTTACACCTAGGAACCAAAACAACACCCACATCCGATAATAATAATAATCAGTAGTGATAGATTTTAGTCTTTTTTCCGAATTGTCTGTTTTGCAGTTTTCTTGTTATAATATACCTATAGTCTCTTAATTCGGTGTGCCTGTTGGCAAAGGCCTCCTCCAGCTCTTTCCAGTATTTTCTATCCTGTGCTATAACTCTTGTCCAGTAGTCCAGTAGGGTCCAGTTAGTTTAATTTCATCTTCCCATTTCCTGGCCGGTTGACCTCTTGTCCTTTTGCCATCTTTTGGATACCACATAATGACTCTCTGACTCCATTTACTTTCTTGGTATAGTGTGCCCTGCCCATCTCAATTTTAGCATATCTATTCGTCTGAAGATGTCGACTACTTTGGTTTTCATCCTGATTGTTAGACTAAGCTGTCGGTCTTGCAGTTTGCACACCCATCATGCTGCGCTCCATGGTTCTCTAGCATACTGCTAGTTTTTCTCTATGCACTTTGGAAAGGGACCATGTTTCGGAGCCATAACTTAAACAGGGGAAGACACAATATATTGTATTAAAAGTCTTGCTTTTTATACGCCAGGCTTAGGTCTTGGCTCTCTCTGGTGTGTGAGCAAAATTTGTTCCAACCATGTGCTATTCTTTTTTCTACATATTTCTTTGGTCATTTGGTCATCGAAGGAAATTATCTGTCCAAGGGTAAGTATAGTTTTTGATTCTAGATTCTAGTCATTGTTATGTCTTGGTTTGCAGAGTTTGTCACCACTTTGGTCTTAGCCCTTAGGAGTTCAATTATTCTAAGCTTATATTATTATTAAAAAAAAAAAATTGCATCGTAAATCAATATTTGTGACCGCGGCCGTCTATTCGCGGTGCGTATACATGCTACAGCAAAGACAAGTTCATTGTAGTTCTGAATGATTCTGACAGATGGCGTGCCTGATTTTACGTAATTTAAATCGTGTGCGGAGCGAAGCGCAGCGATACGGGTTTCCCGTCCAGAGGCTGGCCGCCGACTGCACCCCGACGCCCCGCAGCCGTCCCCTCTGCTCAAAAACAGCTATAAACTGTCATATCTTATAAAATATTGCATTAAATAAAAATGTTGAAATTCAAATTTGTAAATGACATAAATACTCATAATTTGAGCCAAAATTTCTGGCAATATTTATTGAAACAACGGAATTAAAACAATATTTGTAGAAAATTATTGCGTTCGTATTTTTTTTTTTCTCGTAAACTATACTTCTAAATTAGATTTTTTTCAGTTGAAAATGAAGGTCAATAAATTAGCTATCATTACGTATTTTTTATTGAGTACTCTCTTTACATTTGAATGAACAATAAAGGAAAACTCGGCGGGCAATATGGTATTTTCACATAATGAAGCGTCTTAACACTCTTAAGCTTTTCTAGCCATCTCCCACATAATATCCAAAATTTGGCTCTTGAAATTTCGTGTTTGTCCTCGTGTAGCTTCTTTAAACTGCTAGCTAAATAGTACATGTGATATTTTTATTGGTAAACAAAGTATGCTCTTTATTATTATTAAGTTGTTTTTTATGTAAATTTAATATTTTTCGAGATAATGACTTATACCCACGAAAAAATAAATTCCTCAAGGGTATAAAATAACTTATACCCTTTATCACATAAGTAAATTGTGAATTCTGTTATGTGAAAAGGAATACGCATTTGGAATAACTTTTATGATAAGTAAGTAATTAAAAAAATATTTAATGGCTCACTTAATAAAAAGTATACAGTGTTTGACTGTGTACTTTAATTCGACTCAAAAAAAGTCAAAATTATGAAAAAAATATCTTAGCGTCTTTTTCACAATGATTTTATTCGTCGCGTGTGGTATATCTAGACTTATATGAACTACTTTGTGCAACTTATATCCATGATTTTAACAATTTAAAGAAAAGAAAAGAGTACAAAATTAATATACTTACTTATATTTTGATATTTTACAAAATAATTAACTAGTTAAGTAAGTCTCTTTTGTAGTACAATACAAAAATAATTTGAGAGTAACTCGCATTTCTCTCAACTAAAAATAAAATCAATGTTATTTAAATTAATGGCCTGTTTCACCACTTCCTGATAAAGTGCCGGATAGGCTTATTTGACAGATTCTCCATAGTCTATGTGTCAAGTTAAGTGGTGATTTTGTGAGTGTAAGGGCCTGTTTTACCACTTCCTGATAAGGAAGTGGTAAAACAGGCCCTTACACTCACAAAATCACAAATTGAGTTGAAAACAAAAGAAAAAATGCTCCTGAAAATGTTTTTATAGTACTTATCTATAACCGCTTAGTGTAGAAACGATCCGTGTAAAGGATAGTGTCTGAAATTATGGAAAAAGCTAAATAATTCCGTAATTTACCGTATTTAAAGCCTTACAAACTCATTATTTGAAAGCTACAAAGTTATAATAAAAATACATCAATAATCTTCAGTATATCAACATTCCTTTCCCCGTTTTATTTTTATATTTTTGTTTATTATAGGTACTCATGATAATATGAGCTTCCAAAGTAAAACCAATTTATTAAAATTTAAGCATACATTCAGCATCCCCTTAGGATTTACAAATTACTTTTAATTGAAACACACGCCAATAGATCGACAATATCATAAACTACACATTCCCCGTTTTTTTAGGACAATTTTGAACTAAGATGAATAAAAAAATAGGGTTTTGGTGGGATCTCGGCAACGTGGCAAATATATGGCCAAGGTCGTTTGCTCGGGGGACGGCCTTAAGTTACAACAGTCATACTTGACTGTTATTATAACAAGTTAACTAAATAAAAATATTAGGAAATCTCATCTGAACAGTCATCATTAAGAAGAGGATGCTGATCATCGTTATCATCACTTATGTCTTATTAGATTTACTAAGTATAAAAAGATCTGACACTCATGGGTTTATTAATGGGAGAAGACTAAGTCTCGCTTTTCTCATTAGAAATTGCAAACGGCCCATCATAAGCGGTGACTTTCCACATTTTCAATAAAATTCTGACTAAGAAATGACCAATAAGGTAGGGTCGCCTAAGATCGGACGCTTTTTTGTTGAGTTCGGACCGTGTTAAAAAACATTGCTTTTATCATTTCCTATAACTATTTCACAAATGGACTGCTAGAGGAAGTTATTAGCAATAAAACAAATAATCTGATCACTTTTCGTTTAATTCGATACACGCTGTAGATTATGTGAGACACGCCTTCAAAGTGACACAATAGTTTTCTTGACTACTTTTCAAAAAAACCTGGCAAAGCCAAAGTTCGGACTACTGCTTAATTTCGCCCTTGAAGCTGTGGCATTAGAGTGCACAAAAGGAAAATATCCGGTCTTAAATTGAAAAAAACATACCACAAATTCGTCCTGTAAATTTGCGTGGTGTGGCAAAGACAGGTAATTTTATTTTTTTTGGCATTTTTTAGTCCGATCTTCCCTCCCAAGGCTAATGTGAGCATAATTGAGTTTCTCAAACTTCATTCAGTCAGCCTCGGGTAGCAATGTAGCATTCGGAAGATAGAAATTTAAGACCGGACGTATAGTTACTTATGTGCTGAAATAGGGCTGAACTGAACTAAACTCATAGATAAATTACACTACCTATATATACCTAATTTAGAACCCATGCTTAAAAATGATGGAAGTAAAAATGGCTGCCTCACAGGTATAGTATTCCAGTGCTATTCTTTACCTGCGTGGGTTATTGCTAGGTAGTAGGTACTTAATTAAAATTTGTCACAAACCATACTATAAAAAATGAAATAAAAAGTGAAGGTTTTATTGAATAAACTTTTATTATTCTTCTAACTTTTTGCACAGCTTCTCGTAAATCATGTTCGGTATAGGCGGTCGCTCGTGTGCTCCTCTGATATTTTGCAGGCATATTTTAATCTGTAAACAAAAATTAACCTAATATTCTTAATCTCACTTCATTCTTATAAAATATGGTAGCGAATAAAGTAACCAGGATAAGTTTATCTTTTATTATGGATAGATATTAAAATTGGCCTCAAGTGAACTGCGTTAGTAACAAAAACATACAATAGCTGAATAAAAAAATAATTGTCCTTTTAAGAAGTTTTATACTTAATAGGTGTTAAGAAAAGAAGATACTATGCGTTGGTAAATAAGTTTTTGCTGTACTTACCAAAAACGACAATTTAAAAACAATTTGTTATAATGAATCGACTTAATTTTAATAAACTGGATAATAATTTAAGTTAATTGTATATTTGAAAATTTTGAGAACCACTGCATTTTTATTTAGTGCTTTAAGATCGGACTATCTAGTCCGTACTTTGGCAATGGGAGGAAAGACCGGATCTTTGCTTACAGACGTCCTAGGCGTAAACCAAGTAAGCAATCCTGGAGAGCACTTGCTAATTCTACACAGGATTCTACTTAAAAAGCAATAAAATGATAAATACTCACCATAATTTTGCAAAAAACTTTTGGATTGAAGATCGGATCGCCAAAAATTTACGAAAAATGGCACATTTTTTTGTAAGCTCCGTTGCACGCGTCCTGTCTGTAACAACGCCGTTCGCGGTATGAAGGGAGGGGCAGAACAAAATGGAGAACAAAACTATGTTGCCAGCCGTGAAAAATGTCGCTTATTTCGTGCAAAATTTTATGTATCCGGTCTTGTGGCACATCCGCTCTTAGGCGACCCTACCTTATAGAATTGAATGACATATCAATTTCTTCCTGTTCTATCATTGTATGTGGAAAAGAGACCTACCTGTATAGCACTGTATTTGTTACAGGAAATCCCCTGAAAGACTTCGCACCTTTCTGTGTTGCCAGTTTTGAGTTCTGTAGGACCCAAGAGGTTTTTTATGGCCTCGATACTTGCATTTTGGATTATCATGTAAGACTGTTCCATAATACCGATTTTCTACCGAAATCTACTAAATGATTTTACACTACTAAATCAGTTCAATTTGCCTCCAATCAAAAAAGTAGAAATCTACTAAAAGTTGTCACGCTGGCGCGGGCGCACCGCGCAATGCACCCTCCACTCACCCGGTGCGGACCAGTCCCCCGCATCGACGATTTATATCGTTTTACACGTAAAATGAATACCATTCGTAGGATAGCGTATTGTGAATACTGATCTAAACTGAGTTATACTGGACTTTTGTCATTTATTTTGGTGAAAACAGATTGATGTCCAGTAACATCATTACTCACTAAGTCATTTTTAAGGACCAACTCTTGTTGTATTGGTAAACACCAAATTTTATAAAAAGGAAGGTAGTTTATGTTAATTTAGATCAAAAAACACATATTTTTTTTAATTTTTTCAGTTTAAAACAATACAGATGTACTTGGATCCAACTTATGTAGTTTTTTTTGTGTTAGTTAGACCCATATACACCAAGAAACTTTTTTGTTTTTAAAGATAGCTTAGATCCGTTTACACCAATCGATAGAGCATTTATTTCTCATCATTTTGGTATAATAAACTCATTTTCGACAAAATCGGACTTGTACCCCTTTTCACTAGGGCCACAGATATAATGATTGGAGTATAAGCAAAATGCACTTGTCTAATGGAAAGATACTCTAAGGAGGTAAAAAAAATTTATCATTTGAAGAAACAAAGGAAAAACACTCATGTTCAAGGTTTATTTTGACTATAATGTACTAGTATAATATTATTACTATATTTACCACATTAATTTGCTTGGCACCAAGCATGCAGTACACCATAATATCATGTTTTATTCGGGTCTATGGGTTGTATAGACAGAAGTTCTTCATCTTGACTATCTTTTTCAAATATAAATGTATATATCCTGCAACAAGTAGATATGTTTATAGTTCATTAATAACAATTAATTACTGTGAGTACAAATTGTAATACATTGCTATGATTAATTAAAAAAGCACATGTTTGCAAGAAACTATTCATAATTAGCAAAATAGTGTTTTATAGTTTGTTACAATCAAATTAAGTAAAGCTTATGGAGTCCAATTAAAGAAGAGAGTATAATATTGTTAGACTAGGAAATGTAAAGTATTAGTATACTTAATAAACAAACCTTTTCCATTCAATTCCCATGCCTATAAAGGTGAATGTTAGAAATCCTTGCCATAACACAGTAACAGTTGCCTCCGGTACTCTTTTATGTCCAAAATTTTTGTACGGTCTGCTTTGTAATAAATTTGTATGTCTTAAATATCTAAACATACTTTTATGTTATTAGCTCAGACCGTTATTAGACAGTTAGTGCGACCGCACACCTGAGACAAGACTGTAGTTAGACAGACTATGGCATGGTAAAATGCACTAGATGCGCACATCTGAGACAAGACGTCTAATAGACAAAGTTGACTAATGCGACACACGACAAGTCTGACTAACGACTGTCGACTTCCCTTTGAAATGTATGCAAGCGCGCACATCTACGACAAAACTGACTAGCCACAATATACATAACTACCAGTAGTTCAACTGCAAAGCAAAGAGAAGGATGGGACAGGTTTCAATATATTATATCAAATTCGTCGGGTTTCATTAAGATTATGAATGGAATAAGGAATGTGCCTCACGCTAGCTGACATAATTTATTTTTAAATAGAGATTTCAAAATTAGATTCTGACAATTTTAATCACATGTGTCAAAACATATACAATAATACGACCAAAAAGCAGGGCTTCAAATAACGTTACTTTTTCATAACGTTACTGCTTCAAGGGCATACATAACGTTATGAAAATTTACCCGATATTAAAAATAACATTAAAAATTGATATTAATATTTAATAACGGTAAATGTTATAACGTTATATAGGATTTATAACGGTAAATATATATGTTCTTTGATAACGTTATAGTCCGTCAAGAAAATCATGACAGGCGGGAAAATTTTCTAATTGTAATCACGCAGGTTATTTTTTTATTTGTATTTTCACAGAGAACGCTTATTTCATTTTGAATATTGTCACCTTGCACATTTTTATCTCGAATTAATAAAGTTCTCATAATTTTTTATTTCATTTAAAAATTTTCCCACCTGTCATGACCTTCTTGATAGACTATACTTTTTGTAAAAATAAGTAATATCAGAGAAGTTGATTCCTATGCAGATGGCGGACCTACGTCATGTGGTCGACTTATGTCATTTCAATGTTAGCTGTGATCTGTCGGCTGGGTTTTACGTAACGCGACCAAATTACTTAGGTCCGCCATCTGCATAGGAATCAACTTCCTCGATAGTACTTAATGTAATCAGTCAGTTCAGTATGCAGTATGTTCAAAATTAAACTAGTGTCTGGTCGACTAATGAGAATGACATGGTCAGTATTCTGTAGTTCAGCTTCAGTACTCAGTATCTTTGTTCAAATATAACTAATTTATAGTTTGTTTGTAGAGTAAATTATTGTATCGCCAGCACGTGCGCCGTGCGCTGGCTGCCGGGTGGACTCTGTTGTTTTACAGACGACGGGGCGGAGCAGGCTTAAAAAAGATCGCGTCTGCCCGTCGATGTCTGCAGCTGCCCTCGCCGCGTAGGTTTATAAAAGTTAATTCAGTTAATATATTTTACGTGTTAGGATATTGCGAATACTAAAGTTACGAGTTACGACGATATTGAGTTGTTTTTTTTTCACTTTTGATATTATTAAGTAAGTACACATAATAATTATCCATGACGTAGTCTGTATAGTATTATTAGTGAATATTATTAAGTACACATAATTATTATCTGTGACGTAGTCTGTGATTACTTTAGTATGAAGAATGAAAATTTATTATTTTAGTATATTATTGGACATAAGAAATTTTAATGATGTTAAACTGATTAAACATTATTAATAAAAATATACTAAGTTTCACTTACCTCAACGTCACTGCTAGTCGTTCAGAAGCCGGTATAGCTTTGCGAAAATGAGTGTTTTGATAAGTAATGTAAGGTTGCAACAATTTCAACAAATTATCAAAGGTAGACACATTCATTCGAAAGTACTTGAAAAACTTTCGGGGATAAAGCCTTAGTTGATCAAACAATAAATAGAACTTTCCTTTTAACAGTCTTTGACTGTATATGGGGTGTACCCAATATTTCCGTTGTCTGCGCCGTTTTGCACGAACTGCTAGGATACTTATCACAGCAGCTTCTGTGAACTCCATTTTGCTACTGAATGAATTTATTGTATGCATTGCGTCATCATAGTCAAGACAGTCTTGACTTAGGTGTGCGCCACATGCTAGACACAACTGTCTTTAGACTGCAGTTAGACAGACTTGTCTATGTGAAACAAGATTGTCTAACTTCAGTCGTGTCTAAGATGTGCGCTCTCTCTTATTAGCAACGAATACTATACTTAATAAACAGTAGGTAACAATAATTATTATATTATTATAAATTTTTGAAGTGTTTTGTGGTTTTGATTTTAAAAATGACGTCTTACGTCAAAATTCATAATGACAGCCTTTTTTTATAATATGGCGATAGGGCATCTCTATTAACGGCCGTTCCCAATATTTGATCTATCTCTTACTTGAGATAGGAATAGCTCACATTAGACATTAGCTCCGATTTTATGTCAGCTGCGATCGGTTGTATGTCAAACTAGAGATAGATTGAATCTTGAAAGTTGAATATTGGGAACGGCCATTATACAAGTACCTACGCTGGATAGCTGATACTTGATAGCCTTTGAAATGACAGCTATTTTTTGTGCCTATTTGAAGCGGAATCAGCGCCCCCATTATTCGGGTAGGAACTAAATCTGACGTAAAAATGACGTTTGAAAGCCGCCATATTGGCGCTGATAGCAGTAGTGAGAGTATTTGGAACTAATACTAGTGATGACAACTGTTGTTATTGGTTGTGGGTACGTCAAATTTAGTTCTCTACCCGAATAATGGGGGCGCTGATTCCGCTTCAATTAGGCACAAAAAGCAGGTCTGTATCAGCAATCCAGCGTAGGTACTTGTATAATAGAGATGATAGAGATCAGCGCGATAGGGCAACAACACTGATCTCAGACACCCTAAGGGCGGCAATACACGTCCGATTTTTTCATCCGATAGTCTGATCCGGTTGTCTGATCAGACTATCTGAAGGCACTCTTGCCATACACTTATTTGAATACATAATACACATCCGATCCGGTAGTCGGATCGGACGTCAGAGTCGGAAACAGCGTCAAAGCGTTTCCGATTTTACTGCCGTTCCGATTGTCTGAAGGTGCGGTCTGCATACTTTTGTACGGAGACACAATAGACGTCTGATTATTTCTTCCGATTTGCCAGTTGATTCTCTAGCATGATACTGAACGAACGTCTCGCATAGTTGTTGTTCGGACTGCCTTTTACTTGTAAAATCATTGTAAACATTAAAAACCGGCCAAGTGCGTGTCGGGCCACGCGCAATATAGGCCCGTATAAATAGTTGGCTTTCAAATTTCATCTCAAGACGCTATTTGGTTGATATCCTCTCAAACACTGATCAGCAACTTAGGATGTTATCTAATTAATAGTTTAATATCTGGAGCGTTTCAATTGATATTAACATCTCACTCACCCCAAATCAGCAACTAACAATCCAAATCAGCAACTAAATATGAAATAATTATTGTAAGCCTATTCTACACATACAAATTACGTTTCGTTTATACGATTAAAAATCGATTTTATTAATAAAATAAAATGGTACGATATTATCTTTATTTTCTCACATATTTATAACACAAATTACCAAAAGTGATTAACCTTGAAATTTTTGTATTAACCTAACTCATTTTCGTTAAAATTAAATGAAAAAACACAACTCTATATCATATTTTATAAAACACGTTCGGTCAAACGGAACGCGTTGACGTCAACAGCTGACTGCTGTCACTGTCAAGTGTCAAGTATATGTTTATTTCTAGGTTATTTCGAAAGAAGAAGAATATTGTTAAAATTGTAAAATCTAACAAAGTCTTTAAGCTTTTTCGTTGGAATATAAGTTATTTATAACTTTACCGAAAGCTGTGTAGTAATGTTTTGTGTTTCTTCATTTATATACTTTATAAATTGATCAAAGGGATGTTATTTGTTAACCCTATACTTTGTTTCAGGCCAACATGTGGAAATTTGTCCAACAGTGACTACTAATAAGTTAACACACATTGTTGCTTTCTTGAAGACATTCAAATTAAAATACAGAACTGTACCCGCCTTACAAGGCCGTCGATGTGCAAGAATATATCATAGAAAAATATAAGAGAGTACTGAAAGAATATACATCAGACTTCCAATTCAAAATATTTTAAACAGATACAATCATAAATTGGCAGCACGAAATTGGAAGTATTATCTTGAATTGAATTTATTTGAAAATTTGCAACAGCAATAAAGAAAATGTATAATAAGATATTGTATTTTTTCAAACATAATAATATAAGTACCTACTTAAGTTTAAAAATATAAGCTATGAAATTGTTCTGTATAAAAAAACTTTAATAGCCTTTTTACATTTTAACCCATTAGCCCCATAAAGACAGCGGTGACCGCAACAACAATAGAATAACAATAGATTTCCAACAATCCGCAATCGAAGGATTAATTTCCTAAATATGTACAACTTTCTACTGGTAACAAGAAAATATTTGACACAGTCTTTTATTTACCTTATCTAATATTATATAAAAATAAGTCGGATTTTCCTTCCTGACGCTATAACTCCAGAATGCACAAACCGATTTCCACGGTTATTTGCATTCGATGGAAAGGTTTTGGGCTCTGTGAGGATATATTTTTTGGACCTTCTAGATCCAACTTAATTAACAATTGAAGTTTAAAGTTTACCTTTTTTCTTTACTTTAGAACTTGATAACACAGACACAGTGTATACTTTATATTAAGTATATTAAAAATTTCAATAACAATTTTCATTTTCTATTAGAAGATATTACTTTAAATATTTTGTTTTGTTTCTGTGGCGAAGAGTTTATAATGTAACTGATGAAACATAATATTACGCTAAAAGTTAAAAATAAAAATAAAGGTAAAAGATTATTTTGTTTTTTATAATCCCTACCTTATACTACCTGCGGTGTTTGAAAAGATTAAAGAACCTATTGATTATTCCAACGTTCTTGATTTTACCTAATAAAATCCATCCCAATTGTGTCTTTTTGACTATAATAGTTAGAAACAACTATCAATACCTAATTATTGTTGTCAATATTTAAGTTTTATTGTATTTTTTGCACAATAAAGTAAGTATATTTGGTTATTAATTAATTTCAGTACCTACATAAGCCTTTATGGTATGGCGAAATGATCTGCAGAGTACTTACGGTTTATTCGAGACGAGCTTTTGCCCGCGGCTTCGCTCGCATTAAGAAGTATTATTATATACAAACTTTCATCCCCTATTTGAACCCCTTGGGGTGAGAATTTATCAAAATCCTTTCTTAGCGGATGCCAATGTCATAACATCTACCTGCATGTCAAATTTCAGCCCGATCCGTCCAGTGGTTTGGGCTGTGCGTTGATAGATCACCATGTGAGTCAGTCATCTTTGAGTTTTATATATATAGATATAGATTCATTATAGTATTTACTTATATTAGCTTGTTAATGCAATTTATATGGGTACTTACTTTTAATAGGTTAATTTAGGTCGTACACAATAGAATAATGTAGGTAATGTGATGACTACCCTTACCTTACTTATTAAACACTGTAAATTCGTTTTAAATATATATTAGGTACTTAACAGCTTGTTATATTAATTTTGTGTTTAAAAATAAGCATTCCATATCCCAGAAAATACTCTTGAAATTAGTTTTTTTTCTTCTAATTGTGGGAAAAATCCCTATGATGGTATGCCTAAGATCGTATTTTTCTCCTAATTGTGGGAAAAATCCCTAAATTGGTATCCCTGAGCGCGCTTAAGTCAAGGTCTGACCACACTCAATAATTAGCCACTCAAGCAACAGTTTGATAGCACACTTGAGTGCAAGATTTCATTTATTAATACGTTGCCCGCTCAAGCGACAGTTTGACAGTACAGTTGAGTGCAAGATTTGGTTTATTAATACGTTGCCCACTCACTTGATCAAGGCACTTAAAAGCTGTACTCAAGTGAGGTTTATTAATAAGGATAGCAGCTTAAAACACATTTTAAGCGAGCTCTTAGTAGTAAGAGCCAACTATTTATACCGGCCATAGGATTCCGTAGTACCGCTAGTATTTGAAAATTTTTGTATGGTCAATGAATGTACATTTATAACATGTTTTACACCACTAACAACATCATCTCAGTTACTTTCTAAGGAATTTGAGCGAAAAGTTCCTTTATACTTCGCCGAATACATTTTTTTTAAGTTGATCGACTATTACTCAATAACTTGTGAAGTCTTCTTAGCCGTGATAGTTTTCCTTTTAAATTCAGCATATTTCCAACTCCCGTGAATTTTTTCACATTTTCAGAAGCAACCGTTTAGCTGGTAGAAGGGGGGACACAGCTGGACTCTAACAATTTTTTCCACTTTAAAACTTAATATTTCACAAATGGATTCCTAAATCGGAAAATGATCTATGAATACTCATAATATTTTTAAAAAACCTATCCAACGACACCCGACACGATGGGGTGGGCACGAAAAAAAAATTTAACCCCGCTTGATGTGTAGGGGAGGTACCATAAAAAATTATTTTAAAAATATTTTATGTACCATTTTGTCGCCATCTACACTACTAAAGAGGAAAGATTTGATTTTTTGTTTGTTTGTTTGTTTGTTTGTTTGTTTGAGTCGAATAGGCTCCGAAACTACTGGACCGATTTGAAAAATTCTTTTGCTATTGGAATCCTACATTATTTCTGCTGAACATAGGCTACATTTTATTTTGAAAAAAAGTAGGGTTCCGTAAGATATTTGAGTTTTTCGGACGCAAGGTGTAAAAAATCTGCTAGAAAAGTTACTTATTGTGCGTACGCTGCCTAAACTATAAAAGATAGAACCATAAAATGTTCTAAGTAATTGTAGATCTTATAAATATCTACAAAAAAGTCCGCGACACACTATACCTATCTATGTCGAGTGAGGCACAATAACCATTTATTTATGTAAACTTCCTGAATTTTTTTTGGACTACATTTGAACGGATATATTTTACTCACGCTATTAATCCTTATCAAAATAAATTATTTTATCACTAAGTACAGTTTATGTAGATAATATTTGGTCTTTGAATGATTAAAATTGGACGTTTGGTTTTGAAATTATGGCGAAATTAAAATATTACGATAGTGGGCGTCACCAAAGCGCGTGCGGAGGGAAGACAATATTCTGTTGTAGAAATGAAAATTCTGTACATAAAGTGCATAAAAGATATGAAATGACACCCGAAATTACACCTTTGTCACTACATCGCTATAGAAGCCAAAAATGTGGTTAGTTTTTTGTCTGTCTGTCTGTCTGTCACTCTTTCTGTCTGTATGTTTGTTCCAGCATCACACGAAAAATACTGATCCGATTTGAATGTGGGACCAAAGAGGGGTCAGATTTTGTATACAACTTAACTTAACTTAACTTAACATCTGGTGTATGACCTTCCCCCCCCACACCCTCTTAGGGGACAAAAGAGGGGGTAAAACATGTATCAACTGATGATGTAGAAAATATACTTTAAATGGCAAAACAACGTTTGCCGGGACAGCTAGTTATTAATATGTGTATTGTAGGTCCTATAGTCTCTGAGCAAAACCGCGGACAGACAGACAGACGGACGGACAGACCGAAACTATAAGGATTCCTTGTTGACTACGGAACCCTAAAAATAAACGGAATCATTTAGGGTGAACAATATGTCTAATACAGCCTCCAAGTATGTTTCAGCTTTAAATATCCGTTTTTGCCACAATTGCGGTCTTAAAAATGTTGTTCTCAATACAGTTTTAGGTAGGTTGATTAATCTTTATTATGTAACTAGGTAGATGACTAAAACTATCCTATGTCCTTTCTCGGGACTCAACGTACCTCCATGCCAAATTTCAGCAAAATCGGTTCAGCGGTTCGAGCGTGAAGAGGTAACAGACAGACAGACAGTGACAGTGACAGTCTGACGTAGGAGAGCCATGTTTCGGCACGAATGGGCCGGCTCGACCGGAGAAATACCACGTCCTCACAAAAACCGGCGTGAAACAGCGCTTGCGCTGTGTTTCGCCGAGTGAGTGAGTTTACCGGAGGCCCAATCCCCTACCTACCCTCCCCTATTCCCTTCCCCACCCTCCCCTATTCCCTTCCCTTCCCATCCGTACCCTCCCCAATTACCCCATTCCCTTTTGGATCTGTGGTCTTGAGACAGCATTTAGGGTGTTACTTAAATGTTAATATACAAATATTTACAGACTTACAGCTGGGTATCTCGAATTCCGAGATTCTTACCTAATTTAAGCTTAAGTTGACTGGACCATCAGGTAATTAAAAAAATTGTTACACCAAAATTGTTTATTAAGAAAACATTTAATGGCAAAAATATCCATAATATATTTTATGGTGACTCAAGATATTTTTAAGTGCCTATTTTGAATAATGAACTGAAACATTTTAGAATTCCAAATTCAAGTAAAGATGTTGGTTTTTATAGCGGTTTTATATGTTTACACACATTTTCACAATTAAGAATGTTAATATATAGTTAATTCAATACTTTAAACATAAAAGTAACTTAAGTCTACTCATGTTTATAATCCTATCACTTAACACTAAAATGTATGTACAAAAATAGGCGTCGCGCTTGGTGCTAATATAATAATTATATTATATACCTACAGTATGACAATATAACATTAAAGTCACTAAGTATAAATTATATACACAGATTAAAACTTAATAATTGAATTTGAAAAAACCAAGTGGAATATAATTAATGTTATGCCCGTATTTGCAAGTCTGGAATAACACACCTAGGTACAGGAAAAACAGTTCATAAGGATTATATAATATTAATTAAATATTATTCATAGAATGTCAAAATTACTCACATTCCTTAAGTGAATACAAGTTAATCGTCAAATTTAATAGAATGTACACCTGTGTCTATAGCTCCGCCGCGGTATGCGCCTCGCTTCTTTTTAGTTTTCTCATGTTTGAATGACTTCCCTCGCGTATGTTTCAAGTCCTGGTTCGCACGTTCACCCCACGATCCTCTAGCACCAAACTGAAATCAAAATGAAAAAAAAAAGCTTTAAAATATGAATATTAAATATTTGTTCCTAACATTACGATTCAAATGTGTAACTTTTATCGTATAATATTATTTTATGCATCTATGTATTATCATTTATCATTTATCATAAATCAAAAACGCTATCACCTTATATTATGTACTATCAGAGAAGTTGATTCCGAGGCAGATGGCGGACCTAAGTAATTTGGTTGCGTTAAGTCAAACCCATCTGACCGATCATAGCTATAATAACATTGAATTGACCTAAGCCGACCACATGATGTAGGTCCGTCAACAGTACTGCCTAGGTATCAATTTCCTCGATGGTACAATTAAACAATAGTGATATTTTGTTGTTTGGTCAACTTTTTGAAGTTAGCCAATCGAAAGCGATAGTGAATAGATGAACTTCTGTTTAAAAAAACCTCAGAAACTGGATATAGATTGAGTGTTTCAAGAAAAATTATATCTTACCTATTAATCAAAAGTTATCTTTTTATTTTGATTTTCTCCTCCTTCAAAACTTTTTCTGTTATTGAAACCGCCTCGATTGTTGAATCCACCTCGGTCTCCGCCCCACGAGTGGCGGTCGCCGCGTCCCCCGCGCCCTCCCCTGTCGCCCCCGCGGCCGAAACCTCGGCCCCCTCGGTCTCCGCCTCCGCGACCTCCGAAGCCGCCTCTGCCTCCCCTGTCGAATCCTCCCCTACCACCGCGGCCCCCTCTGCCCCGGTCCCCGAAGCCGCCCCTACCCCCTCGACCACCTCTGTCATTCCCCCGCCCGCGGAACCCGCCTCTAAAACCTCCCCGCCCGCGGTTGTTCCAACCACCACTCGTGTTATTCTCGTCCTCTCCATTTTCATCATCTCCATTTTCGCCCTCCTATTTGAGAAATATTACGCTATAGTTTACACCAAGACAACGCTATGTAAATACAACAGTAAAGTAAATGCCCAAAACTACTAGCCACTTTATTATAAATGGAAGATATACTGCAATAATTCGGTTTTTCGATTTTACATGGAGTTGCCTTGGCTACAAATATTTTTAGGGCATTTACCTTAGCTTCAAACGAATTGTCTTTAAGTCTAGGATCCACTTCCACTTTTTCAGTGATCACTCTTCTAAATGGAGTAGGTTTATTAGTAGATTCGTTGCCTTTTTCACTAGGTGTGGAAGTAAGAGTGGTTTCCTAAAATTATGGTTTTCATTTGTCAATATATTATTGATGGATTGAATAGAACACAAAGCTAGCAATAGTTATTAAGTTTAAAAAATAATACAAGATATATAAAATCATGAGCTTGTTGGGTGCTTATTTTGATTTGCACTCTTATTATTATTTATAATAAGACTAGTTGACGCCCGCAACTCCATTGAGCCAAAAGTAGTTTATCGCACGGGAAACATACATTTTCCTTGGACAAAAATGATCCTATGTCCTTTCCTGGGATTCAAAGTATTTCCATGCCAAATTTCAGCAAAATCGGTTCAGTGGTTTGGGCGAGAAGATGTAACAGATAGACAGACAGGTACACTTTCGCATTTATAATATTAGTATGGATAATATACCTTTACAAAATTGTTGTATGGTTTTTTAGCAGGTGTAGGATCACCTCCAGATGCTTTTCTCTTCTTTCCACTTTGGAATCCATTTTGTACAGGCTGCAATGAAAGTAGATATATTTAATTGTTACAGTTAAATTATGTTTGATAAGCATAAAATGCAGAATGTATTTGTATGTTTTTACCTCCTCCTTTTTTTGTACTTTTGCTGGTGGCTCATCTTCATCAGAACTATCATCAGAATCTTTTTTAGCTGGTGTTTTGGCTGGGGTTTTTGGTTTTTCATCTTCACTATCATCGCTATCATCAGATGATGATTTCGTTTTTTTCTTGGGTTGTGGTGTGGGTTTTGCGGCCGGTTTTTGTTTAGGTTTTTCATCTTCACTGCTACTATCGTCTGAAGACTCTTGTTTCTTTGGTGTAGCTTTAGCTACTGGTTTAGCAGGTTGACTTTTTGTTGCTGGTTTTGATTTCTCATCGCTGCTGTCATCACTGTCTTCTGATGATGATTTAGAAGTCTTTTTGACTTGTGGTGTTGGTTTAGCTGCAGGTTTTTGAGCTGGTTTTTCATCATCACTACTGTCATCACTATCATCAGAGGATTCCTTTTTCTTTGCAATAACTGGCTTTGCAACTGGTTTCTGCTGCTTCGGTTTTTCATCTTCACTGCTACTATCATCTGAAGATTCTTGTTTTTTGGGTGTAGTTTTTGCAACTGGCTTGGCAGGCTGGGGTTTAGCTGCAGGTTTGGACTTCTCATCACTGCTATCATCACTGTCTTCAGATGATGACTCTGCCTTTTTATTTGTTTTTGCCAAAGGTTTTGCTGCGGCCACTGGTAACTTAGGAGCTGCCTTACTGGGCTCATCATCACTATCGTCATCAGATGATGATTCTTGTTTTTTTGCAGGTTGTTTAGCAGGAGTGGGCTGTTGTTTGGGTGTTGTCTTAGGAGGTGCCTTAGTTTTCTCATCATCACTACTATCATCATCTGATGAAGAGTCTTGTTTTTTAGCAGCCACAGGCTTTTTAACTGGTGTAGGTTTTGCTACAGGTTTCTGGGGTTTAGTTTCCTCATCTGAATCATCACTGTCTGATGAATCTTTAGCTGGTACTTTAGCTTTAGGTGGAGGTGCCTTTGCAACTGGTTTCTTAGCGGGTGTTGGTTTCTCATCCTCACTGCTGTCACTATCAGATGAGGATTCCTTCTTTTGTTGTGCTGGCTTAGCAGGTGGCGCTTTGACAGGCGTCTTATTATTAACTTTAGGTTTCTCATCTTCTGAACTGTCACTGTCTGATGAGTCCTGTTTTTTTGCTACTTTTTGTGCTGCATTTGTAGCTTGTGGTTTGACAGGTTGCTTTTTGGGTGCTTGTGTAGCGTTATCATCACTGCTATCATCTGACGAAGAATCTTTTTTTGCAGGTGGTTTTGGTTTTACAGCATTGACCTAACAAAACATACATTCTTGTTAGAACTACTCATTACTATTAAAATAAAAAGTATTTATCAAAAAGATATCAGAGGTAGTGACGAATAAATTTGCATAATATCACAGTGGATCAAATCCATAAATATCATCATAACAATTATAAAATGATATACTTAATCTAAGTAGTAATAATTATTAACAAGTTTTAACCTTTTGGGGTGGATTTTCCTCTTCTGTATCACTGTCAGAGGAGTCTGCCTTCTTTGACACAGGGGCTTTGCCATTCACCTGAGGTTTCTTTGGTGGTTCCTCATCACTAGAGTCGTCAGAACTTAAAAAAAATACAAATTATTAGATATTATTATATTTATTAAACCAGTCATAAGGCATTATAAAATTATGAAACTTACTCTTCCTGTTTCTTAGTAGTGGGATTCTTTTTGAAATTGGTCAATATGTCTATTAATGTTGGCAATGTCTTAGCTCTTGGTTTCTGAAACAACATAAGCGATTAATTATAACCTATATTACATGCTTGGCACACATTTAAATGTTTGTTGATTATTTTCGAGGTTAGAATTAGCTAATTTTTTGTTGTACATGTCACCATAAGATTGTAAATATCATTAGATTATAATCTATCTCGCGAGATTGTGAACGGTCAAAAGATTGTGAACCGCAACATACTACTTACAATTATTTAACATATTATTATTCGGTAGATTGTAATCTGCCTAAGTGAAACTGTCAAATTGTGAACGGGCGCTGATTGGTTGAACAGTATATGCCCCGTGCCGCCTTATTCGTTTGTTGTTAAATGTCCAATGACCCTTCCCATTAAATGACCCATCAGGGACAGCCTTCAGACAGTTGACAATTTTAAGATGACTGACGGTTTCACTTCGATAGATTACCCTCTCGTCTCAATCTACCGAATAATAATACGTTAAATTGTAAGCAGTATGTTGCGGTTCACAATCTTTCGATCATTCACAATCTCGCGAGATAGATTATAATCTAATGGTATTTACAATCTTACGGTGACTACACAGTACACAAACCCCGCGTTCCATTTGATGTTAAAAACGATCAAAACGCTCAAAATAGGAGGCATGAGCGTTTTGATCCTTTTTAACATCAAATGGAACGCGGGGATAGATTTATATATTAGACTTGGAGGAAATTTTGTTATTGCGTAGGTACTGTAAGAACAACGTGTTTCGATTTGGAAATGCTCTGTATGTACTGATGAGATTTATATAAGCTGAGGGTGACGGTAAGTAAGTAACAAAGTAAAAAAAAACACGCGTGGAGGTTGTAAATCCCCACGTGGTGTGGATCCTAGACTTACCGGTTTAGTGATGGACAGGAACTTTTGTGCCAGAGGTTTGTCGATTGATAACAAATATTGATGAACAAGCGACGCAGCTTCTGATTTTAAATCATTTGCACTCATTTTGAAGCCTTTTAAATTTAATTTATCGCGAAAGACAGCACGCCACTGCACGGGCGCTTGTCTACTCTCAAAAGAATGTCAAGTGCAGACTGCAGTGTTGCCATTTCCCAAAATGCAAGTTCTGTAAAACCATAGACTAGAGTTTCTCGAATGACAGCGCTTTCACACGAGACACGACACGAGACGAATGCGAGACGATTTAGGAAACGACAGACGTCACACAGGCTGTCGTTTGCACGCTCGGAACAATAACTAAAGCATGGAAGCCGGAGTAAAATAAAAGTCGAGCCACCTATATTTTATGTAATATTGTCAATTAGCATGTCATAGGTGTGAGTGAAACAAAACAATGGTGTTTGTTCTTATTAATTTTGAACGTGTCACTAAAATAAAAACGATAAACGTCAAATGGTTACCTTTGGTCATCTTTTAATACTAACAATTTAAAAAGTACTATCCATGGTGTCAAAATTCATGAGTCGTATCGTCAACATAATTTTGTAGTTTTATGATTTGTTGATACGGAGCGTGCATTGTCGATTATAAAGTGAGAAAAATTTATTAATTTCACCTTGAAAACGTGGTCTGGAACTATCAATGTGTGGTTAAAAGACAGTGTTAGTGTCTGGATATAATGTCTTGTGTTGTTAGCGGGTGTAAAGCCCATAGTTCGAGGAAAGAAAATGAGAATGAATCTTTCACATTTCATCGGTAAGTTTAGACAAATATTTTTCATTTTAATAACATAATGGAACTATAAAAGTGATAATATAATAAGAAAAAGTATTACTGTATGTCTGAATATACAGAATAATTCACGTATTTACTGTTTTGTGTGTATTTTCTGTTAAATAAAATTGTTGCAAGTATAGGTTATTAGTGTTGTAAAAATAGATGTCGATAATTTTACCAAGTAATCACATTTATATTATTACAGATGTCCTAACGATGAGGCTATGAAGATTAAGTAGATTCAATGCATTAACAGGCCCAATTGGACACCAAAAAAGGGCAAGCTGAATTTGTTTACAACATTTTACCAATGATTCATTTGTGCCAAATGAAAATAAAAAATGGAGACGGCTAATATCAGATGCTATTCCTACATAAAATACCCAAGGAAACAGCCAATTTCATTGTGGTAAGTTTGTAGTAAAAGTACCTACTTATTTGATTTATGTTACACACCATACAAGACAATAGACATACCTAACTCACTTTCATTACCTATGGACTTTTCTTATATAATTTTTTATAACTGTCTATTATAATGACTATAATATCATTAACAAAAAATTACTTACGCAATAATGTTACAATTGTTTTCAGGAAACTTTACCACCAGCAGGAACAAATTATAGCCTGGCAGGACCGAGCACAGATTGCCATAATAAAATCAATATTAGTTCCTCACCTTTTTTAGTATAGGTAGTGCGTTAAGAAAGTGAAGAAATCAAAAAGTTGGGACATCGTAGTGTCATCCCTTTTTTCTTAGATTGATTTGAAAGGGATGACACAGAGATGTTGCCATTTTTTAATTACTTCACTTTTTTGACAAACTATATACAGTGTGTTAGTGTAAACACCGTTATCCTTGAAACCATCAAATGAGCCCGTCAAAATGAACAACTTTTTCTATGAGAACAATGCTGGGAACTCGAAAAAAATATGCCGTCTTAATACCAAACGGATGCCCAGATCGGCAATTATATTTAATTTTTTTGAGTTCCCAGCATTGTTCTCATAGAAAAAGTTGTTCATTTTGACGGGCTCATTTGATGGTTTCAAGGATAACGGTTTTTACGCTAACATTTTGTATATGAAAATTGCAATGATTATTTTTTGTACTTAAATGTAATTTGTATGGTTAAGTAAAAGTCGCAAAATAAATATTGTCCATTTTATTCGCCTTGTATTTAATATTTACTAAGAAATTAATTATCATCGTCACACTCCGCTTCGTTCCATCTCGTTCCACCCAGTAGGCCTACCACGAAATGGTTTTGAGACTCAAACATTCGGACGAGAATGCCGCGTCTTGCTCTACAACGTGAAATGACGTTGTTAGCGCAAGACGCGGCATTCTCGTCCGAATGTTTGAGTCTCAAAACCGTTTCGTGGTAGGCCTACTGATCCGCACCGCTCCGTTCCATCTCGTTCCACCCTGATCCGCACCGCTCCGCTCCATCTCGTTCCACCCTGATCCGCACCGCTCCGCTCTATCTCGTTCCACCCTGATCCGTACCGTACCGCTCCGCTCCATCTCGTTCCACCCTGATCCGCACCACTCCGCTCTATCTCGTTCCACCCCGATCCGTATCGCTCCGCTCCATCTCGTTCCACCCTGATCCGCACCACTCCGCTCTATCTCGTTCCACCCCGATCCGTATCGCTCCGCTCCATCTCGTTCCACCCTAATCCTCACCGCCCAGCTCCACCACGCTCCCACTACGCTCGCCTCCACTTTCCCATATATTTTAAGTCAAGTGGTAAAAAGTAGCCTATGTGTTATTCTGATGTTTCAGCTATATTACTGTAAAGTTTCATTAAAATCCATTCAGTAGTTCTTACGTGAAAGAGTAACAAACATCCATAGTCTACTCACAAACTCGCGTTTATAATATTTATAAAAATAGGATAGATCTTTAGCTAAAATCATGTAGTTTTATACGTTAGCAGAGTTATAGCAAGTAAGGTTTTATCATAAAGTTAATATACCTAGGTATCTTAATTTTATGGGTTTTATCTAATTAATTGATGACATAAAAATATATTATTTAACCTAATATCGATATATACCCATCACTAGCAAAATTCTTAACTTGTGACAACCTGCATAATAACGAAACAGAACATTACTTATTGTCTCTTTCTTGCGCACTATCAATACCGTAAGCAAAAAAAGATCAAGATATATGCACTGTATTGCTATTTTAGCCCGGCTTCCATGCTTTAGTTATTGTTCCGAGTTTGCACGTTTTCACACGAGCGACGATTTCGCGACGACACCGCAGCCACCACAGATTAGAGATTTCTGCTGCGACGACACCACTTATAGCTGGTTTACACGTATTAGTTGATAAGTAGTTGACTAAATTTTAACTTATTTTATATTGTTAATTGCATGTAAACACAAAATTTAGTAGCAAGTTAAAATTATAAATTATTAAATAAATAAAGCACTTCTTTCTTCCTGACTTTTTATTTCAAAATTTTCAAACTCCGGCTCCAAAATACTGCAGACTAAGCGCCACGCATTTTTCCTCATTATTTTATCTTTATAATATGTTCACTACTTTTGTCCCATAAACACGGATTATTTTCCACTACCTCTATTAAGGTATAAATATAATAATATTTAAACTTTTCCATTATTAGCAGCACACCGCCATACAAATTTTAAATTTCAAAACAAAATTAAAAGTAAACAAATGACCCACAGATAACTGTCATAACATCTTTGTAATTTTTTTATCTATGCTAAAAAACGTGACGACATAGCGGATTGTCGTCTCAAAAACGTGTGTCGTGCTGTGCCGTGTGAAAACGGTGCATGCACGTTTTCACACGAGCGACGATTTCGCGACGACACCGCAGCCACCACAGATTAGAGATTTCTGCTGCGACGACACCACTTATAGCTGGCTTACACGTAATATGGCTGGCTTACACGTATAAAGTTGATTAGTAGTTGACTAAATTTGAACTTATTTTAAGTTGTTAATTGCATGATGTAAACATAAAATTTAGTAGCAAGTTAAAATTATAAATTATTAAATTAATAAAACACTTATTTCTTCCTAACTTTTTATTTCAAAATTTTCAAACTCCGGCTCCAAAAAAATACTGCAGACTAAGCGCGACGCATTTTTCCTCATTATTTTATCTTTATAGTGTTCACTACTTTTGTCCCATAAACACGGATTATTTTCCACTACCTCTATTAAGGTATAAATATCATAATATTTAAACTTTTCCATTATTATCAGCACGCCGCCATACTTGGGTAGAAGTTCCTTGCGCCATACAAACTTTAAATTTCAAAACAAAATTAAAAGTAAACAAATGACCCACAGATAACTGTCATAATATCTTTGTAAATTTTTTATCTATGCTAAAAAACGTAACGACATAGCGGATTGTCGTCTCAAAAACGTGTGTCGTGCTGTGCCGTGTGAAAACGGTGCATAGAAATGTCAAACTTTATATTTCAAAACAAAATTAAAAGTAAACAAATGACCCACAGATGACTGTCATAATATCTTTGTAAATTTTTTATCTATGCTAAAAAACGTGACGACATAGCGGATTGTCGTCTCAATAAACGTGTGTCGTGCTGTGCCGTGTGAAAACGGTGCATAGAAATGTATGGCGCGCGGAATCGTCACCGCTTTTTGTCGTGTCGTGTCGTGTCTCGTGTGAAAACGCTCTTAATATCTCCTTGCACTACAAACACAGAAAAAAAAAATCTGTTGTCTGTGAACTCTATAATACCTATAACCTCTAGACTGCACCCGCTGCCGCAAACGTGCTCCTTATGATGCCAGTTTTCGCGAAATTTTCGCGAAAAAATTCGCGACCGACCGGTTCGCGTGAATTGATGAAAATATCAAAATCCTTTTAGGCACTAGCCTAAAACCTATACTTTTCTTAAAACTACGTACCTAACCTAACCTATAACAGTTTATATTGTGCTAAAATGTGTTTTATTTTTATTCCACAGGCTTTTGAAGACAGACATCGATGGAAAAAACTCGGAAAAAATGGAAAAACATACCTGTTCCTAAAGAAGACAATTTTCAATAAACTTTCGTAAACCAATTTCTGTTTCATTTACGTAGCCATGTAGTTAGATAAACTAAGTAACTTACTGAGCTAAACAGGCACTATTTATAATAATAAATCATTTATAAATATAAACAATGAAATTTGAAACCTACGAAAAAAAAAAAACAAAAAAATTCAAAATGGCCGCCGTCAAAATTTGAAAAGTGTTTTGCCGACAAATGGGGGCAAGTTTTGACGGCGTGAATGCTATCTATGGTAGATTATTTAACTGGGAATCGAATGCAAGCAACATTAACGACCTCTGTGGCTCAGTGGTAAGCGCGTCAGTCGCTCAAGCCGGGGGTCGCGGGTTCGAATCCCGCCGACGGAACAAAACGTTTTCAATGTTCCCGGGTCTGGATGTGTATTAAATATGTGTATGATATAATAAAAATCTTAAATATATGTATAGTATAAAAGTATTAAATATATTTCCGTTGTCTGGTACCTGTAACACAAGTCCTTTAGGTACTTAGCACGGGGCCAGACTGACGTGGTGTGAAGCGTCCATAGATATTATTATATTATTATTATTATTATTACACTGTATTACCATGAGCTAAGTTTTATTTTAGCAAAACCAATGTCCTATGTATGGTTGTCGCTGATCAGCGCTTCCGCAGACGGAGAGATTGTCGTGGAACAGCGACTGAGCACAGTAGAGGATAATACTCTAAGAGCGTTTTCACACGAGACACGACACGACACGACAAAAAGCGGTGACGATTCAGCGCGCCATACATTTCTATGCACCGTTTTCACACGGCACAGCACGACACACGTTTTTGAGACGACAATCGGCTATGTCGTCACGTTTTTTAGCATAGATAAAAAATTTACAAAGATATTGTGACAGTTATCTGTGGGTCATTTGTTTATTTTTAATTTTGTTTTGAAATTTAAAATTTGTATGGCGGTGTGCTGCTAATAATGGAAAAGTTTAAATATTCTTACATTTATACCTTAATAGAGGTAGTGGAAAATAATCCGTGTTTATGGGACAAAAGTAGTGAACATATTATAAAGATAAAATAATGAGGAAAAATGCGTGGCGCTTAGTCTGCAGTATTTTGGAGCCGGAGTTTGAAAATTTTGAAATAAAAAGTCAGGAAGAAAGAAGTGTTTTATTTATTTAATAATTTATAATTTTAACTTGCTACTAAATTTTGTGTTTACATGCAATTAACAACTTAAAATAAGTTAAAATTTAGTCAACTACTTATTAACTAATACGTGTAAACCAGCCATATTACGTGTAAACCAGCTATAAGTGGTGTCGTCGCAGCAGAAATCTCTAATCTGTGGTGGCTACGGTGTCGTCGCGAAATCGTCGCTCGTGTGAAAACGTGCAAACGACAGCCTGTGTGACGTCTGTCGTGCAGTTCCTAAATCGTCTCGTGTCGTGTCTCGTGTGAAAGCGCTGTTATCTGTGGTCTGTGATGTCTAAAGAATGGTCTAAAGTTTTGTATTGAACATTGAATATTGATGTTTTCGTTTTAGTTCATAAATGTCTGTAAAATAAAGTAATGTAATCATAGATAATACAGTATATAAACTGAGAAATGTAATGTAAAAAATATTTTAGAAATCTGTGTATAATTAGTTTCAAATTGGACGCTTTAGATGAAAACGTAACTACTAAAACCAATACGAATCCGTTCATTGGTTTGTCGATACCCGATATTGCAGTCATTATGACATTCATTTGTATGCAATTAAATATTATGAGTGATATTTGCTGACCAAAGTGATCATCAATCAAAATGCCGATTCAGCAAATTAGCGTGAAAAATTCATCGGAGATAGAGAGTTGGGAATGGGGCGGCGGGGGCAGGGAGACGGTCCGCGCTGGGTCCGGCAGTAGCCACACTTCGTGCAGCAACTCCAGTGGCGATATTTGTCGCATCTGCCACTGCGAGAGTGAAGTGCACAACCCACTACTTGCACCTTGCTACTGTTCTGGTGAGCCATCATTTCAGCTATGATTAGCTAAGTTCCTAATAACGTTTGTTATTCTAATGCTGACCATATGTACAGTTAATGTTTATGCAATAGTGACTGAATATGCAGACTGATAAAAAGTACTTCATTCTTATTATATAATATTTTGACTGCTACAAAGTTTAGTAATGGGTAGATAAGTCATAAATCACAATGAACTAATTACCAAGTGGCAAGTGCTTGCTCAATATAAAACTAAGATATTTTATGACAATCTTATAACAATAAAGTGTCTCAACAAGCCGTCATGACAAAGCTGGTCATAGTGCTAATGCTATTTGACATATGACGACGTTGGTAGCTCAAGCCGGGGGTCGCGGGTATAAATCCTTCCTATGGTCCTCCTGGGTCTGGATGTGTATTAAATATGTGTTGATATAATAAAAATCTTAAATATTATAGTAGTAGTAGTATAGTATAAAAGTATTAAGTATATTTCTGTTGTCTGGTACCTGTAACACAAGTCCTTTAGGTACTTAGCACTGGGCCAGACTGACAAGGTGTGAAGCGTCCATAGATATTATTATTATTATTTACTCACTTTTATTATCTGATTTTCTGATTTAAAATGTCACAAAAAATGAATTTACTCGGGGTTCATATTTGAGCATGATTTTTAATAACCAATATTAATAATAAACTTATTTTCCTACACTGAACATCAAAATCTCTTTGGTAATAAATCACATTAGAGTTTACTTTTTCTTTAATGTTGGTTCTCCTATTTTTATTTATTTAAAAATACTCAGGACTGTATTAGATCTATTGGTGGTCTATTGTACTTTTTAATAACAATATTAAACACTACACTGAACTCTTGTGACATTCATTATTCTTGATATTACTATCAGGATTGACCCAGTAGTGATCAAAAGTGGTTTAGAATTATTAGACATAATATATACATTTTTACAAACAAGATTCCATTTACACATTTCTTTATCTTGTAACAAAAAATTCTTTAAGCCCTATTTACTATTTTATTATGTAATGTTATACAGGAAGTCTAAAGTATGTCCATCAGAGCTGCCTGCAACAATGGTTGACCGCTTCGGAAACAAGATCATGTGAACTGTGCAAATTTAATTTCATTATGCACACCAAAATAAAGCCATTTAGTGAGGTAAGTCTTTGCAACAATTAGGGCGAAGCCAAAAGAGTGTAATTTGTGAGTTGTGAAGTGCAGAATTTCAGTTCGGCAGAATTCTGCTGCATTCGATTTCATACAAAAGTCCTGTTTTTCAAACAGGACTTTTCATCAATCAAACAGAGTTTGATTCACATGAGCGTAACTTTGCAAGTCATGATTTGTATGAAAAAATATTTACGAGGCAGAAATTCTGCGACTCACAACTCACAAATTACGCTCGTTTGGCTTCACCCTTAGTCACAAGCTTTAGTTACATGTTTTCTGTTCATTCTAAACATATAAAATGAATGAAATCTTGCCATTTATCTAATACATACACACTCAAGCTATAGTATAATTGTGCTTGAGATGTGTGTGTTTACATTCTTCTCAAATATAGTGTAATAGTATAACAATGTGAAAATAGAAAGTAAGTATAACAAGTTTAATTTTCAAAACAAAATCCAATATCTATAATATAATATAATAATTAAGAGCTTTGTAAATAGAGAGATGCTTATGAAGTGTGGACTATAATGGAGGACTGCACTTGATAAGAACAGAGTGTTAACAAGATTGTTATCAGGAACTTTAAGTAGGTAAGATAATGAAAGTACACTATTTATGACAATTTCACTTTTATGGGCTGTATGTTTTTTGTTGAATATATTTTTTTGGTATGTTTTTGGCATCAGTTTTATATATTCTCTTGTCAGCCAGTAGTAAATTGTCTTATGTCTAGTAATTTTTTCAGGGGAGCCTGGCCCAAACAGTATTTGACATTGAAGCTGAGTGCTTGTAAATAATTGTAATGTAATAATCCTGTAGACTGTAGAGCGTAGACAATTTTGGAGTGGACCTTTTACTTTGCTGGTACCATAGTACTTTTTATGGCATATTCTTGACACCTATCAACAAGACGACCTCTGTGGCTCAGTGGTTGGGCGCGTGGTCAGCCCTCAAGCCGGAGGTCGCGAGTTCGAATACCGCCGACGGAACAAAAAGTTTTCAATGTTCCTGGGACATGGATGTGTATTAAATAATGTGTATCATATAATAAAAATCTTAAATATACATATTATGTATAGTATAAAAGTATTAAATATATTTCCATTGTCTGGTACCTGTGAGGGTACCTGTAACACAAGTCCTTCAGGTACTTAGCATGGGGCCAGACTGATGTGGTGTGTAAAAAAATGTGTTTCAGTGGCGTTTGCTGGAAATGTCTGGTGTGGAGCGTCGGCGTTTATGCTGCGCGGTGCTGTTCCACTGTGTGGCAGCGCTGTGCGTCATGTGGTCGCTGTTTGTGCTCATCGAGCGAGCCGTCGAAGAAGTCAACAGGGGCCTTATAGGTAAACTAGTGTTGTATTAAGTCTTACCAGTTTGATGTACAATTACAATGCAATGATTCGAATAATAATTACTAATAATAATAAAAAATTAAATTGACTTTAACTTATTAATCATGCACTAATCAAGTACAATTGTGAGTACATACATAGTTTGCATGAAAGGTGCCACAGTTATTAAAATGCATGTATAGACACAAACATTATAAATAACAATTAAAGTTTATTTTTGATAGTAAAAAGAGAGAGCCTGCTTGATATAACTCTCATTTCTCAAAAATCTGTATTGAGTATGACAACTGAATGGATACATTTTGTTTTTCAGCATGGCCATTCTGGACGAAGCTCGTCGTAGTAGCGGTGGGCTTTACGGGCGGCGCAGTGTTCATGTACATACAGTGCCGGCAGTACCTACATTTGTGCAACAGATGGAGAGCTCATAATAGGTGATTTTCAGAATTTGTCGTATTTTTGCTAGTAAAGTTTAAGTTTAAATATACAATACCAGGGATGGGAACCATTCCCAATGTGCCATTTATATGAAGAAATTAAAAATCTTTAGAATTCTATGTAATCCGGACGCGTATTTAAAAATATAATGCCCCAAGCCTAACTTGGCGCTTTTGTAGAATAATTACTAAGTATAGTAATTTTGTGACCAGTGGTATGCTCAAAATTGTATGTAGCGTGCCACTTTTGGCACATGTGTACCTTTGGTTCGCTTTCCCTGACATTATATATTATAAATTATAATCATTATAAAATCGTTTTCATTTGCATTTTTATTTTTATAATACATTTTATTAGTAAGTAAGTACTTAAAATTATGTATGGAGAATAATACAGTCCACAGATATTATGTATTTATTATATCCTATGTTTAACATTTTCTAGGATACTGTTAATACAAAACGCACCGGAGAAGATCCCCATACAGGGTTCACCGCCGCGCAGCAGGCGCAGGGAGAGGAGTATGCGCGGACAGGTATGTTTATTACGGCCCGGCTGCACCTGCGTCTATCGTCCGAAGCTTCGTGCTATGAGATGATACTATTGGATGATATACGCAGATCGTCCAATAGTATCGGTTTTAGCGCGAAGCACTACGCATATGCGGCCGCGGCATTACTAACATAAATAGCAGACTTCCAGTCCTTTGACACCTCCGTGGTGTCAAAGGACCAGGAAACTACTGGAGTTTAGAGCGTGGCTCTTGACTTGGAGGTCGTGGGTTCGATTCCCGCGTTGGAAACATGTTATTTCCAAGTTTGGTTAGGACAATGCAGGCTGATCACCTGACTGTCTGACAAGTAAGATGATCCATGCGCCGGATAGGCATGTAAATAGGAAGTTCCGCGCCTGATCTCTCGCCAGTCGTGTCGGTCTGCCGTCCTACTGGGTTATGAGAGGAAAAGGAATAGAGAGTGCTCTTTTTTTTTTCTTTTTTATTAGGCTTGTGTCGAAACCGACAATGCCAGCCTCTTGACTCTTGAGTACTGCGCACACACTTGGGCACATGCAAATATTCAGTATTATATGTCTACTTTCTTCTGCTATATGCTATATGGGCTAGACAGAAAAAATTAAAAAATAGATGAAAAGTTGTAACGACACAAAAGCATCGTGTGTCGTGCTATAGTTGTAAGCCGTGCAGTAGCGCCTATTTCTCTCTCTCTCTCTCTATCTCATTGAACACTGTGCTGTAGCTACTTTTTTTTTGAGTGTATACAGGTTTTTTGTACATAAGATATAATAAACTGGAACTATTTCCATCTGGGAGTCCCTTGACACCTCTCAAGTTTTTTTCTATACTATACAGCATGACTGGTGAGACATGTTCAATATTCGAGGACGTGATATTTGGCTATTATATTAGTTGAAAAAAAAATATATAAAAAATAATATCAATTGATCATTGAGTAAATATGTAGCTTAAAGTTAAATAATTATTTACCCAACGCATGGACACCGCGCGCGGGAGTAGCGCGCGGCGCGCGGGGCGCACGTCGCCGCGCCCGGCCGCATAGTAATTTACTAAGTGTCCATGATTCATTTGTTTAAAGGCGAATTTGGTCAAAAATTAAGTACCTAATTTTATTACATATTTATAATGAGAATCGAGTACTGAATACTCTCCTTAATTATCGGTATTGTCTCACCAGTCATGCTGTATAATAATAATTAGTGATGCGCCGAATAGTGATTTGACCGAATAACCGAATACCGAATATTATTCGGTTTTGCCTTTACCGAACCGAATATTCGGCCGAATTATTCGGTTTACCATTATTTTATTTTGCCGCGTAAACAGGTTCTATCGTGTACTCTACGTGCCGCTGCTGGCTAGCTCAGAGCGAGCCTTCTCTCGCGAGCGCAATGCAACCGCAATTATTGCGCAATAATTGCTCCAAAATCGCAGTTTCGTATCACATAACAGCCAAAAAATACGATAGCAATCGAGCGACAGTACTCCCTCTGCCGAATAATCAAGGAACTATTATAATTGCATTTAAATCGCTAAATCTCCATACTTAGTCCGATAGCGCTAGGTTTTTTGGTTTCAAAAATTCTAAAGTTTCTGATTTTTTTGCGTATAGGTTTGGGACCACTAGGTAAACCTAAAAAATGATTTAGTGTCATTTTGGTCGACAGCTTCCAGAGATATTTAGGTATTTTGCTTTTTGGTCGCTATAGGCCGAAATAGGAAACGGCGAAGGCATATTTAAACGTTCTCATTCCAGACGACGAGCCCTCCTTGGATGATGAACACCACCGCGACATTAGGAGTAGAATGTTAGACCTCATTCATACGCCGGCCTCAGATTTACCAACTTCTGAGGAGTTTACTAAAATAGTGAACCTATTGCCTACTAAAAAATCTGCCCTGCGAGGATAAAATATCGAATATTATGATAAAGCAAGCGTGTTTAGCGGCCAATTCATCGATTCTATATGTTTTCAATAGATGTATTGCAGAAGGTATATTTCCAAAAATCTGGCGTACCGGCTGCTTAAAATTAATACCTAAAGCGGGAAACAAACCCCCGACGACCCAAAATCTTACCGTCCGATAACGTTACTGCCGTGCTTAGGTAAACTACTAGAACGCCTTATTGTGCCTCGCCTGCTACCCGGTGGTACTAAATTTCATGGTCAACAGTACGGTTTCACCGCCGGGAAATCGACTGTTGACGCGGCGTTAGAAGTAAGAAAAATAGTTAATTTATCGGAAACTAAATACGTGGTTGCCATTTCATTAGACATATCCGGGGCCTTCGACCATGCTTGGTGGCCGATGGTACTATTAAAACTAAAGAATCGAGGGTGTTACTGTAATATTTATTCCATAATACATTCTTACTTTTCTAACGGTCAAACTAAGCTCCGTCTTGGACATTGTACACACGCCAAAGATTTAACGTGCGGCTGCCCTCAAGGATCGATAATCTCGCCTAAATTATGGAACATCGGATTCGACGATTTGTTAAGTCTTCCACTTCCACTGCTTTGTACACTAGTTGGTTACGCCGATGACGGTTTTCTTATCGTTCAAGCAAACTCGCGTTCCGAAATTGAGTCTAAAGTCAACAGTTGTCTTAATTTAATATCTGACTGGGGTAAGCGTAATCGTCTGAATTTCGCCGCGCATAAAACTTACCAAATTCTTTTAAAAGGTTCCCTTATTTCTTCCCCTAGCATTAAACTGGACAATATAAACGTTAAACGCAAACAGTCACTATGTTACCTTGGTTTTCATTTGGATAATAAATTTACATTTTTGGAACATATAATTCAAACCGGTGAGAAAGCCAAACGTAATTTTTACTCGTTTACTAGAATATCTACTTCGACATGGGGCCTCTCATTTAAAACTCTTAAATTGATTTATACCGCGACTTACCTAGGCAGCATTTGCTACGGAGCCCCCGTGTGGGCCGACAGAGCAATTATCCGCGCGGCTCGTCGCAAGCTACTGCAAAGCCAACGGCTGGCACTCATATTCTTATGCAAAGCTTACAGGACCACAAGCACTGAAGCCTTGCCCGTGTTAGCCGGAGTTTTACCCGTTGACCTTGAGATACAGCGCCGTGCGACTATATATTATCATAATAAAAACATTGACAACCCGTTCTTTTTAAGCGCTCGCGATAAAATTAAAATAGCAAGATTGTTTGAACCTTTAGATGACTCTGTGCATCTCCTCCTCATCTCCGAATGGCAGACGCGATGGGGCTGTTCCACCAAAGGGCGACATCTATATAACTTTTCCCTAATATTCGAGACCGGCTATCCAAACATTGGATGGATATTGACCACTGCGTTTCTCAATTCCTGACCAGTCATGGAAATTTTAAGGCTAAACTTTATGGATTTAAACTAGTAGCATCACCTATGTGCGAGTGCTCGACCGAAGGCAACATGTTTGAACAAACCGCTCATTATGTTCTCTGGGAGTATGGTCTCTGGCAGGACGAAAGAACTACAATGCTAAACAACCTACTCTGTACATCTGGAGTCGCATACTGCGGTGATCTCGTGGACAGCGCTAGGAACTTCCGTGCCTTCAAGCGTTTTTGCCACAATTATTATTGGCAACAATCTAACACAACAAAATCCAATATTAATTTAGCTATAGCGTAGTAGTCAAATTATTCACTTTTATTCCCGTGGTGCTTCCCCTTCAGTTCTTTGACTTTCGGTCATTGTAACTTTGTGCTGTCTCCCGCTTTGTATGGGGAGGGAATCTGGAATTCTTCCTACTCCTCCTATTCTTCTTCTGATTAATTTCGTTGCGGGTCCCAAGACAGTTTTAGCATGTCCTTCGGGCTTCCTGAGATCATATCAAAGGGTTTTCGTGGTTGCATACCGCTGTCGATCCTGGCGACACAGGAGATACAGTGGTGGGAGTGTGTGGTGGGCCAAAGCCCATTAAAAAAATATAGGCCGAAAAAAATATTAAAGTTTAAAATTTAGCTTTTGTGATATTAGCAATATCACAAAAGCTAAATTTTAAACTCTCGGGCAGTAACTAATGTGCAGACAAGTTTTGTGTCAGATTCATCTACGGGTTTCCCAGTAATTTAGCAAATATTAGAAACGTCGCCTAATTGCGTCGAAAAAATATTAGAGTTTTTAAAAATGGTGTAATATGGTTTATTTTATTGATGTCTGCTACTGTAAAATTTTTGTGTCATATTCATCCATGGGTTTTGAAGAAATTTTTATTTTTGCTATCACTATTTGCTATACTGTTGCATTTATTTCGTATCACCTAAGCTTTTGACAGCAATGCGATGGCAATCGGCGAGCAATTTGAACTGATAAATAGCGATCACAACAAAAGTGATTTTTTCCGATTGCTTGTTTATCGCTGAGTGGTTAGTGGTGTTTTAAGTAAAATTTTAAACTATAAAACGTATTTTTATAACATTGGTGCACACAGTGCTCGTATTAGAAGCCATTCCTGAAGAAGAAACAAGAGATGCAGCCAGAAATACAGCTAAATAAGACCTCGCAATCGCAACCGAGCCCAGGCACTGGAACTGTCTGACTCTGAATTTAAAACCCATTACAAGGGTTGAATAAGAAGCTGTTTGTAGATATCTGTGACGAGTTTAACACATTGACAAGAAAAACAACAATTAACACCTGTGCAGTGTTGCGAAACATTTGCAACAACCATCGCCTGCCAGTAACGACGATTTCCAAGTGCTTCTAAACTTGTTTAGAATCACATTTTAGCCATTTCAGGATGTCATAGTTTCTTTGAAAAAGTGAAAACCAGGTTTTAGTGAGTGGCAGACCGCAAAGAACTTGCAGAGATTGTGATCTTTATTGTCGTTTTAAATAAAATTAAGTTTTGTAAATATAACAGAGCGCAGTTTATTCCGAGAGATTTTTACAAATAGAAGACTCAAGAAAATATGGAGTCCGGATAAGGAAATTGACTTGTCTGTAGTCATAGACTAAAAATGTTTCTTTTTTTATGTGAAAAAGCAATAAGCTAAGGTTCCCTATTACAAAATTTTATGAAGTGAAAAATAAAGCAGTAAAACAGTGTTATTTGTTTCATTTGCATGTAGATTACAATTAAGTTATTGTTATATTTTGTCTTCATGTAAGTAGAATTAAATGGAATACATACCTTTAATACTAAAATACATAAGAAACAAGGTTTATTTTAAGTAGTAAAACATTTTCAATATAATGAACTGTGCAACAATAAATAAAAGATTTCATGTATTATTTAATAATAACAGAAATATAATATTAAAACCAATGTTAAAAAGATTTATTAAAATCAGAATACTGCTTAAAACCCATCAATCCTCCAGCGGCAGCCGGCTGCCGCATAACAATCGAAAATTTATTGTGTGTGGCGTCTGCGACACCCACAATGGAGATGCTCAAACCTCTTGTGCATAATATTAATTTCTTTATTAGTTTTTCATCGCGATGTTTTAAATATCAATATTGTAAATATTAAAATGTATATTCATCAATATTATTGGAATTTAATTTTGCTGCCTAGTGCCTAATGTTGTGTTACATGATACTAAGGAGCTAAGCCCTGAGTGACATAGGCTATGTATGTCCTACGGGCGAAGCCGGGGCGGGTCTAGTTTTTAATATTTTGAAAAAAATAAAACCGAATATATTCGGTAACTGAGCCGAATAATTCGGCCGAATACGAATAGTGAAAAACATGCCGAATACGCCGAATACCGAATACGAAACGAATATTCGGCGCATCTCTAATAATAATATATATATGTATATATATATTCTGAATTGTTTTCACGTTTGATTGTTTTTGCAGGTGGTGGCGAACATTGAGCCCCCGCCCGCGCCGGCGGCGTACCACGAGGAGGACGAGAGCGGCGGGTTCGAGACGTACCGCGCCAACCCGCGCCGCCCCTCCGCGCTCGCCCCGCCACCCGCACCGCCCGTTGCCCCCACCCCCGCCCCAGCGCTCCGCCGACACTCCGACACCGCAGCTGTCGACGACGCGCCGCACACAGAGGTAATACATACTGTAAGGGCCTACGCGTAGGAGCGATGGGGTTACCTGCAGGTGGTTGATGTTGAGCTAGACAGATGGGCAGATGGTGACGTGCCGCACCAACCCGCGCCACCCCTTAATAGGCTACTTGACCTATATTCAATTTCCTTTAACAAATGCATATTTCTAGTAGAACTTGGCGTAGGAAACCGTATTTCACCCTTATCATCAAATAAAAGCTTATGATTGATAAATAAAGTCGATTTGAAAATATGATTTTATGAAAATATGATTTGTACTGACTAAAACGCTTTTGCAGTACTTCCGATTTGGATGTGACGTCATCATGTTCGTAATTTAATATCTTTTATTTATCGCGCTCGTTATGTGTAAGTTTATTTGTACATAAATAATAAGAATAAGCCTAGAAAGATTTGCAAAATATATTTTCTTGAGTAATTCAAATAAAACACCAGTTTTATATATTATCTCCATTTATTGTAGACGGGAAATGAAATGGCCAAAACTTTTCTCCAAAAGTTTTCAACATTACAAATGATTTCTAATTTCTTATTTAATTCTTTTATAATTTTTGGGCACCTTAAGACTCGTACATTTAGCACATAAAAAAATGTTAAATAAAGAGACTCTAAAATACAAACAGTATGACGTCACACTATGGCGGACAGTGTTTTCGGCGCCATTTATAAGGCGTATTTTTCAATCAACATTTTTATGGGTTTTTACTGTGTAAAATAATAAAATATTAGTTTATTTCGTGAAAATTAATGATTAAGAAGCGATTAGCATGAAGAAAAAAATTAGGTCAAGTAGCCTTTCGCTATAACTTGTGAATGGCTGAACCGATTTTGCTGATTTTAGTCTCAAATTAATCGTGAAAGTCCAGAGAAGGTTTTTAAGTGACACGAAGTTCAGTAAATCCATAAAGAAATCCTAAGGACGAATTAGCTGTGAGAAATAAGCCTTAGTGATAGTAAAGGTTCTTCTTGGCCTTATACTTCATCTTGGACTTGATTTACAATGTAAGTTGTAGTAGTAATGTTGGATTAAATAGAAGGATATCCGTTCCATCTATGCGGCACACAGCATATTATAATATTATCTTGTGTATCTTAAACATTGGCCAATGACCACTGTTGGTATGGGTAATATTATTTAACACGAAACTCACTGAGTGGTCATGTGTTGTTGCAGGGCGGTGTGTACCACATCAGCGTAGATCCGCTGGAGGCTGACATACAGTCGCTGCTAGCGTTGGAGGCGCGGCGCGCGGCCCGCTCGCTGCCCAACCTGCGGGCCTCGCGCGAGACCCTCCTCCCCGCGCCGCCGCCCCCGCCCCCCTCCTGAGGGCCCCCGCTAGTGCTGTATCCGGACGACACGCTCTACTAGTGATGTGCGATAGTGCTGTGATGGACGACTAGTGATGGACGATATAGTGCCGTGATCGGACTTCCGCCTCCCCCCCCCCCGCTAGTTTATGTAGTGCTGTGATCGGGTGTGAAGCGAGGTGGATCCCTCTCGAGTCGATTTTTTTTGGTCATGTATTCACATGTTCACGATCGTCGGAACGTACGTTCGGCGATTGTAAGGGTGTGCATTGACAGTACGTCAATATTCCATTATTGATTTTCAAAACGTCGTTGCGATTGTGCTGATATAATAATTATACAATAGACAGTCACAGCAGTCTGCACACAATAGTCGTCCATTGTAAAACTAGTATTCCAACGCAAAGTAAAGTTGCTTACATATTAAAATTGGAATATGGACACATGTTCAATGCACACTGTAAGCGCATAGAGCAGAGAGCTACCATCTTAAGGTTATACGCAGCTTTAAAAGACTACACGACCATATCAATGTCAATAAAATTTACACCAATTTTTAAAATTCATTCCATAAATATGAACTTATAGGGCGCGACTCGTCGCATTGCTTTATACGTAGCCCGCGATGAATTAAAGTAAGTGCTAAAATAATTATTCAATTATGAGTGAAGCTTCCCCTAGGTATACAATCGTATATTTATTCTGAACAGAGAAATATACAACATTGCATTGAATTAAAGTCTAGTCTAATCTGCCATTTACTTTACCTGCGGACATTGGAACTGTTAGCGTCCGAGTTGTAGCTGATATTCAAAACAATTAGTCGTATAATACATTCAATACAATCATTTTAACATTTATACTCATCAAAATGTATATTTCGCTAAAATGTCATTCTGAAACATGGATATTTTTATTTCTATTTTCGTTGCTCCGAATTTCCGTCTTTTTCAGAACCTTTTTTCGGTGTAGTTTGCATAAAACAACATAATTATTAAAAATCAATTTTAAATCTCTGAATAATTCTAAAGGTTACACTTTATTAATAGGAGAGAATTTCGTTAATTCAATGTTGGTTTTTTCCTGGTTGTGAAATGTGATATTGCTTTATTTCTTTTCAAATCTTACAATGGATGTATATTTAGTTTTTTATATATAATTTTCCCTTATTATTCTTCTTTTGTTATTTTTAAAGTAATTTAAAGTAATTTAAAGTTAAGTTGAACATTTTCAAAGCTTTTCACTGAGAGCTTGTTCTGTAAAATTGTTTCTCTATTTTCTAGGCACACATTGATTTGGTAGTTCAAAAGTTCTATTAAAAATGCTTAATAATCAGATATTATATTTTTAATAAATTAAGTTACACACCTATACATTAATGAACATAAAATTATATATTTACATACGTCATGGAACCTACTGATGAAACAAGATTTGGGGCCTGTTTCACTAGTTCCTGATAAAGTACCGAATAGGCTATTCACAACTTTTTTGACAGATTCTCCATACTCGATCTGTCAAGTTAATTGGTGGATAGCCTATTCGGCACTTATCAGGAAGTGGTGAAACAGGGCCTAAAACTTGTTAGTCATCAACACCTCCACAATAAAATCAAAGCTTTTAATGTGGAGTTTCATGAATAAGTCAATATTATTATGTTAAATACAGGAGGAAAAAAGATTATTCCTTTATTCTATTTGTGTCAGTTCATAAAAGAACAAAATATAATATATATTATGCGTCATCGTTTCGCAAAATCTTAGGGATTCTTACGCGGCTGCTATATCTATATATTTGTTATTAAAATGCACTCTAGCAACGATTTGCAAGGCCACTTTATCGCTAGTAAATAATGCCTCTATGTAAGAAATAAATATTTTAATTATGTCACGTCACCATATTTGTAAATTACATTGTATATAATATGTTAGTGACGCTGTAAAAAATCAATATGAGCTAATAGAGCTAAAGTGTTGGACTCCCATATTGCTATAAACCCGATGTAGTTGCTCGCCTAGATAATATTATTGTACTCCGACGATAGCCATCTCAATGGCTTTGCTGCTTTTGGAACCTTTAATTCTTTACTTGTAGGCTGGCAGATAGCAATTCTAAAATAGACTAGATACTAAAATACATATTTATTTCCCAAATGAATAAAGTAGGTGATAAAAATATTACCTAACACTCATTTTTAATAGATCTGAAGTTTTGTTTTAGTACAGGTTACAAAGACACATTTGCGTATGTTCCTGCTCAAAATCCGTCCTCGTCAAATTATTTTTTCATTATAGCCGCTATTTTTCGTGATAAAGTAGCATTATTTCACTGGCATAGTTTTTATTTACCCAATTTCGTGAGGAGTAACCGCCTATTAGAGCAGAGAAAGATACAAATAGTCAGTATATAGGAGTATCATTATAAAATGTATAAGGTATCTATCGATTTACTTCTTAAGTGTCAAATTATGCAATTTGCATGAGTCTATTTTCGATGGCATGTCTGTGGGGTTATGTACCATTTGCTTTACACACATACCTATAGTAAACACCAGTTATAAAGCTAGCTAATGCTAATAGTAGAATCTCATTACATTACCTCTCTTCCTAGTTGCAAAGTAGCTCTCTCCATTAATTTATTTCTTCCTATTTTGTCATTTACAGTTTTTTATGCTTCTTTACTTATGCATGCATTTCTTCTACATCCACATCATGAAGTTGTTATTCAAATATGTTATATGTACATGTTGTAAACTAAATTCCATCGACCATCTATATTACTTGACTACATAATATCTATTATGCTTAAATTAAAAAAAAGTACTGTCAACATCTTCTAAATACCTTTGTTATGCCCGCGTTCCACCTGGCGTTAAAAACGATCAAAACGCTGAAAATGCCTCCTATTTTTAGCGTTTTGATCGTTTTCAACGCCAAGTGGAACGCGCCCTTTAAAACGTTCAGAACATTCTACACTTTAGGTTTTTACCTTATGTCCTTTAATATGAACATTGAACAATTGTATGATTCTTTATTTTTTGGTCCCAGCGTCACACCTTTAAAATATGTATGAAATAAAATAGATATAACAGGTATGGTCTACAGTTCGGCTAAACGGTTATGTATGAACGATATGGAGCTTCATATATTTCTCTTCTGAATTGTTAAGAAATGGTTTTACGAAAATTATATTCATAGTAACCATTCATGAATCACGATTGTAGGCTACTTGAATTTTTTCTGTTGTAAGATAAATTATATTAAAATAATCCACATTTTTACGCGTGTGTTTCTTTGTGTTTAAATATGAATAGATAATAGTAAAACACTTGGTCTCAATTTTTAAACTGAATTGTTTGCAAATTGGGTGTTTTCAAAAACATTTGAGTAGCCTACTTTTGTTTTTGTTAAAATTAAAACTAGAATATAATCTATTTTAATTAAACATTAAATTGTATGTGTCCATTTTGTATGTTCCAGTCTTTTATTAATTGATGTGATTCAGTCACGAATTTATAATATAAGCCTTTTCTTATTGTTTTAAGGAGTAACACCAAGAATTAAGACCATACTTGAGCGTTTTTGATATATCCCTGCATGCGTATATGACCACCGCATGTATAAAATAAGGAATAATTTAAAAAATAACCTGATTTATTTTGCTAAATCAATAATTACACATTTCATATGCTTTGGGAGAAAAATGAAGTGCATAAGAAATGTAAAACGGCGGAAAAGTATCATTAAATTCTGTAATGATTTATTCTCATTGTAAAGTTCACTGACCTTTTAATGAGGTGCAGCTGATTTAAGCCGTCGATCGCGGATTCTTGGAAATCTATTGTTATTCTATTGTTATCGCGGCCCACTTGGGCCGTTCGGGAGTTAAAGTAATTGCTTTTTTGTTTTAAAATATTTTGCAATCTCCTAAAATAATTTTGTTATAGTGTTTACGATGAACGGCATTTATCGACGCGCGGCAGCAGTCGACTGCCGTCGAAAAGTGTAAAAAATCAATTAAAAAAAAATCCAGCCGCGACTGCCGTCAAATGCCGTTCTTCAGTAAGAAGCCTTAAATGTAAAACAGACAACATATATTTTTTAGTAGCTTGTTACTATTATTTTTTCTTAGACAGGTCATACGGTGGTCACGCGTGCTGTAGTATTGTGATTTGTGATGTTAAGTTCTGTGTCTATGTGCAATATTAGCTAACGTGTAAATGATGAAACTTGACAATATTATTCAATAGCGTTAAATTCACAGTATCATGTTTGTACTAGCCACTAGGTCCTCGTTTCGTTTGTACTATCGATAATGTAACCAACGTTTAGATAGTAATCTTATAAATTATAATTGTATGTTAGATAGGTAAAATAGTTTTGACATTTGGTGCTAAAATGTTAAGACTTTCTTCGTTACGCATCCGATGCCTGGTTTCTGAAGTTAATTTTGAGAAAATTAATCTTTTCAATACCGTTTCTGATTGGTTAGCGCTCGTTAGCCAATCAAAGACGCTAGTAAATAGTTTAACGCCTCTAGTACACCGACACTGCGAAACGCGAAATAGGAATAGATGACGAGATGCAGTATAAGGCATTGCCGTGTAGCGAGTGAGACAGCAAGTCGGCTCGCCGTTGTTTCGCGTTTCGCAGTGTCGGTGCACGGTCAGGTGTACTAGAGGCGTACACATGTCAAAAACTTCAAAAACCGGGCCTAACCAATTGGATTCGACGTAGCGAATTGAGTACTTATGTAAATGTCACTTTTACGTTTGTCCTAACTTTTAGACTTTGAATTTAATTAATTGCGGTTTGCCTTCAGCCGTATACGGAGGGATATCCTGGATCTGTCTAACACAGGACTCCCTCCACGACCGGCCGGTCTCAAGGGACCGGACTTCCACCAAGTTAGTTAGGGAACTCTTAGGCAAACTAAAGCGTTCCCCTCGGCGCCGGGACTAGCTAAGCCGGGTAGGTTCCCATCCTGACCCGGAGCTCCGTGGGACGGTAACTTACCCTGGTTCAACCCTGGTTGGTTATAAGTTCGTGATTAAACATAGTACATCGAATGACACCTACATAATGATTAATGACCAGTGCTGATTTCACAGTGAACCGTATCTGGTTTGGACATTGTCATAACCCAACTAGTCATGTTCTATAACTTGTTGAGTGTTTTTGAATGGAAATCGAATGCTATGAGGCATGAGAATTACAGAATAGTAAAGTATTTTGGAAAGTTGCTTTTAATATTTGACGTTTGATTAAACTAAAGACACGTAAAGCTGGACTAAAAGTGACATTTTATTATAAAATTATTACCCCTAATATTAAGAAATTACCCCAATCACATTATTGTAACATCGAGTTAAAACTACAATTTGCTGTAAGCTCGCAAGAGACTGAAATTATTCCAAAGATCACCTGCTGGCCCTTGCTATTAAAAGTTCAGAAGACGATAAAATAAAATTTGGCTATTTAAAAGTATAAGGACTGATACCAGTGCAATAAGTTACAAGGTTGATCAATTGATCAAATTGGTCTGTTACATGTGCACTGAACATAATATTTCTAAGTTTAAAATTATTGACTGAAAAGATTTAAATTTATTTACAATTTTTATAACGTTATTTGGCTTATCTTTGAGTAATAACATCGAGTTATGAAAATTGATGAGTAATGCAATTTTGGTTCCTTTTTTTGTTCGATAAAGTTATAATAATATGATCTCATGCACTTTAAAATTCTAGTGCGCGTAGATTTGCCAGGCCAGTGGTAAGAATATTCCTCATAAATTTTGACTTTTCTAGAAAACTAGGGCATTCATGCGTCCATTAAAAAGATGAATTAAATGCTCCATAATCCATTCAACGATGAAAGTACGATGTAGATAGGCTTCCGAGCTAATTCTATTTCAAAGTGTCTAAATATCGTTTTGTATCCATTCTACATTTTCTATGAATTAATGTGTCTACTGTCTATCACTCAATTTACTAATACTTTATCCTCTTACCTACCCTTACTAAGCGATATGTTTACGCAGCGTATAAGTATACATTATACAAGTTGTTGTCTTGTCTGCGTGACTTTTCCAACGTGACAGACAAATCTAAAGAAGCGCTTACAACAATTTCGGCAATAATTGCTCGGCGACATGAATGGAGCGATCTGGAGCAATTAGTGGAGCAATATGGAGCAATTTATATCATATCGCTCAAATATTCGATGGCCACATCACTCAATATTGTATTGCGCAATATAGCTGCTTGTTGCCGCAAATTGCTTGATGTAGTCGTGACGTCAAAGTTGACGAGAATTGACTGGAGTTGAGCAATTTTAGTTGCCCGTATAAGCGCACCATAAGGCACGTTGGAAAAGTCACGTGACGAAGATAGTGAACTTTGCATAGTTATAACGCTCCGTAAATATCTGTTTTACTAAGAAGAAGGTATATTGATGTCTTCTTCTTTTCAGTGTGATCCAGTTTAGAGGCACATAATAGCAGAATGTCGGTTTATATTTCGTCGAATGCTATCACTCAATAAATACGTACGTTTTACGCTATTATAAGTGTGTAATTTGTAAATAAAGCTTCATATTAAGTGTATACATAACGTGTAAAATATTTTACTTGTACGTTATATTGAATATTCATTTCTTTGTAAAATAAACTCCAAAGCATTATGTTTATTGTACTGTAAGTAGTGCCTTATTTAGCGTTTATTTTACGGATTATAATTTCATTGCAAGTTTAAACATACATAGCGACCGTGTCTGTATATTGCGAATGAATTCTTTTCAGTTTTTGCTCAAAATTGTTCTTACTTAATCGATCCGTGTACTTATAAAATTCGTAAGACTGTATTTAATTTGTTACACGAAATTGTTATTTCTGGGTTAAAATATAGTTATTTTGAGACTTACGACTTGTTTTTTTTTTTACTATTATACCTATGTACTTACTACAATAAATGGATCGATGATTTTTATAGAATATTATAATCTTCATCTCCTTCATCTAAACTGAGTTTTTAAAAATGTTTTCTTAGGTTGCGTTTCCACCAGAGATGTGTTGCGAGGAATGTGTTTTTAAGATCCAATAGAATCGCTGCGCTGAGCGAGGTTCTTAAAAACACATTCCTCGCAGCACATACCTGATGGAAACGCAGCCTTATTCTGGCTTCACAGCAAAATCTATATTGTTGTCGTAGACCTACTATGAAAAAATGCTACAATGTTGTAGAGGGTCTACGCGCGCGTAGAACTGCTACGTAGAAATAGACAATTACTGACTTTACCGATCACCATTGCTACATAAAATAGTTTTAGGGGTCACACCATTCTGGTTAGATATTCATGTATAATTATTGATGTGTATTGTGCGTATTGTGACACTTATTGCGTATTACTTTATCAGTTGTCAATTTAAAAGTAGACTTAAAGCTACGAGCTGCGCAAGTTAAACTACATTCTGGTAAACATTGCAAGAAAGTTTGTAATGGTATAATTGTATTAGTAAATTCACTAATTATTGCTACTATAAAATTAAATATTCGTAGAATTACTACGAAGGCGTAGAGGCTCTACGAGCTATGGCGTAGAAGCTCTACGAGCTACGACGTAGAGGCTCTACGAGCTACGACGTAGAGGCTCTACGAGCTACGACGTAGAGGCTCTACGAGCTACGACGTAGAGGCTCTACGAGCTACGGAGTAGAGGGTCTACGAGTTAAGACCTAGAAACTCTACGAGCTACGGCGTAGAGGGTCTACGAGTTACGGCGTAGAGGCTCTACGAGCTACGACGTAGAATAGCTACATCACACTTTTCGTTAAGTAGAATTTAGGATTTTATGGAATATTAATTTTTAAAGTTCTTAAGCATATTTTTTATAGATTGGGACATCTTTGAAATGCTCTGAATGTTAATTTTAGTTTTTAGTTTTAATAGATTTTATCCTGGACTAAAGTTATTTTATTGCCAAAAGACCGGTCATTTTTAAAGTTTGATATTATGATGTTTAGTCGTTTTAAACATGTTAACATTAATAAATAAAACAAGCCAACTGTTAAAAATAAATATTTAATTTAAATAATTTTCGAAATGACCGACCGGAGCTCGGGCCGCACTGACTAGACATTACACTCAACATATTCATAAATATTTAAACAAAAATCTCTGTACATTGTCAACAACAAATAATCACTTAGAGTTCGCTACTTATACACTAATACTCGAGTATTAGATCACCGAAACACCGCAGGGGCTATACAAGTGCATCCTATGTTAGTCTTTTTCGTTAGGGACTGCCCGAGTGACCGCTGTCCGCTTATAGTATCAGTCGATAGTTTAGTATTGAATCGAGAAGTATCGGCAGAAGTTATCGCTTGTGACGTCATGCATGTGACGTCACGATGACGTGACGTGTGACGTCACGTTAGAACTCCGTCTCGCCGAGCACGTGGTACATGAGCCGCTTGAACGAGTTCGATTGCTGAATGTGCTCCTCCTGTAAGGAATTCACCTGCAACAATTACGTAACAGCTGCTATTGTGATTGTTACTTTTAAGTGCTTGTTCAGACACAGCGGGAACCGCGCGTTTCCCGTGTAGAAACCGACTGGTTGAGTGCAAACGGTGTAATATAATAACAATATATCTATGGACGCTTCACACCACGTCAGTCTGGCCCCGTGCTAAGTACTTGAAGGACTTGTGTTACAGGTACCAGACAACGGAAATATATTTAATACTTTTTTGTTTAAGATTTTTATTATATAATACACATATTTAATACACATCCATGACCCAGGAACTTTGAAAACTTTTGTTTCGTCGGCGGGATTCGAACCCGCGACCCCTGGCTTGAGCTACCAACTCGCCCACCAACTGAGCCACAGAGGTTGTCTATATACAACGCCTTTGTAATATTGGCTGCGAGCCCGCCCGAGTCCGAGGTTCAAACCGCGTGGTTTCCGCTGTGTCTGAACCATTAAGTTAATACACCTAGCAGAATAGAGACACAAAGGCCTGAGCAAACGAGATGTCACTATCAGTAACACTCATAAAGTTAATATATACCTAGCGGAATAGAGCAACAAACTCGAGCTGTCAAACGTAACCGAAATTGGTTTTCATCTGTGTGGAAAATATGTGTACGTATACACTTACACAAGCATGATTGAACATGAATTCTATGAGATTAAATTGTCAAAAAAAGAGTGATGCTGTCATGTATCACACGTCTCCTTTTCCACGCAGTGCTACTGATAGTGACATCTCGCTTGCTCAGGCCTTTGTTTCTCTATTCCGCTAGGTATATTAACTTTATGGTAACACTGAGTGGTAAAAAGAGACGTGTGATACATGACAGCAGAACTCTTTTTAGGGTTCCGTACCCAAAGGGTAAAAACGGGACCCTATTACTGAGACTTCGATGTCTGTCTGTCTGTCCGTCTGTCCGTCTGTCTCCAGGCTGTAACTCAAGATAGCTAGAGAGTTGAAATTTTCACAGATTGTGTATATCTGTTGCCGCTATAACAACAAATACTAAAAACAAAATAAAGTTAATATTTAAGAGGGGCTCCCATACAACAAACATAATTTTTTTTTGTTTTTTTTTGCTCGTAATCCATAATGGCAACAGGTAGGGACTTGAAATATTCACACAATTCTTAATTTTATTTGTCATTTAATATTTAATAATAAAAATTAAGAAAATTAAATAATAAAAGGGGGCTCTCATACAAAAAACACGTTTTTTTCGCTTTATAACGGTACGGAACCCTTCGTGCGCGAGTCTGACTCGCACTTGGCCGATTTTTTTTGACGTCCAGTCGGCACGTATCGGCACGTTGACAATTTAATCTCATAGAATTAATGTTCAATCATGCTTGTGTAAGTGTATACGTTATTTTACACACAGATGAAAACCAATTTCGGTTACGTTTGACAGCTCGAGATTGTTGCTCTATTCCGCTATTAACTTTATGTTCTGAACAAGCACTAAAAGTTTTTTATACATTACGTAAGGAATATACTTTTGTGCTATGTTTAAAGTAGCGAATATCTCGAGATTTTTTTTTTGTGCTGAAGGCAGGTCAAGTAGCCCTGATATCACTGCGACCCTTGAGGATCTACTGTGACTCCTTCGCATTAGAGTACCGTCTCCAACTCAATGCTGCTCATGAATTGAACGATGTGGTTGGGGTTGGTGCCACGAATTATTGATATAAATATTATGAGATATTACTACTTTAATTTGGATAAACACTGCGGTATCAAAGTTTCTAATCAAATATTAGAGCGTTCTTTCAAAAATTAAATGTCTCGAAGATTAAAAACGGTTAGAGAAATCGGGCATTAGTTTCAGAATGATAAGTAAATCCGCTTACGAAGGTAGTCTGTTTCGGTTTCTGTTGTTGTTGAACTTCCGGTTTGTTTGGTCGTGGAGTCGGCGCCTGCTTCTGAAAAAAATAAATTTACATTTAAGACGTCTATTGTTTTTATTGAAATTGGGTAAATTACTATAGAAGTCAGTCTTGCTATTACCTAATACAGGTATATTAATACCTGAGCTAAACTAATTATTTATAGAAATTTCGCTGAGTATTTAAGATTGGAGCAAAGCCTAATTTAGCTACGCTACATACTAATATAGTTGCAATAAAATAAAATATTTCAATATTTATAGCTTTTCTGGAATGAAAAATATTTAAGGCAAATACAGTCATCGAAGGTGTTATAATACAGAATGTTTCAAAAGTGGTATAGTAAGCCGAAAGGGGGTGACTCAGGGGTTATTCTGGACAACTTTTTTTCAACTAAGTACATACTTTTGTAAATTTGCGAAAAAAAATGTACTTTTTCTTAGTAAAAAATCACGTGACCGTAGTTTCTATGGAGAATCAATTTAATTTTCGCGAATTTTCAAAAGTCGTAGAAAAAACGTTGTTCAGATTGACCCCCTATTTCACCCGCTTTTGGCTTACTATACCACTTTTAAAACACCCTGTAGATAAGATAACGAATTTGTTATCAAATCCTCACAAAATCAAACTTACTACAAAAACAATAATTTAAATCTCTCACCTTAGTAGTGGGCGCGGTGAAGACCTTGGTCTGTACCGGCGTACCCTCTTGCACTACGTCCCCGAGATTGTCTTCCTGCAGTGCGCGGTACGTCTCCGACTTGGCTGGATCGTACACCAGCGTCGGCTTGTGTCTGTTGTGTAGTGGCAGCAACGGTAGCAACGCAGTGGCAGCAACAGTAGCGGCAACGGCAGCAACGACAGCGACGGCAGCAGCGGCAACGGCACGGGCAGTGGGGGCGGGGCGGGAGTTAGTTTTTAGTCAGTTAGCGGGCGCAAATAATAGTAGAGAACAGTCCCCGCGGCCCCGGGTGTATTAGTAATGTTGAATTTAGTGTTTGTTTTTAAGGAAGGTGAGGTCAATAAAAATACTAACATTAATCGTGTAGAATAAGTCCTAGCTACGTTTCTTACGCTAAATAAATATTAAATAGAATCTAGTAGAGTACAGCTTAAACTAATGAAGTGACGACAAGAGTGAAACGAAGTTTACTCCTCGGTTATAGAGACGAGAAAGTGAAATAAACATAAATAAGCATTAATGCGACAAAATGGCGTCGAGTTGGGCGACGTTTAATAGAACACTTGCCTCCTGACCACGTTCGGTCGCCCGTAATAGCCGTTAGAGCTAGTTGGGCAGAAAACGGTACATTTTAAGTCATTTTTCTAAATTATAGAGTGCAATTTAATTTTAATCTCTATCAAATCTAGTGCCAATACACACTACTAAATTTAGACTTAATCCTACGCGGTACACCTACTTTTCATGAATATTTTTTTTTAAATCTTTATTTAAATATAGGGCTTTTGCCATATATGACATGCCAGCCCCATCGTAGCTTATAATTACTATTATAAACAATTAATTAAATATTCTGAACAAATACATTGCCGCATCACTAGCAGGTGAGGTTTTCATGAAATTAATGTTGTGTTCTTGTTGACTAATTAATATTCGTTTGTATTCTCCCAAAAATTTGCATCAACCCAATGCCACGAACATAGACTAGTATTGTGTAACGGTTTGTATTATGAAATATTTGTTATTATCTAGAGTTATTACTGCGCGTCCTATAATTAGGAATATTTAGAATGTCAGGTATTTTCGCTTGGCAATCGGCCATGCTCTTGAAAGTCAGTTTTAAAATCAGCTCTAGCAACCTTCAACTGTTTATAGTCATGGGTTCATAAACAAAATAGCTATATCAATAATAAATCATTAAATGATTAAATGCTGTGTTATTAAAAGAAGAGCTAATATTATGGCCTTAGTTAATTGACCATATCTCCCGTTAAATTTAGCAGAATAATTGTTTTGTGCATTTTATTTTTAATTTTCCTAATAAATTGAAATAAATGGAACTTGTTCGTGTTTTGTATACCTACTCTACTAGCAGATAGCGTAAATGACTACTGAATGTGGTTTCATTTTAAAAACAAACCAGTCTACTCCTACCTACTACTATATTATATTCTTATCTATTTATCAAATCTTAAGATATTCCATTATTTAATTTCCACTGTCAAATGATACTTACGGAAGAGGAGAAGTCTGTTGCCTTATTGAGTTGGCAATGTTTTGTTCGGAGTATAGGTTGATGGGCGAGTTGAACTGCTTGTGGACCACCTGCAAGTATCACAATATTGTCATTTCCACATCGAAGTGTATGGACGATGCTTGATGACTTTATAAAAACGATTTATGAAACTTTGATAGTGAATATCGTAATATCTTGAAAACATTTGCACCCGTCACAAAGGTTTTATGTTCTAATTATCGAGAGACCTCAATATAGTTTGAAAATTTATATTACGTAGCATGGTATGAAAATGATACGATCAAACTATAGATGGTAGCATTTACATGACGACGAAGATCTAATGAAGAATATGGTAGTAATTTCTCGAGCACTATACAACGATAATGAAATGAAATGTACAACAATGAAACCGGCTGACGACACACTGATTATTATTTTGGCGAAAAGAATATAAGAACATTAATTTTGCTAAGGAACTTTACCTTTTTAGACTTCATTAGCAGAGAATATGCCTCTACATAGTTTTAATCGTCAGTTACCCCATAGGCGTATTTACTGGGGGGTCTAGCGCAGAATGGTCTGGGCCCACCTCCGACCTATAGTTTTTAGGAAGCCATGGCCTAGAGCTTATATACGTCAATGGACTGCTCGCAAATTAAGGCCACTGATTACATTTTATTGGATCGCAATTTAAGAGTTTGAGAAACATTTTTATTATCAAATTTTTTAGCATATCAGTGCATCGTCAGTCAGTACAAGCATTACGATGTTGCCATGCCGGAAGCTCACACGTCATAACCTTATTAGGGTCTTCGCCGACTCGCTGCAACACCGACTCGGCCACCTGACGTCACAAACTACATGTTACTGGTGCTGTGTCTACAGTGTTCGTGTGCAGTTAAATGTTTAGTGGATATCTACTTGTAAGTACTATCAGGTTTTTATTTTATTTATTTATTTTATTAAGTACTATCAGGGGAATTGATTAATAGGCAGAGGGCCGGCCTAATATTTGGTCGGATCATGTTGACATGACCAGATGTCAGCCTACCCGATAGATTGACTTGAGTCAATCTATCGGGTAGGCTCTTGCTGATATTGACGAATTCCAAATAATGTAAGTCCACCATCTGCCTATTATTCATTTTCTCTGATAGTACAAATGAGTGTAATTGATCGTGTCAAATTAATTTAACAATGTGTTCATTATGTATTGTTTAAATTGTAGGAAATTGAGAATTTTGTTTTTAAAATGACGATGTTTATGATCAATTAATACTCCTCACAAACATTAAAAATAATGTTTTCTTTAGGTATAAGGAAAATGTCTAAATTATTCAGGCATCCTGATTTCTTACAACAAAGTATGTCGTCGTTTAGTGTTAGTTATATATTACGTGCATAGGTACAAGGTGTTATGTGCATTGTCAGTGTACATCTACATACATTACAATATTACAATTTGAGTTTTATATACATGTTTATATTGTTTAACTTTAAAAAATAATAAAACTACATTATTCTTTTGTATTTCTGTATTTTAATAAGAAATAAAGTTTTTTGTTATATCTCTAAGCCCGGCCGCACATTGTCCGAATTCTGATCAGAAACAGTTGAATTCCGCCGGACCGCCACCCCGCACATTATCCGAAATATCCTTCCGGCGAGTTCGAGCTCACTCGTCTCAGTACAAAATGTAAGAGACAGCGCGGACGTTCAACTGTTTCTGATCAGAAATGTCGTACAATGTGCGGCCGGGCTAAATCACAAATCGCGATCGTAAAATCAACGATGTCATGTCGTGTCATCACTATGTCTATGTGCAGTGGCGGCCTTACCCATTGCGAGGCCCCGGGCGGAAGGTCTTTGCGAGTCCCTGTCTTACGAAAAAATACATTGCGAGGCCCCTGCGAGGTCCGGGCGATTTCCTTGTTCGCCACTCCCTAGGGCCGCCACTGTATATGTTCTTGTCAGCCATTTTAACCGTACCTTTTGCCTCATCAGCGTGTCCCTGTAGTCGTGGTGTGGGGGGGCGCGCATGGCGGGGTTGGGGTGGTGACGCAAGTAGCTCTCTGTGGGCCCGGGCTCGCGGCGGACCTTTGCGCCGGGCAGCACCAGGGGCGTTGTGCGGTACGGCTGGAATGGTGCGGTTAGTAAATTAATATTATCGATAAACACTCATCGCCTATAAAGAAGAAATGTTTGTTTGCAACGAATTCGAGCTTCGGCAATATAATATATTCTTTGGCATTTAGACTTAGACATAGTAGACAAGGGGAAAGGACATACGATGGGTACTTTTTATTGTGGTAAAATGTATGCGCGGTAAAATGTACGATAACGGAATACTGTGTGTGTCTGTCTGTCTGTTACCTCTTCATGCCCAAACCACTGAACCGATTTTGCTGAAATTCGGTATGGAGATACTTTGAGAACCGGGAAAGGACATAGGGTGATTTTATACCGGAAAAATGTACGGTTCCCGCGGAATAAACGAATATTGGCGTAATGGAGTTGCGGGTGTCATCTAGTTCCTTTATAATTGCTGATGATCGATATCAATTTTCACTCTCCTGTCAGTTATACAATGTACAATCATGGTGGCAACCATAATGCCCAAAGTAAATAGAGGGGGCTGTAAGAGCACGCTTACACGGTCAGTCTAGCATCAGTTCAGTCCATTAGCCTAACGCCAAAATTATGACCGGAGTCCGGAAAGTACACAACAAAAAAATATCAGTCCGTCAATCAAACGGTTAAACCACAAGGGTTAAACGATCATTCTCCCGTCAGTCTAGATCTGATGGACTGAACTGATGTCAGATTGACCATGTAACCTATGTCTAAGTTTTAATTTCAGTGTGAATTAAACACCAAGATCTAGCCGCAGCCGTGATCGCTTGCTCTATATCACTATATTTAGTCGAGGTTGTGCGATATGAGTGCTGACATCGCTCCGTTATATTTCTGATAATATTCCGTTCCAACTGGGTCAGGATCAGTTTGGAATGTAAAATTGCATGTACGCTTGAAGACAGATTCAGTGTAGTGGTGCAATGAACAACTTTCGACTCTATTGGTTAGTAATATTAAACTTTCGACCCAGTCATTAATTAAAAAATAACAATATATGTAAAGTAATGAAGCAAAACCTGTCAGTGTTGGATTTAATGTGCATAAGTGTGTATTTAAATTCTAGCTCCATATGTTGCAAAAAGTTAAACCGATTTGGATGAAATTTGGTTTATACTGATATAATATACTTAATACTTATTGTTTGGTTTCGTTTCTACGGTACCTAAGTATACTACACTTAGGTAGGTACCGTAGAAACGACGCGAAGCTCAGAAAATATTTTACATAAAGTTTTTAAAATCGAATTTGAATCTCGGGAAAGGACAGGATAACTCTTAATGCCGCAAAAATAACAAAGCGAAATAACATTACGGGTGACAACTGACATCTAGTTGCATAATAAATAACATCGACAGGTAAACAATTTAAATGACAAAACATTTGTTTGGAAACATAAACGAACGCAAACACAACTGTTTACGACTTTTAAGCCTTCAAAAAGAGACCCACCGAAATGTTAGAGATTGCACGGTCTGCACAGCACAGGAATTGCACCCTGCACACACATAAAATTGACAAAATATACGATCGCGATGGTAAGACAGTACTCTATGTCGTCATAAAATAGTTTTACAGAATTTTGTGTTGATTAATTAGGGTAGAGTAGCTTTTAAAACTTCCCTTGTTTTTACTTTTTAGACATCAACAGCTACATATTTTTTTAATCTTTCAATTTGCACTGTCTCTACCCACATTATGTCCATCACCAAGATAATGTATCTATAATACATGTATAATGGTTAATGGAAAACAGACGATTTTCACGCATCGCTTGTTATTAATTCTTATTTTTAGCGCTGGCGCGTCGATGTAATAGGATCTTTTCGTATTTCGTAAAGAGCCAGACTATCAGCAATACATCGCATGTAACTGCCAAAAATATTCGGGTAATAGGCATTACGGAGGCAATAGGCAAGGATAGTGCGAGCCAATGGGCGAACAACAAAATCTCAATGTTTATTTTCGTCCACACGATGTTTACAAAGTCTGAGCTTTGGCTACTGAGTTACTGACGCAATTCTTCAGCTCTAGATTACAGAAAATTTCCAATTCATAATCTGTTTGAAATCTCAACATTCCTAAATCCTAGCCCCAACTAAATTTGTGAATCGTTACGAAATTATCGACATGAAGGTCGCATATTTCAGTAAAATGAACGATAAAGCTACGTGAAATTAGACATGGCAAGTTATACAATTTCAACTTATAGAAACTCTACTTATAGAAGAGAGTGGATTTTATATAAAAATTAAAAACATAACAATTAACAAAATATGTTTTTTATATAAAATCAAACAATTAACAAGATTGATAGAAAAATAAAATAACGTTATCTGCGAAAACTAGATAAAGTGTTTATTACTATTATTCACGTTAATGTAGGTAGTTACTTCATTTAAAACATTTATTTCGTCTAAAGTAACGTTTCTACGATCCACATTTATTTAGAGTGCAAGTTATTTGCACATAAAATGCCAAAATGTTGGCAACAAGATTACATTAACTGTATCGTACATTTGATTTGATATAATTTCTCTATTTAATTTCATAGACTCTACCATTAACGTTCTGGATTATAAACTGTTAGGAAATAAGAGATTTAATCTAAAACTATATGGTTTGTAACGTAAACGGTTAAGATTTCAAAATATAAGAACTTAACGGCCTATCTAATAGTTGGGTTATGTTTGCTACCATGATTTTACACTATTGATGTCGATCATAAGCAATTAAAGACGAGTACATCTCTGCATGTGCACAATCGCCTGTATTTGCCAGCATGGACCCATGTGTCCACATGGCCATCAGACTAAGAGTTATGACAGCGCCAATGTCCAGGATAACTCGTAGCAGCTATAAAATCTTATGTATCCGATACTTGAGTCTCACGAATTTTTTTACGTCACAATCGCACACTCGATTCTAATCGAACATTCGAGTATCACTGAACTCACGATAAGTCACATTCGGCTAGTATATCCAAAAAAACGCACCCAGTTGGCGACTTGCTCCTCATCAGGATGCTTGGGATCCTGGTAACCGTTAGGGAAGAAGTTGGGATTGAGCGCCATGGTGCACTGTCACTATAGTTACTGGCGTGTCGTAGAGCGAGCGGTCGCGGACTGACTCCAGTCTCTATACCCGACAAATTTCAATGCATTCTATTTTGGAAATATGACGGGAAATCAGACGTAGGCGAAAACCTCCAACAGCCTCGTGGGCACGCGCATACTATTGTGATGTATTGGAATTTAATTGTGATTGCCAAACAGTAAATATTATTAATTTTGGATGTTTATAGGTGATGGATGCCCGCAACTTCATTGCGCCAAATCTCGTTTATCGCGTGGGAGCCGTACATTTTTCCGCGACACAAAGTATCCTATGTCCTTTCCCGGGACTCAAAGTATCTCCATTGTCCAAACCTATAGTATAGTATGGAAGTACGGATGAAGAAAAAGTTGTAGGTGCAACGGCCAAAATACAACTGACTTTCGCTACTGCTAATAGATCATTCAATACATAATTGATTGCCAGTGGCCAATACATCCTCAATAACTGTCAACGCTGTGACATCGCCAAATTCTTACACAGTCCACATGCTAGACATTCGTCGAACGATCCAGAACACATCTATAATCTTCGGAGCCACATTAACAATTACTTGCTGTATCTAATTAATATTATCAAAAGTAGTTCTGGAAGAGCGCCAGATTAAAAGCGGGAGTTAAAAAGTGGTCTATATTTAAATATTTCGTTAGCGGCTTCCCAATATTGAGGGTACACGTAGGCGCTCTAAAGTCTAAATCATTGCTAAGCTGATCTTAATTTAAGTTATGTCTGTACATATTTAAGTTATTCATTCATTTCCACAATATTATCTCAAATATCAGTGAAATTTATTGTAGGTAATATTTCATTTTAAAGTAATAAATTTAGTGTTTGGCAAATTCACCTTATTATTTTCAGATTCAGCAGGGTTATGATTCAACCAAATTTTAAGGTTCAAATACTGAATTTACTGAATAATGAGACAGCAGTAAATATTGTGTGACATCGTTATAAACATGTTTACTGTTTTGGCACGGACACCTCTGCGTTATCGCAGAGGTGTCCTTGCCCTCTTATGAGGGCAAGGAGCAATTTATGAAAATTTGGCAATCATGTCAGGTAGGGCAATCATTAATCATAATATGCCGACAACATATTAAGCATCCTTCGTAACACCGCTACTACTTTCATAGTGAACTCCATGACATGCACATCCTGAAGTATTAAGTACCACTTTTGTAGAAACATCTCCATCAATTTACAAACGGACTATAGTGCACTTTAACATTCTATCTTCGACTAACTGTGCCTCTGCAACTTGGACCATGATAGACGGTTACCACTATCGGAGTTGATTGCTCAGTCTGGAATGCTGCGTGATTGCAATCCAGGTGCAGTCTGCAACTGTCCACCATAGATCAACGTGTGGATTGTGGCTATCGTATAAGCACAGTATAAAAATTATAACATCTTCAAGTACACCATGCTCGGTTTGAATGTGTGCGTGCACGCCGAGTGCACGTAAACTCGGCCAAGAACATCGCTGCGCTTTCGCTTTACGTTTCATTCCCCTAGGTGAATTGTGATCTTATAAGCACACAGCGCTTACGCACACATTCAAACGTTTGAGTGAGCTCAGGTTGTGCATAGGCACTCTGCGCTCACGCACATATTGAAACTGATTACAGCGCGTTTGTATGAAGACATAATTTCTTTGTACTATCAGAGAAGTTGATTCCTAGGTAGATAGGTAGGGACGTTACGTCAAACCCAGGCGACAAATCACAATTAATATGGAATCGACATGATCCGACCAAATGACGTGGGTCTGTCATCTGCCTATGATCATCAACTTTATATACTCACCTGGCTATTGATAGACTCATCAACAGTGTCGTCCGTCCGCACGGAGGAGGGGGACAGCAGATAGCTCCTGTACTCTCCCTCTTGTTGCATGGGGAACTGGTAGTCGGACTGAGCGCTCTGCAGTCGGGGCGTGCTGCGGGGAAGTGAGTCCGGACCCTTTAGCACCGCCGGGTTCGGACTGGGTTGCCTGGTGAGGAAAAAAAGTTTGAATATTGTGTTTGAATTTAATTTACAATCTTGTTGTTCGAATAACATCTGCTAGAGATTTTTATTTTGTTATATTTTTTTACCTAGTAGCCCTTCAGATTTTTTATCGTATTTTATAGTATAACATTTATTTATTTATTTTATTTATTTATTTATTACATTTAATCTTATAATATTCAAACAGTTACATTACTTCCTGCAAAACTGCTTACGCAGTTTGACTGCAAGTTACAGTCTCATTAAATGTTTAACTACCTATCTACTTAATAAATAGTTTCTGATACATATACATGAATTACTTAAGTAAGTGCCTATACAAAACTAAAGTGTCCCCAACAAAAACTCCCTCAGCATCCTTTTAAATTTACACAACTTAGGTTCCAGTCTAATGTTTTCAGGTAAGCTATTTAGTAAGTATGGCAAGCGTTTTTTTAATGTTCTGTCTCCAAAATAATTATTTACTATGGGTACCTCATATTTACTACTAGATATCGATCTGGTACCACTTTTATGCTGTAATAACGATAAGTTACAATCCCGATTGCCATGGTTCTGCACTGCTATAAGATATTTATGTTTTAAACTCGCTGGTAAAGGACCAGTCCTTTGCAGAAATTGGTGTCTTTGCTGATAATAGTGAGGTTTTGATATATAGTGACGAAGGACGAATTTGACAAAACACATAATGAAAACAAGCATAACGAATGATACGAATTATCTTATATGAAATCTTAGGTATATGAAAAATTTATAACATCTTAAAATAATTACCTATGTTTTGAAAATGCTCAGGTGATAAGCGATATTTAAGCAGAAAAATAATTTATAAAGTCATACTCATAGATCGCTTTATAATTACGTCATAATCGCGTTAAGTCTGATTTATGTTGTAAACTGTTATTTTTGTAATAGTTGTCTTTTCAAGTTAATATAATATTATCACGTCTAATAATCACGTTTAGGAAATAGGTTTGTATCTAATAAATACTAGCATGTATGGATTACCTGTACGGTGGCGGATATGATGTCGGAACAGGTGACCGCGGGGTGATGGGCGTCCCCCGGGGCAACTCATCGTCGACGTCCCTAAACATGGCCGACTGTGATTATGACGTACATTCTTGAATATTAATATGTACCAAATGCTCAACTAATGAGTTTCATAACAGAGGAAAATATATAACACCAAAAAGATATAGGTTTAGGTTGAAATTAACATTTTATCGTTCAGAAAGATTAATTAAGATGCATTTAATTGGATAGGTAAGTAGAAAATTGACAAAGCTATGTTAATGACTGCATGAAAAAGCTTCAATGAAAAATGCTGTTATGGTAAAAGCGGCAATTCGGAATCATTAGGTATTGTCACCAATTTTAAGAAGTTAAAGTTTCAGTTCAAGGTTTTTAGGCTGCATCGTCTCCATGCAATCCTTTCCGTTTATATTGGCAAGGGAAACTTTTTAGGGGCATCCATTGCACACAATATTTACGTGCTTATCGCAATATCCAATTGTTATTGTCAGATAGGGTAATCAGTAATAGGTATATAGGGAAAGAGAACCGTTGCGGTGACTTATTTCTCTACCCCCAGATATAAACTCAGCATGATCCTCTTGCCCCATATAAGTAGATTTCTCTTACCCCTATCTGGCGTTATACGCATCAGCTGACGCGTTACTCATGCGACAGTGAGTCACGGGTAACACCTAAATATACGACACCCAGGTGGTTCTTACTCGGCCAGCTCATGATAGAAGGTGGGAGTGGGCACTCGGCCCACGAAACTGCCGGGCGAGCTGGGCAGCGTGTACAGGTGAGGACTAGATCCGCCCCTGCATTGGTCGATTGGGATTATAAAACCTCGTGTACACCAGACAACAATGTTTGACCAAATTATTATGTCTCGCGCCAGTGTTGCTTAGTGGGCAAGAGGCTTAACAGTTTATTATTATTCATTCAAATTACAATTTTAAAATGGATTAAAATTGAACATATAAAATTATTAGATACTTATGTTACTTTATTACGATAATACTTAGATGCTAAATAAAGCCGTTGATTTATGCTCTATAAAATGTTATCCGTTATTAATTATTTAATACCATCTAATCAAAACAAATTTTAACACGGATGTAGTAAATCCTGAATATCAAAATATACGAGTATACTATTCGGATTCTTCAGGAAAATGAATGCGTCTAAAATGCTTAAGTTCAGTTGTGTCTTCATAATATGTACGATATTATTATTATAATATTCGTTGTGTCTTCTGAGACTCTACGAAACAGCGAGAAGGAATTTTAAAAAGAGAGAGTTTCTCGTCTAGATCTCGAAGACCTTTAAACTTCAAACTCGTATCCGTTTCGGGTGCCAGATCAAAATATTAAATATGCCACGGTAATTTACCGAAATAATGTTGAAAGCAGTTTTAGTAGCCATGAGTTGTGTATTTACAGTAAATCATTCGTAACTGGGGCACGTATGTCGAATTAGTCCAAGGATTTGTGATCAGCGTGTATTCGCAATCTGACGAAAATCAATTTATAAGCCGTGTCAAAATCATCTTTATAAGCCCACACTATGAAAGCTTACTTAATATGGATGCTATTAAGCATTTGTGTATTTTCCCACAAAAAATTTACACACGTATTGAGTCCTGTTCTTTAGATCATTTAGAACAAGACTGCATCCATAGTTCAACAAAAAATATGGGTTAATACACAAATGCTTAACAGCGACCATTTATGATAATAAGCAAATTGGAACAAGTGAAGCTGAATCAAAACAAGATAGACAAGTTGCGGTTGGTAAGTCGTGTCACGTGAGTTAAAACTTACAAGTTACAGTACTTATATTATGCATTAACATTTCTATAATGGACATTATTTCTTGTAAGTACATTCTTCTCCTTCTAGCTGATGTTGCAGGGAAGTCAACAATATTACTATTAAATTTTATATGGTTGTGGATAGTCTACTTCACCCATCTCCCGCGCGAATAAACTTTTGTAACAAAACAAAGTGAGCCCTTAATTATTATTTTAAGGGTGTTTATTTTTCCCTCATATGATGAAAGCAGCAGTGCTGAAAAAGTGACTCTTGACTTCAGTAAAAAACGCCCAACGTCATGATTTTGCGTATGCAAGAATGTAAATAATCGGCCAAGCCAAGTGCGAGTCGGACTCGCGCACGAAGGGTTCCGTACCGTTATAGAGCAAAAATAGGCCAAAAATTGTGTAATTAGTATGGGAGCCCCCTTAAATTTTTATTTTATTTAAATATTATTAATAATTATTAAAGAACACATAAATTTAAGGCCTTTGTGAAAAAAAATCACGTTTGTTGTATGGCAACCCCCCTTAAATATTGATATTATTTTGTTTTTTGTATTTGTTGTTATAGCGGCCACAGCCACAGATATACACAATCTGTGAAAATTTCAGAAGTCTAGCTATAGCGGTTCTCGAGTTACAGCCTGGAGACACACGGACAGACAGACGGACAGACATCGAAGTCTTAGTAATAGGGTCCCGTTTTTACCCTTTGGGTACGGAACCCTAAAAAGTAACTCATATAGCGTTGCTATTTTCACAGTTCCACAGACACCTGCCCTAACCTAACACTCTAGTCTCCACCCTACTCTATAGTATTTTTACTTTGTTTTGTTACACTCACTACAGAGATATTTAATTATGATTAACCTTTGATTTAATGAAGAGTTTGACAGATAATGTATGGGGCTTTTGTAAAAATTTTAAATTAATTACATTTAAGTAATTAATGTTCCATTCTGAGTGTGGCAGTCAGTATAGTCACAGTATTACAATATAGAATATTGTAATATTGTGGTATAGTTGTGGGTCACCTTCCCTGGCTGCTTTAACACGAAAATCCCGGATTCCTAGTTCCTCTCAATTCACTTTCAATGTTACCTTTGGACCACTAGTTTGATCTGTTTGGGCGCGTTCCGGAAGAGGTTCTGCGCGTCCTCGTGTCGCAGGTCGCGCGCGTCGTAGTCGTCGATCTTGGCGATAATGTCGCCGCGCAGCAGGCTCTGACCGGCAGGCGCGCCTGGAGTCACCTGGAAGAAATAATATTTATTTATTAGAAAACAAACATCATTTTAACACATAACAACAATAAAACAACTCTACAAGGCGCAGGTTCGGCCTCATATGGAATATTGTTCTCATCTCTGGACAGTGCGCCAAAATACCAACTGCTCCCTCTTGATCGTATCCAACGAAGGGCCGTTCGAATTGTTGACTGCCATAGTGTTTCGAACAGCTTGGACCCCTTGGAATTACGCCGAGATGTAGCTTCACTCTGCATCCTCTATCGGTTGTTTCACGGGGAGTGCTCTGAGGAATTGTTCGGAATCATACCACCTGCAACTTTTCGCCATCGTCCCACGCGAAAAACATACCATCCTCATCACCTTGATGAGTGGCAGTCTTCCACAGTGCGTTTTTCACGTAACTTTCTGCCGCGCACTGTAAAACTCTGGAACGAACTGTCACCAGCAGTACTTCCGGACCTATACGACCTGCAAACCTTCAAGAAAAGAGCGTATTCCCTCTTAAAAGGCCGGCAACGCACCTGCAGCTCTTCTGTTGTTGCGAGTGTCCATGGGCGACGGTAGTTGCTTACCATCAGGTGACCCGTTTGCTCGTTTGCCCCCTTATTTAATAAAAAAAAAGTTAAGTAGCACATAATATGAGCCAATAAAGTTTTTACAGATATACAAATACCTAATATTACAGTGATACGGAACAATTATTTGTGAAACAAGAAAACACAGGTTTATTTATGATTGACAATCAATTATTTATTATTATTTAACATGATTTTTTCTTATGGAAAAATCACCAAATTTTATACAATAGTATATTTTAAACATTATTGTATAAATTCGGTGATTTTTGAGTGAAGAAACCAAAATATACATTCCATTTTCATTATTTGGATGAAATCAGTTGGAATTAATATTATTATTAATCTGGTAAAAACTAATTGTACGTTGTAGGCGTTACCCCTAGTAAGTGATTTGAGTGGACCTTATTAACCAATGGAATTAATAGTATCACCCGAATAAAGTCACCAGGGAATAATATTATCGTTGTTATTACTTGGGTGAAAAACTTAGAGATTTGAAGCATCGCTAGGTGATTATTGACTAAAGTAAATGTTTAATTTTTCCATTTGCGAAAAGTTAAAAGAAATATTGGGTAAGATGATGTAAAAAGACATTTACTATTTACTATGCGCGTGTTTGGAGTGTGAAAGGGTCTTATACAATTTGTAATTCTTTACATTTTGGTCAGTACATAATTTAACGTGAGTTATAAAGAACAGGCAACGGCGTAGCAAACTTCAAAATGTATGTTAAATAAAATGTACTTTATTATTAAATAAAATTATTTGCAAAAGTTCTAAAACTAGTTTAACCACGAACAACTAAAAAATAAGCCTATTCTGAATATCAATCACGTAACCCTTCTAAGTTGAAAGTTATGGGCGATCATTTGAAGTTCGTAGCACATGCTACGAAACCTTAACCGCGTAGCACCCTGCGTAGCCGCGTAGACCCTGCTACGGGTTTACTGTGTTATGAGTCATGACACTGTAAACCCGTAACTCATGAGTCATAACATAAAGTAAATTTTTTATGAAATAACCTATATGTATCGAAGGTATTTTTTACTGTAAACTGTTTTTAACTTGGCTCTAAATGACATTAAGTGAGCGCCAAGTTTCAAGTTTCTGTCTCTTATATTGTTTCTGTCAAGCAGCCCTGAGGTAATGCATGAATGCAACTTGGCCGACCTGTCACGCCCATTCATATTTGGAACTCGTCACTTATAATTCGAAGTAAAGGCTCGGGGGTAATCAATCGTGTCGACCTTGCCTCACGCCGGGGGCAGGACGGGCCGCTATGCACCGCGTTGGCCGGGGGCCAGGCTAATTGCGGCCGCGGCGTCGCCGTGCCAGCGCCGACATTTTTATTGAAAACAACCGTCAAACCCTATGGAGGTCGGCATATCTGATCTGCGCAAATCCACCGCTTCCTCAGTCAATGGCGAGGACGCGCGCGGGTTCCGCATCCACCGCGTCATGACTCAACATGACATGACAATCGCTGACGTCACCCGTCAATCAGCCTGATCGGAAAGCAGGTGTGCCTTTCAACACGTTCATTATCGCGTCACCGAGCCGATAATTAGCTTACAAGTGTACCGACAAATGACGTCATAGACGCAAATAGTACGGTTGAATTTGTAAACCATGGAGATGGACGAAAAGTACCCTAAGCTATTAATAACTTGTACGTTTGATTTCAGAATTTTGAAAGGGTCTTCTTATCATCAGGGGCCTAAAAACCTCTTATATGATGGAAAATATTAATCGTATCAAAATAAGAAGCAACAGTTTTTTAAATCAAAATACTCCGATAAATTATACACAATTACTCATTCTGGTATTTACATAAAAACAAAAACCTCTCTCATGTTTTAGAACGTCAAATAGAAAGTATTGCTAGCAAGATTGATTAAGCCAAGTGGCCAATTACAAATGCGATCAAAATAAAATTCTTCGAGTTCATTGAACAGCGTTAGCAATAATTAAAGAATGTCGCGAATTTAATACGCAAGTTGTTAGCTACGAAAATATATACAGAATTTATTTATAACAATCATATACTATTTAAAAGTTTGATCGAAAAAAAGTGCAGCTGGTGTAATGTTTAACATTTCACACATTCTGTACATTGACTCTTGAGTATTTAATAAGTTGTTGAAGTCTACAAACATGTTCTTAATGTTCCTCGGAAATTCTTGATTTTCCTTGAAAAAAATGCGGCCAAGTGCGAGTTGGACTCGCCCACGAAGGGTTCCGCAGCAGCAATAAGGTTTATTTTTATGAAATTAAAAGGTTTTTGATTTATTTTTATATTTCAGTCGATTTAATGAAATTTAGATTAAGGTTTACCATTTATGACGTATAAAAAAACTACTGGCTAGATCTCGTTCAAACCACGTTTTTCGTTGGTAGTTTTTATAGTAATAATCAATAAACATCATATATTTTTTTTAGAATTACCAGGCCCCTACTTTAGAAATTAGAGGGGGGACACACATTTTACCACTTTGGAAGAGTCTCTCTCGCAAACTATTCAGGTTAGAAAAAAATGATATGAGAAACCTCAATATGATTTTTGGAGACTTATCCATAGATATATTATACACACGCATAGGTTAGATGAAAATTTTTTTTTTTGTTTCAGTTGTACCTATGGGGACCCCTAAAATTTTTAATATTTTTTCCATTTTTGAATCAAAATCTTAATGCGGTTCACAGACTACATCTACTTACCAAGTTTCAATAGTATAGCTCTAATAGTTTCGGAGAAAAGTGGCTGTGACATACGGACGGACAGACAGACAGACAGACATGACGAATCTATAAGGGTTCCTTTTTTGCCATTTTGGCTACGGAACCCTAATAAAAAAGGCGATTGTCTGAAGGCGCAATTTGACCGTATTCTACCAGGAATTTGAAGCTTTGCAAGACAAATTTGTATAAAAATGTTTGCGGCAGATCTTAAGTTACACAAAACTGAACGCCAAATGTTTTCACTAATAAACATGCTCAGAGAAGACGCTTTCTAGAGCTGCGTATTCATTGGGGCAGCCTCGGGTCGATCGGCTGCCTCGCCCCGAGTCTGCCTCAAATGGATAAGCAGCTTAATAGTAGCAAGAGCTCCATGTGATAAACAACGATTATACGGTTTGACAATGATGAGCTGCCAATCCAATGACGAAGAGAATTTATTATCGCTTTTCTCTAAATCTATATCTTTTACACGTTGTCTTATTACATTTTTTAATTAACCCCCGACCAAAAAGAGGGGTGTTATAAGTTTGACGTGTCTGTCTGTCTGTCTGTCTGTCTGTGGCATCGTAGCATCCAAACGGGTGGACCGATTTTGATCTAGTTTTTTTTGTTTGAAAGCTGACATGACGGTGAGTGTTCTTAGCTATAGTTCATCATCATCAGCCTGCTCATTGCTGAAATATCACGGTATATCTGGTTCGTGATAGGACGATTAGCAACTTGCAGTCGTTTGATGGGCTTTATATTTTGCATCCTGGTTCGAGACACTTATGAATATATACACATTATTGGAAAGTTGACCTGGTGGTGCAGCATCACCTGGTAATCAATAGGATACCCAACTCCTCACCAACTTAGAGCAGAGGTTTCGTGTTTGGGCTCATTTTAATTGCGACAACCAGTAAGACGTATATAAACAGTAAATATTTGCATGCTGCTGCTCCAGCATCACCTGGATTCTATAGGAGCCAAGCTCCGTATGAACCTAAAGTGGAGGTTTCATGTTTGGGCTCATATTGATGGCCTCATCCAAGAGGACATATTTTATAGATGGTATTCATTGGGATATGATCCAGTTGATAGGAATTATTCTGCACAAGTTTAAAAAGTATAAAATAAAATAATTTAAGAAATTTAAAAAAACCCCCTCCAAAAAACTTTAAAAAGTAATGAAATAACATTTCCTGACTTTAAGTTTAAATCATTCCTAAGAGTAAAGTAATATTTTAGTCCATAATTGTTGTCAAGGTGTGTCGGGGGACCGCTAATGTAGATGTTTGATTTCACATAACAATATAAATTAAGGGTCTGTTCACAGCGACCCGAATCGAGAGAATCAGCGACTATTATGGCGATACAAAATGCAAAAGTCGCTGTTGTGGTAGTTTACTTAGCGGTCCCCCGACACACCTTGACAACAATTATGGACTAAAATATTACTTTACTCTTAGGAATGATTTAAACTTAAAGTCAGGAAATGTTATTTCATTACTTTTTAAAGTTTTTTGGCGGGGGTTTTTTTAAATTTCTTAAATTATTCGTTCGTAACAACAAAGTCACTTCCATCAATAGATAAAAGTGACTTTGTTGTTGTTCTTGGTTTTGTTCCTCACACCGAACAAGAACACTCAACTTTCCATTAGTCGTTACAACATAAACCGATATTCCATTACTCATGGGTATAATCTTATCTTTATGTTTTAAAACCGAAAGGTTGTAAATTATGAACTAATTTTATATAGCCTTGGACCATTTTACATTTGCCATTAAGGACTTTGATTGCGCCGAATTTCCTCAGCCATATTTATCTGAAGGACTTGTGTTACAGGTACCAGACAACGGAAATATATTTAATACTTTTATACTATACATATATTTAAGATTTTTATTATATGATAAATATATTTAATACACATCCATGACCCAGGAACTTTGAAAACTTTTTGTTCCGTCGGCGGGATTCGAACCCGCGACCTCCGGCTTAAGCTACCAACGTGCTATCCACTGAGCCACAGAGGTCGTATAAACAAAACATAATATAATATTATGTTTTCTTTTTAGTTGACATAGGAACAATATACTTATTATTGTTGTGTAGGCGTTATGTACCCACTGCAGTACAAATTTACGTGTACTAAGTATGGATATATCAGTATGGATTTTGGTACATATATTATGCCCTGCTGTACTAGACATCATCAGGCCGGCTTTCGTTATAAATAAACACGAACTTACTGCGTCTGACTCACGTAACGTCATGTAAATGTTACGAGACAGCCGATCAAATATATTTACTTTGCATAAATCATCTGAGGTTAAATAAAAAATTGTCTAAGGGCCTGTTTCACCACTTCCTGATAAGTGCCGGATAGGCTATCCACAACTTAACTTGACACATAGAGTATGGAGAATCTATCAGATAAGGTGTGGATAGCCTATCCGTCACTTTATCAGGAAGTGGTGAAACAGGTGCTTAGTTTTGTATCATACAATGGTTTCACTCTTGGTATAAATTAATTATAAGTACCTACGACCTAAACTTACACTCAATTTAATGTTCTTCTGGCGTAAGAATAGGATTTTCTCAATTATTATATGTTACTTCTCAAGCTATCCGATAAGCGAGGTTATAGTCTAGAGTCTCTAGACCTAGAGATTTTTACTTTTTACTAAGACTAATTTACTAAGACTAATTTTTACTGACTCTAGTTGTTTGTTTAGTAAACTCTAGAGTCTAGAGTTTACTAAACAAACAAACAACACACTCTCGGCAAACATAACCCTCTTCGCGCAGTCGGATAAGAACAAAAGCTAGACATTACCTAAAGACATCAACCTACTTGCAACACGTATATAACTGTTTACAATATAACGTAACTCTTCGGTAAATGTGGTTTATGTTTAACGCCAGCAGGTGAGGAACTATTAACACTTTTTTGTTAAGAGCGCTAAATATAAAATGTGAAAATACTTTGAAGCCAATGAATGAAATTTCTGTAAATTTCCTATGTGTTATGTATTATGTTTACGTTTTATACCTCCAATGAAAAATAATTGGAAGTAAATCTAGCTTCGTCTATGTCAGGAGACAAAATATTTTATTTTGATGGTTAAATTGTTGGCCAAAATAAAATAAAAGTTAAGGCCTTTAATTAATGATAGCAAGTAAACAGTAAAAAATCCTTTCGGCACCTTCATCTTATTAGTGAAAATTCTATACATATTTATAAAAAATAGACGTGCCGTAAATAAATACTAATTACTACTTAAACAAATTAAGCTTTTCTTATACTTATCCACTTTAGTAAACAATAATACTTTCGGAAAACAAAAAGCAAATAAAGTTTTTAAAGCTTGTAAACAAAACTGTTTGTCCTTGGAAAAGGTAAACAAAATGAGGAATGCATCAAAGAACCGAATGACTTAAGCCTTTTTACAATATTCCTAAGAGTGTTTAATAGTTTTCTTAGAGCCTGCTTCACCACTTCCTGATAAGTGCCGAATAGGCTATCCACCACTTTACTTGACAGTTAAAGTATGGAGAATCTGTCAAAAAAGTTGTGAATAGCCTATTTGCCACTATAAGAAAGTGGTGAAACAGACCCTTAGAGTTTTGGTAAACCTAACTTTATATGGAACCACTAGAAAAAAAAAACAACAGTTATTTGATGTGCCGCCTATCAACTATGAAAATGCAGACTATATTTTGTACGTGTATTCGTCTGTCGTTAAAATAAAACCATGAAATTTTAGATCAACAAAACCGATGCCATCATTGCCTAATGCATTTCTATTTATAAAACACAACCGTCTGCGCTTCAACGATATTCAATAACATCAACGTTAAAAAGTTTGGAGGAAACTCAGTTTATGAAACAAAGTTAAGCTTAATATGCTTGGCTAATGTTGTATTCATTCACAGCGACATAAGTAGGAACTGTATTCAAAATTTCTCCTTACAGAAGTTTTGAAAACATTGCATGGAAAGGGCAGCGTCAGATATAAGTGTATTGTCGATGTAGCCGACAAGCCGGTGTACAACTTAATTTGATCCCTCGTAAAAAGTCCAGACTCTGCGATGGGCCGTAATGGACAAATCCACGATTATAATATAAACATGTGTCTATGTCTATGATTGTCCATCGTCGTCGATTGTGTTTACTGTAGACTGCGAAGTCATGGTTATCATCATGGTCTAATGATGTCCGACGTCGATACGGCAAGTTTGATGTCAAATGGCAATCATCAATATAACTGAGTTTGTGGGACCTGCACACCGGAATGTCATCACATAAACAAACACAAATCACCAAGTTACAAAATCCGTTTTTTTTCCGAAGGCAGATCAAGTGGCAGAAGTGTCACTGCGACCCTTGAGGATATATTGTGACTACAAAATCCGTACCCTGGTCACGATAAGAGGCGTGGCGAGGTCCGCTCCGCCCACCAGCCGCAGCCCCCAGTTAGTCTCCCGGGAGTCGCGGCGCAGCGTCACGACGAACGTGTGCAGTCGGCCCATGATACGCGCGCGCGGCCTACTAGCGCGCCGGTGCGTCAACGTGTGCTAAATCCGACGGCAAAACGCACCCCGTCCTATCCCCGCCCGCGCGACCTATATCTACAATCGGAAGCTGCATGGCCATGTTTATGTTATCGACGCTTCCTCGAACACCTTTGATCGAGATCCGCTGTTGAGTATGTTTTATTTTTGGCATCATCGGAACGACGTGTCGGAAAACCCAGAAAATATCTACCGGATAATCCATTTCATCATCACATCAATCGTTAATCTTATATATCAATTTAGTTTACTAAACGCTGTAAAACATGATCTAAATAGGAACTATTACCTATTTTACTACTTACGCGGTAATAGCAAGCCGACCTTCAAAGTAGAGTCGTCGACATCTTACACGTATTATGAAACCTTTGTAATCTCCATGTCGCATAATATGCGAGAAAGTATACAAGAATGCAGACACAATCAAAAGTATACAACAAAAACATAAGTAAACAGACGGTAAAGAAGTTATAGCAACTCTGCTTACATGCATAAAATACATGAACTCTACCAAACCAACATTTTCAGTCGTGGTGTAACGATCGTAGACCTGGGGGCCTACCATGAGTCTTATAGCAATATTACTTTAATGTTACTTTTGAATTTTGCATAAACAAACATAATCTCTATTTATAATACCTATCTGTTTTTAACACCTATCTGTTTTTTTTGTAACATACACATATATGTATATTTGCATAAACGTTAGGTGTATATTATAATTTATATTATGTTAGTCATTAAGGTATATATTGAATGGGCCTATGTAGCCCGATATCAATAAATAAATAAATAAAAATAAAATATTAAAGTAATATTTACTGCTATAAGATGTCATGGTAGGGTGGGGGGCTGTTATAATCAGCTTTAAAATAAAGGAGGGTTTCATTTTGTCGTATTTTATTAAGCTATTCCATAGCTTTGAGCGGGGCGTCCGAATTCAGAAATTCCGTAACGAAAAAAACTTAACACCCCGACCGGCACAGCGGTGCGGCGTTGCCAGACTTCGGCACGGTGTCTGTGTGCATGCGACTAGACGTATGCGTATTATAATTGCTTATGTTGATAAAAATGCTATGCTTTACCGCGGTAGTCCCCGAGTGCCACACGCATTATTGTAAAATATAGATCTTTTGATCTTTTTTATGACTCTACATCCAGCATTAGGTCTATAATGGAGCACAATTCCAATATGCAATGTTTGTAATCAAGTCGTAAAACTTGAAATAGAGTTTGAGAGGGGCTTATGATTTCCATCAATAGGTGATGGCATCCATCACTATAGGCTTACAAGTCTTATTCCGGCTTCATTCAAAAACATTTAAATGTTTCTGACTCTGAGAGAAAATGATTACTTAAAAAGTTGGTAAAGTTAATGAAGATTAACAGAAACATGTAGACATCAAATACTTTACTATAACTTCGTCTTTAAGTCTATATAAAACTCAAAGGTGACTGACTGACATGGTGATCTATCAACGCACAGCCCAAACCACTAGACGGATCGGGCTGAAATTTGGCATTCTGGTAGATGTTATGACGTAGGCATCCGCTAAGAAACGATTTTGATTAATTCCACTCCCAAGGGGTTAAAATAGGGGATGAAAGTGTATATAATAATACTTCTTAACGCGAGCGAAGCCGCGGGCAATAGTCTCCTACTCTATCCTACATAATGGACGCACTCAGAATTTTTATTAATTACGAGAATTAATAAATTCTGAGTGCGTCCATTATGTAGGATAGAGTAGGATTCATGATTTCATGTACTATTTAAATACCCAACGTCGTCTGAAGCGATTTCATAAACAAAAATAAACCGCGAGTTATTGCTTTGACATTAGGATATGGCGGTCATTATTCGGTTTTAACGGCTCCGATATATAAGTTTATTTAACAATTACGTATAAATCAGCATTCCAACCTTCATTCGGCCGCCAAACGACCAGAATACTCGGTTGCCGCTTTACGGTCAATGTGATTTAGGTCATCTTTGATGAGACGTAAATAAAACCCGCCGCTAATTATTTTCAAGTTTCATTAAAAACCACGCGAGTAAAGATTTCAAATATGAGAAGTAGAGGTGCTTATCTCGATGATATTATGACCCGGGTTCGAATTATAATATTTTATTAGTGCGTTTAAAAGTTTATAAAATAAATACGTTAGGTATATTTTATGCCACCTAAATAAACAAAAAATTTACGAAAGCATAAAAATAAGATTATAATACCTGTATGAAAGTAGCACCCTGTATAAACCGTTATATTATTTAAAAATAGCATTATTTATTTTAGTTTATTGGTTGATAGTTTGTACAGGATGCTACTTTTAATTATCGTAACATTAAACAACGCCGTTTAAATTCATATTGACCAACTTTTACCTTTCGCCTTTTTATTAAAATGAAATATCTTTTTATTCAAATTAAACACTTGAGTTTTAAATGAAAATGAAGTTTAAACACTTACATGGTGGTGAGATCTCCTGTGTTCCCTTCTCTCCTGTTCAGGGTCGGGCTGGGTGAGCGGCATCCGCCAAAACGATGGCCTCTCATACATCGGCATCTTGCACTTTGCCTATGCGCTATTTTCCTTTACTACAAAAAAAAACTTTACGTCACTTTATTCAACTTTTTAATTTTTTTAATAAATTGCAGCAATAAATCAGACAGTAGCAGTACCATACGATTGGGTAGTCAGCGAATACTGTTTATTAACTTTTCCGAGGGCGAATGTGTAGGTGTTTGGCAAGAAAGTATTGCATAAATCATGAGATAATGCAACGATAAAGTTCCAAAACTCACCGAGCGTCGGACGCACTTCATGCAGTACTGGATAAGACTGAACTCAGTTAGGAGTCTATTTTTCGCGTGTACGCCAGACGGAGTCCTCTCTGCTAGTGATTTACAATGTTAATGTATTGACCGAAACCCCCGCTAAACTCGATTTAAAACTGTGTTCAACGATCCTGATGCAATATTCGAATTTTAAATATTCCATGATAAATGGGCGAAATCGCTTTAATTGTGAGTGACCATGTATTCCGAGCGGGGTGCCAAATGTGTCGCTTAGTTACTATGACACAAACAGCTGATGACAAGTATATTTTATACAGGGTGCTGCAGTCATCTTTTTGTTTTGATATCGATTGTTTAACAATCGACATAATAATAAGTTTTGGTTAGATACATTTTGAAAGAACATTTGAAGTTTAAAAGATTTCAACTTAGCTTCAAAATAAGGTCTGGCGAAATAAGTTGTAGATACAACTTACAATTTATATTACATAAGATGTAACATAATGTTTAAAGGGAACTAGAATAAACATTGAAAATACGGCTTTATTTATTAACATTTTATTTTACACAAACATTTAAAATAAACGAGCACAAATATTTTAAAAATATGATTTAATAAAACTTCAATATTTATAAATATTAAATTAAAATTACATAACCAATAATATATTAGCTATTTATTAAGCTTAGATTAGTAGACGGTCACATCATAATTACTCGTATTTATCTTGGCAAAGACTTAACAAATCGTACAAAAGAAACCTTGATAGTTGATAATAATTATGTCTATTGTTCCGTTCATTAGCTGTAGGCGATGTAATATACTTTATAGCGTAGAGCAATATTGTAGTTTATTCGCTATAATTACCTTCGGTCAGTGGCGGCGCAAGTCCAAAATTTTATGTGGGCAAAATATTATATTTTGCGAGGCCCCCTAATGGATGAAGCAAGAAGACGGATTTTGTTGAAAGATTTTTTGTCTTAAATCCTAAAAAACGCGCTATCCAAGGGGCGCGAGGCCCCTAGGACCGCGAGGCCGTGGGCGGTCGCCCACACCGCCCACGCCTTACGCCGCCTCTGCCTTCGGCTCAATGGCATAATATGATAGTGGCTGAATATTCTGAAAATAATCGGCGCTGTAGAACGTACGATAGAAATTAGACGTTTATTGCAACTTTAGCCTCATTATTTTATTTAAATATAGGATTAAAAGTACATAATACATTAAATAAATATTAAAATACTCTTCAAATAAAACAAGTGGTGTAAGAAACTTACTATTAATTGATTACAGATTATATTATTATTATAAAACTTTATGCACCAATTTTTTAATAAGAAATCAGTTAATATTGCCTAAATTTTTATTTGGATTAAAAGTAATTGCGCAAAAATATCATAAATCTATATTAGATCAAAAGAAATGTTTTCAGTCAGTCAATTTTAAAATTAGGTCTATCTATCATCATTTCTATATTATTATGAAATATTGGACTAGTAGAATTGAGAATTACTTATATTTCTAAAATATGTTATCAGATTTTAGTAAAGAATATTTTACGCGTCTGCAATTTGATTACTAAATTACTGAAATGGCATAATTATGAACAAAAAGTACTTCTCTAAATTGCACACATAAACTTTCCTTAGTACGATAAACCATAAATATATTCAGAAATGTTTTTATCTAAATAAAATAAAAACAGACATAATATTTTACAGATCCGTTAATCATAGTATCATTAATTAAAAAATTGCGTTAATGTTTATGGCAAGCTTTATATGGCAAGCATTTTTGTCGGCAAGCTTTTTAAGTGGCCCATTCATTATCCTGCATGGTAGTCCGCCGTGCCGTCCGCCAACAAGGGACACGACACGGCACGGCCAAATATTCTTTGTATGAAATCATAAGGGCTAATCCACACTACGCGTCAACGAAACTACGCGATACAAAACGTCAGTACTATGGAACGTGACGTGTCAGACGCAGTAGCAGCAGCCGTCAAACGTATCCGCTGCAGCGTAGTGTCGCTTAGGTTTCAGTCGGGTGGCAGCGGCGGCGGCGTATTCCAATGTATAGATTTATATGGAATTTTCCTCGAAAGTCGAAAGCAGCGGCGCACGGCAGACGGCTTCCCGCGCCGCTGCCGCTTCCGCCCCGCTGCCCGCTGATTTCGAGACTGAAGCCTTAGTGCGGTCTCGCATTTATGGTTAAGTGTCACGACACATCTGCAAAACGGTTGGCGCCGAACGTTCGACTCAATACGCTCGCAATGTATATCAAGTTCTCTATGACACAGCAGCGTAAATTACGTCGCGTTCAGTTAGCGCGTAACCTTTCGTCGGCGGAACTTTCAGCGCCGTACGTTCGCAGATGTGTCCTTACGCTTATGTTGACTTAGAAGTCGAGTAGCGCGGGTTTGGTGTCCCGCGCGCACTTGATGAGCGAATACATGAGTTTGACGAACCCCGTGTCCTTGGGTTTCTCGAGGCCGCGCAGAAGACGGTTCTTCATCACCGCCACGAATTCCCGGTTGCTGAGCTGCCCATCCACTGTAATGGAAATTGTCTATTAAATCATAAGTTATAGGCTTAGTTACTGCTTAAAAAACAGTTCAAACGCATCTTTAAAAGAATATAATACAAGTGACATCGACAAACGCTGAAGAAGCGGTGGGTGGTCGAAGTTAATCATCTCATTGTTTTTTTCGAATATGGTTAAGACGACAACATGGGCGACGGTGCGGGCACCGTATCGCAATGTGGGCTGATTGATAGATGCACCCATGATGTAAGTATATTATAGATAACTCACTGTTCTCGTCGAATATAGTGAACACGACGTTAACGAGATGCGGGTGCAGGTCGACGTGGGCGACGGTGCGGGCGACGTGACGCAACGTGGGCTGGTCGATGGACGCGCCCGCGATGTGGTAGAACGTGAGCGCGGTGTCCACGTCATTGATATTGTTCAGTAGATGGAAGAACGATAGATAGTCCTCTTTGGTGATACCCACGCCGTGGTCGCGGAAACTAGAATATTACAATAGAATACACATAAGTCTTCACTAGTTTTTGACTAATTGATTGAATGAATGGATGAATGAATATGCTTTGCTCAAAATATACAAATGAAATAAAGGCAATTCACATGAACTCAGCATGAGCACAAAGATTTTGATTTATTGTATGCTTATAGGAGAACAAGGTCAAATGTTGATGAGTGACAACTAATTTACGTGTAACTAAAATATTTAAATAGAAATATAGGCCACATGGCGCCGTTGCGTTGCGTCGTCACAGCGGGATGACACATCATAAGCAACATCTGTGTTACAGAGAATTGCCCAATTAAAGGTCATCACCCTTCTCCCCCTTTATTTCTTCTCCGCCAATCCGTTATAACATCGTGTCCCAACAGCGCAATACATTAACGTGGCATGTCTGCTGTCTGCGACGACGCAACTGAGCAATGTGGCTTGACGGTAAAATAGTGACAGTAACGCCTTTAGTACACCGACGCTGCGAAACTGAAATAGAGCGAGATGCAATATAACGCATTGTCGTGTGGCGGATGAGACAGTAAATCGGTTCGCCGCTGCTTACACCTGTACGTTTGTTCGCAAAGGATTTGATCTACTTACGCTTTCTTCACCCTCTTTAACATTCTAGCCTTCTTCTTGGCCGGATAGCCGGCGTATGCCAACAACAACTCGGCGAAGTCTGCTTCAGTAATACGACCATTTTCATCTGAAAATAATTAAGAAAAGGCTAAGAAATATGTCAATTCAGGTAATGAAGCTATTAATACTCAAGCGCTTTATTCATAAAGACATCTTACACAAGGGATAAGCTATACAAAGTTTTGCTTTGCAACTTGAAAAAAGTCTTCTTGATAGACATAGGCCCGTATAAATAGTCAGTACTTAAGATGCGACCCTGTCTCAAGACGCGGTTCGGCCCTGTGATTGGTCCAAATTTTGACAGCCAACCAATCACAGAGCCTGAACCGTGTCTTGAGACCGAGATGCATCTTGAGTACTGACTATTTATACCGGCCTAAGACAAAAAATATATTGTATTGCTTATTCATTATGTTACTTTTTATTATAAGGAGGTAAGTAAAATAATAATGTGACTTTTAAATAACTATAAGATTTATTAAATACCTGGCTGTTTTCTTTGGAACTCAAGAGACAAGATTTCCCGTTGCAGTTGATGTTGGAAGTCTAGAAACTTCTCGATCGTCAATTTCTCCTTCAATGTGGGACCGAAGAAGTATGTTGTCAAAGCTGAATTTATTCCCTGAAAAAACAGTGGAACATTTTACTCAGTGAAAAAATAGTCTGTCTGTACCCTACATTACTTTATGACAGATAAAACCATAAAATATGTATTCAGATTCATAAAAAGTAAAAATAAAAAATACTGTGAATAGTCTCTGGCCACAACTCACCACCGGTTTGTCACCTGTTAGTAATTCTGGAACCTAAAATTAAAAGTAAAAGAGAAAATGCCTCATTGAACTTCAAAATGATAAATTAAGTTTAACTTCAAGAGATCGAACTTTGAACTGTCTTGCACTGCGTAGCATACTGTTGTAAAGAAACATACTATCCTAAACTACAAAATATGCTATAATATCTTCTTGTGTTACGCACACAAAACGAAAGTTAAACTAAGTTTTAAATCGCTAATAAATGCATCGCGTCATGCTGGGTTTTAGAATTGGCCTAAGAGGCAAATGTTAGAACTTAGAACCAATAATTGTTTGTATGTGTCCAGTTTTCCCGAAACGAACAATACGTCTTCTGCTCCAGTTCTGTCGATCGATCTAGTGTGGCCAGCTTCTGAAGTTTTTCACTAGACTGTTGATTGGTATTTTTTTTGACGCTAGCCCGTCGGTCGTGAGAAAAACAACTTATCTATTGTTATCGCGGTCGCATGCGACCGCTTGGGGCTTCATGAATCAACAACTAGTGAAAACTCAAAACCTCTTGTAAATAAAGTTAGAAACTGATCCTTAGGGCGCTTTTCCTGTATGTATATATTATCACCCGTGCGCGGATTTGGTCCGCATGCGGGTGACAACATGCTCCTGGCCGCGCACGTGTTGCCCACATGATAGGAAAAAACATCTATGAAAATATGATAGGACCTGGGCAACTTGCATGCGGTCCAGCTGCCTTACTACCGAAAATGATACTATTTAGATTTACGAGTCTTATTAGTTTCAAATAGAGCCGCAGGAGTAGGAAAAGCCGTTGAGATCGAATTAGTTCCAAAATGAGTCGCAGCACGATCGTGCGCTAGCATCTATGTCGTAAGTAGCAAAAGCTTTGATATCGAGCTGATTCAATTCTGATTCGGGAGTAAGGCAGCAGATTCTCGCGTGGGTGGTAACAGGCATGACTGAGGAAACCTCCCTTAAAGTTGTGATCTATACCTTGAAAGTATTGTCTGAGCAATTGGCACGCGGACTAGGAGGCCTACCACGAAACGAGTCTGAAAACGTTGAGACTCAAACGATCGAATAAGAATATGCCGCGTCCTACTCTAACAACGTCATTTCACGTTTGTTATGGGTAGGACGCGGCATTCCGATTCGATCGGTTGAGTTTCAAAACGGTTTCGTGGTAAGGCCCTAGATCCGTGATGTCACGCATAATAGCCAAAACCTTCCTTATAGTTGTGACCTACCTTGAAAGTGTTGCCGGTGTTGGCGTGGTCGCGGTGACGGGAGCCGATGCTGCTCTGCTGGCGGATGAGCGCGGCGACCTTCTCGAACTCCTCGCAGTCCACGTCGCCGTCGCCGTTCAGGTCGAACATGCGGAACGCTATCTCGAAGTGACGACGGGACGCTGCAATAAGACATTAAAAAATCAGGGTATGGTTATTGGTTACGTATAATTAACCAAAAATTTATAGCCGCCTTTTTTATTTTATTTTATCGACTAGCTGTCCCGGCAAACGTTGTTTTGCCATTTAAAGTATATTTTATCATCAGTTGATACATGTTTTACCCCCTCTTTTGTCCCCTGAGAGGGTGTGGGGGGGAAGGTCATACACCAGATGTTAAGTTGAAAAACACAATTAATACCTAATATGAAGTAAGTCCACTAAAGAAAAAAGTTGTATACAAAATCTGACTCCTCTTTGGTCCCCAGAGAGGGTTGAGAGGGGAGGGGGGGGGGGGGGGGGTTTTTATACACCAGATGTTGAGTTGGAAGAAGACAAATATAATATATCTGTGAAAACCGTATGCAAATCTGTGAAAACCGTATGCAAATCGGATCAGTAGTTTTCGTGTTAAAGAAAAAAGTTTGATACAAAATCTGACCCCCTCTTTTGTCCCCTTAGAGGGGTGGGAGAAAAAATTTTATACACCAGATGTTAAGTTGGAAGAAGATAAATATATCTGCGAAAACCACATTCAAATCGGATCAGTATTTTTCGTGTGATGCTGGAACAAACATACAGACAGACAGACAGACAAAAAACTAACCACATTTTTGGCTTCTATAGCGATGTAGTGACAAAGGTGTAATTTCGGGTGTCATTTCGTATCTTTTATGTACAGAATTTTCATTTCTACAACAGAATATTGTCTTCCTCCCGCACGCGCTTTGGTGACGCCCACTATCGGAATATTTTAATTTCGCCATAATTTCAAAACCAAACGTCCAATTTTAATCATTCAAAGACCAAATATTATCTACATAAACTGTACTTAGTGATAAAATAATTTATTTTGATAAGGATTAATAGCGTGAGTAAAATATATCCGTTTAAATTTAGTCCAAAAAAATTTCAGGATTTTTAAATAAATAAATGGTTATTGTGCCTCACTCGACATAGATAGGTATAGTGTGTCGCGGACTTTTTTGTAGATATTTATAAGATCTACAATTACTTAGAACATTTTATGGTTCTATCTTTTATAGTTTAGGCAGCGTACGCAAAATAAGTAACTTTTCTAGCTGATTTTTTACACCTTGCGTCCGAAAAACTCAAATATCTTACGGAACCCTACTTTTTTCCAAAATAAAATGTAGCCTATGTTCAGCAGAAATAATGTGAGATTCCAATAGCAAAAGAATTTTTCAAATCGGTCCAGTAGTTTCGGAGCCTATTCGACTCAAACAAACAAACAAACAAACAAACAAACAAAAAATCAAATCTTTCCTCTTTATAATAGTAGTATAGATAGATCACTGTTTATTTATTTGTTCTTCGCAGTCATTCACTCAAATCTCAATAAGCGCCGCAGGAGGGATCAGTGTGGTTTTAACAAATAGTTGCAGCTCATGTGACAATGTAGTGCACTTATGCACTATTCTATAGTTCTATATGGAACCGTCGGGACTCGGGTCGCAAGAGTTGTGCCTATTTGGCTGCCGAGTGACAGCTCAAGGTTTGCAGTGCACGCTTTAGCGCTTGAGCTTGTCGCCTGCGAATAATTGGATTAGCTCCAAAGCTCAGAACCAGCTAGTTTGTGCTACTTGGGTAAATAGAGCGAACGAGTAAAAGGAGTCGCCTAATGTTGATATTCGTGATTAAAATAATAATGTAATAACAAAACATCCTGTATAGTGTTGTAAGTTGTAACTTGTTTACTCATTATATTATGGCAATAGGTAATAGGTAATTACGCACCAAGCGGCGCAGCGAACATAAATGGTTTTCTTATCAGTAATTATGAAGTCCCATCTGCCCGCTCGATGCAAATTACTTGAATGGTTAAAATTGTCTACTAAATTACATTTATTTGTTATTAGTATAGTTAATATATTAAGCTTTGTAGTTTGAGAACGTTATGTCTAGACAAACTCGACAAGAGTTTTTAGGCATATCTAAACATAAAAGTGTAATTAGATGTAAGATCTTGTAATAATAATAAATAAATAAATAAATGAAAAGCAACTACCGTCGCCCATGGACATTCGCAACATCGTAAGTGTTGCAGGTGCATTGCCGGCCTTTACTATAAACTTTTTAAACGAATTCAACCTTTTAAAGTGTCTATAACGCTGCATATTTATTAGATAACCAAAACTCTAGCAACTGAAACTTGAAAGGAACCTACTATTTAAAACTTAATTTACGTAGAGCAACAGACTTCTTAACTCTATAGGGAGTATACAGACTTCTTAACCTACACGTCTCTAATCTTTTTCCTATTCTACGGAAGAAAACAAAGATAAAAAACCGGCCAAGTGCGAGTTGGACTCGCCCATTAAGGGTTCCGCAGCAGCAATAAGGTTTATTTTTATGAAATTAAAGGGTTTTTTTATTTATTTTTATATTTCAGTCGATTTAATGAAATTTAGATTAAGGTTTACCATTTATGACGTATAAAAAAAAACTACTGGCTAGATCTCGTTCAAACCACGTTTTTCGTTGGTAGTTTTTATAGTAATCTACATCATATATTTTTTTTAGAATCATCATGCCCCTACTTTAGAAATTAGAGGGGGGGGGGGACACACATTTTACCACTTTGAAAGAGTCTCACTCGCAAACTATTCAGGTTAGAAAAAAATGATATGAGAAACCTCAATATGATTTTTGGAGACTTATCCATAGATACCCCACACGCATAGGTTAGATGAAAAAAAAATTTTTTTGTTTCAGTTGTACCTATGGGGACCCCTAAAATTTTTAATATTTTTTTAATTTTTGACGGACGGACGGACGGACGGACGGACGGTTTTTTTGCCATTTTGGCTACGGAACCCTAAAAAGATTACATTGTAAGAATTTAAGTATCTTTCCTTTTTGGGTGTATAGTTTTTGTATCAACTTAAAAGTGCTCGAATGCATTATGGTAAGGTCATTAGACTGATAATGATCATAGTTCATAGTAGGTCATAGAATATCTATAAGTACATTAATTTATTACAAAAACCGGTACTAATTTCCGATTTCACCAACGCCTGTTGGTTAATAATATTATGGCTTAATAATAATAATATTGTGGCTTCTCTTTTTTTAATTTCTACGAAGAACGAGCTACATAACACGATATTAAATCAGCAATAATTAATTTTAACATGCATTGGTAATTTGTCTCTAATCAAAAACAAATTTAAATAAACATGAGCTTTATGGTAATGAGGCTATATTACTATCAACATTTATAAATAAACATGTATTCATGCACACTCGCAAATAAAGGCTTCTTACAACGACGTCAAACATCTCGCAAAATCATTAACTTCGCTCATGCTCCGTACGCGCGGGATGCTGGACACAAATATCGTCCCAAAACAATCTCGGTTTCTTTCAACCAACCCCGTTTTCTCTCCAAAATTTCAACCACATGACGCTAAAAAATGGTGTATTCTTTGAAACGTATGCAGACGCGCGCGAAATCAAAGACGTATCCTTGTCTAAGATGCGGGGCGAAAACAATAACAGTATTGTTTTGGGCCACGCTCTATATGGTTGTTATGAAGATGACAGTGTTCAAGAGCAGTGGGACCGTCCCGGCGAAGGACTGGTCGGCGGTACCTGACAACTACACCAAGTGGCTGGTAAATAATAGGATCTATCTGGTTACAGGACGTATGAGTGACTCTTATGTTGTTAATTAAGTGTAGTTAATGAAATTCTGAACGGTCAGGATAGTAGAGGCATTTTTATTATTTGCTAAATATTTGGTGGTTTATTTTTTGTCTTTTTTAGTAGTAGGCTCTGCAACCAATTTTTGAGATTTTACAGAAATAACAAGCATGCAACAGTTTGTAGACTGTTGAATACTAAAGACAAACTGTTTACCTCATTTAAATTTAAGTATAATATTTATTGTGAGAAGTTACGTTATTGTAATATTCTTATGTTTCTTAAGGATTTTTACATTATTTAGTAATTAATTATTTACCTACATCCTAAATTATTGTGTACGCGGTTTCCCTTTAATACATTTGCATTTTAGTGGATCTAACGTATTTAAAAGTAGAATTTGTAAAGTTTTCTATATAAAAATAAATGAAATATTTTTTTTATTTAAAATAGGTACTTAGTTATCATAAATACTCTTTTTGAACGTCGTAGAAAGAACGAAGAAACTAAGATGCCTACCACCGGTTCGGGAACTAACCCGGCCTTTCAAAGGGAATTGAAAATAATCCATGTTGATTTTTTTTAGTTTAACGGGCCGGTTCTGGGTGATGACAAAGACTCGAACACGATAGAGGAATGGCAGGAGCCAGACAACGAAACTATGATCGAACTAGAAAAAAGGTTGGACAACGTCAAAAAAGTTTGCCGTTCCAAAGCCCTGGAGAAACAAACGATCAACAATAAAGAGTTCTTCATAGACCACGCACACAATCTCGTCTGGTGCAATATATTTAAAGCGGCGAGTTCGTCTTGGCTGTATAATTTTAATATTTTAGGTAAATTTTTAACATAATATTTTGAAAATAAAACCAAAGAATTTAAATCGTAGCCTGTACATAAGCGACAACTCAATAATATGTTTTTTTCACCATACCGCTCAATCAGGGATATAGTCGTTTTTAATAAATTAAACACACAATTTATTTCCAGGTGGTTACGACAAAAAGTTTTTGGCGCGAACCAGGCATACCCCATTGACTTTGGCGCGGAAAAAGTTTCCCAGACCGAGCATCGAGGAACTCGAGGACGCCGTCAATACTCCGGGAGTGGTATCGTTGCTGGTGGTTCGCGAACCGTTCGTCAGACTCCTATCCGCCTACAGGGACAAACTCGAGAACATATCCCCGCCCTACTACAGAAAACTAGCGCGCGAGATCGTGTCAAAGCACAGAGAGGAGGCTACCAAAGTTTTGGGACCCATAAAATCCTTCGGCCCCACGTTCTACGAGTTCGTTGCGTACTTGACCGCGCAACACCGCTCGAACGCTGCAACATTCGACGAGCACTGGGCACCATACTACGAGTTCTGTTCGCCGTGCGCACTGAACTTCAGCGTTATAGCTAAAGTGGAAACTCTAGCCAAGGACTCGTCGTTCGTGGTCCAGCAACTGGGTTTAGGCCACGTGCTCGGCCGAAAGGAAATAAACCGACGAATTCGCCTCCGAACCGTCATGAACAAGTCCCGTGACGGTAAAAATACTTCGGCACTCTTGAAGCACTACTTCGGCCAACTCGATGAGCCAATGCTGGACAAACTTCTAGAGATCTACGGCACAGACTTCGAGATGTTCGGCTACGACTCGGACGTTTATCGGCACTACGTGAGGACGTAAATGTCTTAATTAGAATATAATGGACTCACTCGATAGCACGGTCAGCAGGAAGATGTAGTCGCTGAAAGTGATGAGGCCGGACGAGCCTAGTCTGTAGAATATCGAGTCCTCGTCCAAGTCCAGGTTGAGTCGCTGGCTGATCGTCTGTACAAAAAACATTCAAATTCTATATTTTAGATTCTATGTGATCGTACTTAATGTGAAGCCGAAAACAACGACCTAATTTACTTTGGACTATGTTCTAAAACTTTCAAATTTATATAAATCGTAAGCAAACCTATAGTAGTACTTACTAAGTGTGTTCTTTTGTGTATGCAAATAAAAACGCCGCTACATCGGCTTTTTTAAGGTGTTGTAGATGTAGTTTGCAAAACAAATTCTAAATTCATGCAATGCTATGTCGCAGAAGAGGCGTTTCTCTAGCTCGAAACAAAAATTCTATGTAACATAAAACAAATATAGGAGAAGTATGAAGTACCTAAAGACTAATGTTAAAGCTATCTGGTTCTTTAGCCACTATAGAGTGCTAGTGATTAGCACAGTGGAATCTCAGATCAAATAAAAGAGTGAAGACTGAGGGCCTGTTTCACCACTTTCTGATAAAGTGCCATACTTGTATGCCATACTTCATCTGTCAAGTTAAGTGGTGCATAGCCTATTCGGCACTTATCAGGAAGTGGTGAAACAAGCCTTAAGTACTGCAAACCACACACTAACGCCGGTGTAAACTTCGCCTCTACGTAATTACGTGTCACGCACACACATATTATGTATAACGAAAGTTGCCTCAAAAATTCCTTACCTTAGCAGTCGAATTTTAACGGCGTGTGTGTTTAAAAGCATGTAATTTAGATATCGCTTTGCATACATGTACACCAGCCTCAGTGTTTGTTTGTCGAAGATGTCTTTACTTTTTTGTTTGGTCTGAGAGTGGGAAAAAAAACTGTGCAAAGTTATTACAAAGTAAAGAAAGGGAAAAAGTGTTGAAGAGGAGAAAGACAGTACCTCATCGATGTTCTGAAAAGATAAAAGTGGTGTAAGTAGCTTCGAAGATAGTGCCGCAGAAATAGGAAGACACAAATGCGGGAAAAAACAAAAAGAATTTAATATAAAAGAGAAAAACCTATTTTTGTGTATGTGCGGTTAGAGAAAGTTTTCCCCCTTACTGATACAATGTTTACACAGCGAATAACTATACGTCTGCACTCTGCTTGTCTTAGTCTGGAATATTGAAAATATTACATCACAGACAAAGACACCACGAATAGTTATACACTGAGTGAATAATTTTATTAGTAAGGGGAATATGTATATTGTATACTGGTAGGTATAGCTCCAATATACCATTTGTCTGTTGCATACTATGTTCACAAAAAATCAGTATTAATGTAATAAAAATAAATTTACTAGTTTTTTGTACATGTCTACATCCTACAGTGTAAACTATAGATAGGTCTTGCTATAATTGTGTTATTTTTTTACTAACTTCTATTACTCTATACTTCTATTTTATTTTTTCTATCTTGTATACTTTGACTGTCTACTGCTCAACATAAAATATATTTTCTTAAAAATGTAAAAACAGAACTAGCAATAATTAATAAGATTTGTTTGTACCCATCTCCTCTATGTGACATGATAAAAGTAATATTTGAAACTTGTATTTCAATTTAAAATAATATTATCGTATTTACTATTTTATAAAACTAAGTTATAACATGTTCAACCCTTTCACATATTAAGTAACATTTAAAAAAGAATATGCATTTTGTTTAAAAATAAATAAATATAATGAATACTTGCGGAATATTAAAATGTTTTTTATTACCTTATCTTAACAGCTCTTAAATAGGACAAGAATAAATAATTAACTTTTAAAATTAGGTAAAAAGATTATAGTAGATATTAAGTTAATGCGTAAGTAATTAAATATGTAATTAGTTTTTAGATCAATTAGTGAAGAGTGGTAAGTATGCATTATTATTTATTAGGTTCGCATTTTATATACTGAGTGCTACAAATAATAAAAACTAAGGAAACGTAACTCCCATACTATCGTTTTAAATTTGGTTCCTCTCGAACTGTCATGTAACGTCAGCCTGATACCGCTGAAGGTCACCTAAATATTGCAAATGTATTGAAAATGTGTACCTGGTACGTATTTTTGTGTACCAGGTACATATTTGCAATACATTTGCAATAAGTATTGTAGAATATGTTTTTTGACGGAGTTACTTTTCCTTAGTTTTTATTATTCGTAGGCTGAGTGCTAAGCTGGCAGGAAAAATCGTTGCTTAAATTTCTTGTGCTGCTGCCTAAGTCTAAAATGTCTGTTAAAGTTGTGTTACATCATTTAACATTTAATTATATTAGGTACTTAATTATTAATTTATTAAAATAACCAACCTTGATAATATTATAAAATACTATAATATAATATAAAAATACTATAATAGAATTAAATCTTAATAAGTTTGCGTGAAAAGGATAAAAATATAAATACTTACTTTAGGGTCATATCTTTTGTACTGATCCAATCCCAAACCTAAAACCATAAAAATAGATTAGTTCGAGTTTTGTGAAGTTTAATCTCACATAACATAGAACACTGATTTGATTATATTTTTTTGTGCAGACATTGAACCAAAGATAACAAATGTACATACATTTTCCAAATCTACAAACTACGTAACATGACTGCCTGTATATTACCGTCTGGTTGTTTCACTCCCGGTGTCATTGACCTTAGAAAATCATCAGGTGTCATAAACACCTCATGCTGATCATGATGTTGAGCCTGAAGTGTCGCAAAGTATCTGAACACTTTGTCTGGCGTAGAGTACTGTCTCATACGGTTCTCATATTCAATGATCTACCAGGCAGCGTCCGGGTAAAGTTTTAAAAATAAAATTTGGCACACAAATTCTGCTACTTAGGACCTAATTCACCACTTCTGAATATAGTGCCGGATAGGCCATCCACAACTTTTTGACTGATTCTCCACACTCTATCTATCAAGTTACGTGGTGGATAGCCTATCCAGCACTTATCAGGAAGTGGTGAAACAGGCTCTTAATCTTACAGTAATACAGTATTGATTGAGTTTCAGTATTAAGAGTATACAAAAATAGTATTTTCATGTCATATCTAATGACAAAAACATTCTGATAAGTTCATACTAGAAAAATCTGTTCAGAAAATATAATATAGCAACTTTTCTAATTCATGGGATCTGGACTGGATTAAAACTGTACTTATATGTATAACTGTACTTATTACTTGTGTAAAAGCAGAATTATAGGTGAACAGAACTCACACAGAGAAAATTAAAAGGTTTTGTCTGCACCATTTTATCTTCTCTCAGACATCAACAAAATAGACCATAATAAATTGTTCTTTTTGAACTTCAAAACTATTTAAAACTTAAACATTTAAACTACTTAAATAGTATAAAAAAATAAAAAAAATAACAAAAAATACCATCAGGTTGTTTCATATTGGGAGTGATAGCTCTCAAGAAATCATCTGGTGTCATATAAACTTCTGTATTCTCCCCAAATGTTATTTTTATTGTTGCGAAATACCTAAATATCTTATCTGGTGTTGAGTATGCTCTCATACGATTTTCATATTCAATAATCTGAAGTAAAAAATAATACAATACAAAAGATGTAAGTTGCATTCAGAGAAAAGTGCATTCTGATTTAATTAAACAATATTAGAGATTCTTTTTGTACTTTCATACTCCTAAACACATCCTTTCCAGGAAGGAAAAAAACAATTATTACTTAAATTAAAAAAAAAAACAAATTATACCCATTCACTAAAAAGTAAAATTGTGCATTAACAAAATACCATAAAAAGCAAAATAAAGTTTATATTTAGCTGTTTTACTTATTCTAAATAAGTACATAATATATAGCATAGCAGTATAAATAAGCACAAGTATTTTCAGATAAGATGAAATTGAAAAATTGTTTTATTTGATTTCTTAAAAAGCATAAAATCATACCTTTCTGTCTCGGAAGCCAATTTTTTCTTTTCTATACCTCTTTTTTTGCTTATCACCCTCACTTTCAGAATCAGTTTCTGTTATTTCTTCGGCCGCATTTATTGAGGGAAGAACTTTATAGTTGAGCCTATAAAACACGGTCAATAATTCAGTGAGGTAGTGTATGGTACTTGAACTTAGATATACAGCTAGGTCTCTGTCTCTGTATGATAAATATATTTTGATTTGACTTACCAAATTTTGTATGATGTAAATAAAGTAGTACCGAAAAACACAGAATACAAGAAATACTTTTTATATCTCTCATAAGTACCACTGATTTCTGTGGTAGTATTGTGTTGTGATCGAAATATCTGAATCCTATAAGGTGTTTCCTCAATTTCATATTTTTTTCCAAGTATTTGATGTCTCTTTATTCCTATAACTTCCTTCGGTATTTTTAGAAATCTTGAGTGTATTTTGTACATGTTAATAATTGTTTACCCGAAATAATGATCTCCAATGGGTAAAGAAAACGAGAATACAATCACTATGCTGTTTCTCAAAGAAATATAATGACACAATACTTAAACTTTGATTTTGTTTACTGGTTTGCTGTAATTATCTATAAATAAATAACAAACAAAATATGTTTTAGTTTGAATTTTCAAATCTCAAGAAATATTGCCACAAAATATTTCTAGCTGAAAACAGCAAAATCTATCTGATGTTGATTGACAGCTGTTGACAGCAGTATATGACAAATATGTCTTTTTTTTTATTTTTCTTCGTTTTTGGCAACTTGACACAAAGTATGTGTATGTTGTGCCACAGACAAGGTAAAAAGGTAAGGAATATGGCGGGAAAACCGTATTCCTCCAATAATTTTCAGCATCGTTTTCATGTAATATCGTCAGGTCATAAGTCTAGTCAAAGTCTAAGTACAAGTCAATACAGTCAAGGAGTCAAGTCGGTCGTTTCAGTAAAGTGGTAGACGCTTTACTGAAACTTTCAATGGAGTTTTGGAGGGAACACAAAATCGCACGTTTCTGGATAATAATCACTTTTCTACACTTGTGCTGTGTGCACGATAACGAATATCTAATTGTTAATATTACACATTAAAAACCCAACTTAACACAATTTTAGGAAAATAATACAAAATCACAACATCACTCTTTCACATTCCCGGCAAAACTCCCGACAAATATTATGTCATAGGTCAAATCATCAAATGTCAATCTGAAACCGATAATTTTTTTATTATGGCAGCACTTCACAGTATAGCAATATCCCTAGGGATATTATATTGCTATACTGTGCAGCACTTGTTTCTGCACGAGAATTTGAAAGAAGTTTGTACAATTGAGTATCTACTTGCACAGAACAGATTTACTCCTAGCGGAGAAGAACATTGACTTAGTACAAAAAATTCTGGCCGCTACTTCAACGCCATCTATTGGCTAGCCCCCATCAACTTCACGAGCCCGCGAATTTTGAACGTGTGTCAATTCATAGGGTTCTCGTCAGGATTTTATTAATAACTAAAATTAGGTTTAGTTTTACACTAGCAAGAAACCTGTGGCAAATTAAGTTTCTTACTAATGTAAAACTAAGTTAACAATAAAAACAACATATAAAATGAAAGTCATTTATTTTCAAATATAAAATACCTTAGATACACAGTTTCTTTAATATTTTGTTCTCATTTCTTATTATGTACCTGTAGACTCAGGTGAATATATTATGCTTATAAAGTTCTAACAGTGATTAGGGTTAAGACATTGGCGATTCACTAAGGAGTCAGTTTTAAAAAAAGAAGGAGAAGAAGATTAAAGAAGGAGAAGAAGAAAGATTATAAGGATTCGGAATCATGAATATTATGCTATGTCCTTTCCCAGGACTCAAAAGTATCTCCATACTAAATTATTTGTCTTACCCCTTTCAGTATTACAACCTTATTTACACGAATTTATGACTTAAATGTTCACATCAAATGCAAAGTCACTATCACACAATTTTCACAGCACTAAAGCACGGAGACAAGCACAAAACACGTAGGAACCGAATCCCAACTCAATGTTAATTGGCGAGCACAGTTTAGTTATTGGAATAATTACAAAAGAACGGGATTACAAGAAAAAACAAAGTCAATGGCAGACATTTTCCTTGTGACAAAATTACACAGATTATTATACTATGCTAAGTACTCATTGGGGTGCCCAGTTTAAAAAATTGAGTTTTAAAATATTTTTACATTGACATCCCAGGTCTGGCCCCCGTTTCATGATTGGCTATAGTAGGGAGCTGACCACCCCTGAGTCTACTTGTCACTTGATGATATTTTGTCATCTGTGGAAAAATCAAAAAGTCCGAGCTGAGACTGGCGCAAATATGTTAAAATTATTTTTATAAATTCATTCAAAATTTACATCTCAAAAAGACAAAAATATATAAAATAAACAGTGTTTGTGCCGAAGGTAAAACAAATTACATTCTTATAAAGATTATCCTCAGTAGACCTCAAAAGTAGTTGTGCTGAACAACATCGGTGATCCGTCCAACGTTCTAATAAATAGCGCTATTGAAAGATACGTGTTATGTAACCTTGAATCACAGGTTTCCAGTTTTAATATTTTTTGTATTATTTAGTAATTACTAAAATATCAATTGAGTAATCAATAAGATCTCCCACCAGTCACCATCTGATCGCTATCAACGTCATACGAATGTGATACAGTGGTCTTGAACGAGTGTTTCGTTGGCTGACGACTCCTTATGTTTTCACATAGCTAATTTATTTATTAAATTACCTGTTTTTCGAATATTCCTAACAAAATACAATGAAAAAAATCATAACCTTAAAGTTTATGTAAATTACATTATATTTTATTCCCATCGAAATTGTCCTTCTAAAAGGTACTGGTTTTATTAGTTAGTTATCACTTATCATAATATAACCGCAGATAATTCCTTTTTTTGTTTAAAAATTGTCCTTATGTAACATGTCAATAGTACTGCATTATCCTCAAATTTTATGACTCACAGTCATGTCATCCCTAAGGGATAGAAATATTGTTTAAAATCGTTTAAAATAATACATAATATATATAAGTAGAAACCAATAAATAAACAGAATTTGTCACTGTGCCAATTTCTTCAACATTGTGTTAACAGAATAACCTACTTTCTGCACCTTTTTTGTTATCATTGAGGTTATTCTGGTGTAAATTTATATTTTCTTATCAAAACTGTTTTTAAAATGTATTAAATGAAGTGTATTTACACAGGGACTAATTAAAATTATAGTGAAGAGTATATTATTTCAAAATGCATAGAGCAAGAGCAGTGTTTCAAGCTTCAAATAAGTTAGGAGGGTCCGAAAGGTTCGCATCATGGCTCCTAAACAAACCACAGGTAAGAATATTTTAATAATTTAATTTTATATAAACATTTTAATTGAATTAGATTTATTATATTATATATCACTTATATTACTTATATCACTTATCCATAGTGTACACTTTTTTTGTTAACCCGTCGATTGTGGAAAAACGAGACACAATAGCTTATCTTTTGTTATCGCGGTTGCATACAACCGCTTGGGGCTTGATGAATTAAATTAATATGAACTACACAGAAAAACTGATATTTTTGCTTCATAGTTGCTTTATGTATAAGAAAGTAAACAAACATTTTATAATGTGTGTTTTCTATGTCATTGTTGCCAAAGATAAAAACCATATCTAATAAAATGTGATACTTAAAATTTTTATCTAGGCACTAAACTTGACAAAGAATATTATATTGTTTTAAAATCTTCTGAAAACCAAAAAATTTTAAAATGAAACCAAATTTTTGAATGAATTTATAATCAATATATGACACCATATTAATATTATTTACTTAAATTTCTAGTATAATTTTACATACTAGTAAAGATTTAAATGAGTTTCCCTATAAACTACAGTAAAAAATGTATGAAAAAAGTATTAAAAAAACTAAAATGAATATAACAAAATTATAATACTTATTTATTGCTTTTTAACATATTTTTTTAATCATGGGTCATAACAGTATAACATACAAAAACATAATAAAGCTTTATCAGGAGGCAAGCCCCTTTGGATTGATAAACTCTGTTATCATGTGAATATTAGTGATCTCATTTGATATTATTATGACCATATTAAATTTAAATACAGGATGTTATAAAACAATTATCATAATACTTAAAGTTTTTATAATGTTTTGTTATGTTAATTTGCATTTATAATTTATTAAATAAAACAAAAAAAAACAAGTAATTAAAATAAACTGTTAGTTGATTGTATTGCATTTTTTTCCTCTTTGTCGCAGACTGCTGCTGTAGCAGTAAACGCCAACAGGCTGAAGAGTTCTGCAGCAGCAGAGCCATTTTTAAATGGATCCAGCTCGGCTTATGTGGAAACAATGTACAATGCCTGGTTGTCCGATCCTAATTCTGTACATGCGGTGAGTATTGCTTATTACTTACAACAATCATAAGTTTCTTTGCTTCCATAAAGTTTCTTTACAACAAGGATAGCTTCTGCATCTTATTTCAATTTCAAAGCCTTACCAATAAAACTTACAAAATATTTACAAAACAATTCATTAAAAAACATTATTTAGAAATGGGAAGCTGCACGTCAGCCTCCTTATTGGCGTGTCCTTCTGACACAAAGCCTTTTCCATTCGCATCTGTCACGAGCCAGCCGAAGCCACAAAGGGCCAGCGGAACCACTGATTTCATCTGACCATCTTTTAAGTGGTCATCCTCTTTTCCTTTTTGTGTGTGTCCTTTTCCTGTGCAATGCCACTTCAGTTTTTAGGGTTCCGTAACCAAAATGGCAAAAAGGAACCCTTATAGATTCGTCATGTCTGTCTGTCTGTCTGTCTGTTTGTCTGTCTGTCTGTCTGTCCGTCCGTCCGTATGTCACAGCCACTTTTCTCCGAAACAATTAGAGCTAGATTTTTGAAACTTGGTAAGTAGATGTATTCTGTGAACCGCATTAAGATTTTGATGCAAAAATGGAAAAATTATTAAAAATTTTAGGGGTCCCCATAGGTACAACTGAAACAAAAAATATTTTTTTTCATCTAACCTATGCGTGTGGGGTATCTATGGATAGGTCTCCAAAAATTATATTGAGGTTTCTCATATCATTTTTTTCTAACCTGAATAGTTTTCGAGAGAGACTCTTCCAAAGTGGGAAAATGTGTGTCCCCCCCCCCTCTAATTTCTAAAGTAGGGGCATGATAATTCTAAAAAAAATATATGATGTAGATTACTATAAAAACTACCAACGAAAATTGGTTTGAACGAGATCTAGCCAGTAGTTTTTTTATACGTCATAAAAATGGTAAACCTTAATCAAAATTTCATTAAATCGACTGAAATATAAAAATAAATCAAAAACCTTTTAATTTCATAAAAATAAACCTTATTGCTGCTGCGGAACCCTTCATGGGCGAGTCCAACTCGCACTTGGCCGCTTTTTTAGTTTTTAAACATACATCCTCTAACTTAGTAAGTTTCCTAATGTCAGCTGCTCTTTTCTTGTCTCTTTTTGTAAAATAAGTTATATTTTTTTATATGGAAATAATTCTAAAATAAGTATGACTCTCGCCTTGGATGACTTGTTTGGATTAAATACAAACTATAAATAGTTTTGGTTATAAATAGTTTAATATTTAACTTTTGTTAATTTGTAGGTTTGTAAACATTGTCAAACAAGAAATAATACAGTTCTAGATAGAACATCATGTATAGACAGTTTATACTGGCAAGAAAATCAGTTGTCTAGCACCAGTCTAATTAGAAATCATTAACAATTGCTGATAAGCTGTTTATAAGTATCTTCTTAAAATTAACTTTATAAGATAGTTAATTAAACTTTAAACTAAATAATAATAATTATTGATGTAAATAATTATTATTTTAATAATTCTTTGATTTATTTTCTGTAATAATAAGGGTTTAATTTTAATAACAAAAAAGCCTATCGGACCATCATCGCCAACCTATTGACACCTCATTCGTCAAAATTAGATAAATCGTTTAGGAGATTCTCGGAAACAAACATGCACCCAAAATCATTACTCTCTTTTTATTCGTCCCTAATGGGTAGACCTTTGGTTCGCAGTTCGCACTCGTAAAAGGTGCAGGTTCGATCCCGGATGGAGGCGTGCTATACCAATGAGACATTTTCTGATCTCAAGTACACAATACGGACGCTCGAGCTCGTACGGTGAAGGAAAACATCGTGAGGAAACCCGCACATGGTTGGTCCCAGACGTATTGACTAGTTCTTTCCTCTGGACTAGGCCGACTATGTTGCGAGAATGCCGTATGTGCTTGGGCAACCATACGGACGTTTAAAATATTGTCCCAGGCACTACAGTATTTGAGGAGTAGTAACTTCGCTCTGAAAATACTGTATAAATCATCCACATCGGATGTAAAGGCCTAGTTTTTTTTTATTCGCCGTAGCCTAGCAATAACATTTAAAACAATCATGCAAAAGTATTTTGTCATAGAATTCTTACAAAACGTAGAGACGTTGCATAACCATACAACGTGGACATACGTCGTGATGTGAAATTGTAAATGCGTGCAAGGTCAATTTGTCTGCTCTAATAAGATTTAGTTAACACTTAACCGTTTTCATCTGGATTTATTTGGATTACCAATTTGGCCCGTTTTCATCTGGATTTATTTGGATTACCGATTTGGCTTAACGTTAACCAATTTATTCCAAACTTAATTAATGTCCATGGGTAGCCGGTAGGTACATGGCTTCTAAAAAATCACTGGCGTATAAATTTTGATAGGTTTTTGGTGTGATTTACACCTTAGGAGTTGGAGTTCTCAATATCCTTTTTAGTAAATACATTATATTAAGAGGACGTGTGAAAAATTTCACGTTTTCAGTTGTAAGGGTTTGTCACATTCTTGCGTCTATTAGTTTTGTAGGTAGCTTTGATGATATTTAATAAAAATTAATAAAGAACGAGTGACATTTTCCTTATTTTCGATTTAAAACACATATTCTGAGAAAGATATGGTATCTTATGCAGTAAAATTCGATGCAATGAGCATGACTATCACCGCGTGTGTTATTTACTAGCTAAAAGCTGGGCTTTGTGAGGGCTTCCGTCGTATTTCTGCGTGGTAATAATCTTTAAAGGCAGTTTTTTTACATTTTAATAGTAACCAAACCTTGACTGACTGATGATAACACATCTACGTATAAATAAAAATTACTATGTTAAAGCACAAATCAATAGGCGTGATAGTTTTTCTGTAGAGTGTACCACGAAAGTGCTCAGGTTGTGGGATGTACTAGGGCTCGCTTCGCTCGCCCTGATAATTATCGTAGACCAATGAAATATATTGTATGAATAAAATACATTCTATGAATTTTATTTTATTGGTCTATGTAACTTGCATCATTAATTAATTCATTATTGTAGTAAACAAAAAGCCCTCTGTAATAAAAATTCGTGTCGTAGTTGCGACACGGCGGCCTGCCCTTGATTTAATGATCTTGTTGTATACTTTTCTTATCATTCCGTGCACCAATGTAACGATTATGCAACTTGCAAAGGCCCATGTCTCTGGGTTATATACTTGGACTTAGCTATTAGATAGAGCACCTTGTGAGCCCCTTACTAATAAAGATTGTGTCTTTGTAAGATTCGTTAGAAAAACCAATTGACAGATAAAAACATATCATTGTATACGCTCTTATACATGCAGATCTTTTTATTAATGAAGGGGAAATTGTAGAGTCTACACTCTACACTGATGAGTAAGCTATATCTGCCTGTGGACTATGTAATGCTCAAAAAGTCTTTACACACGTCACTAAGTAATTGTTTTGATAGAGCCATTAATGACACTATCTTGCGGTGTCTCCTTATCAGTCAACATTTTATTACACGCAATTAATGACTAACTCAAACATTTACATATTTCGCTTTAATATATTCCTACATCTGAGGAAAAAACCAAATACCAAGGAAAATCTAGCATGCATAGTTGTTGGCTTCTCGGTTAACACGCTTCACTACATAATATTATATAACAATTAAGTCTCTTTTTTCCCTCATGTCCCTTTGTTCCACAGAACTATAAAAACAGCTTTGTTCCCTTTAATCTTTAAAAGTACGCAACGGATTTTGATGCGGTTATCTTTAATAAGAAAACAGATTTAGCTAGATTATACAAAATTAATCCTTAATGAAAAAAGTACTTAAAAATCGGTTAAGTTTTGGAGAAGGAATCAAAGGACAACGAATCGATGATTTTCTGTTCTTTTATTAGAACTTTTGTCGTGTTGTCTCTATCGCGCTCTGCGTGGGAGACTTGAGATTGGTGAGACAGCAATACATTTTCAAATACATACCTATTTTCAATTTCTCTCGCCCTTGGTGTATCCTCTTAAAAATAAATAAATAAAATAAAATACGTTTATTTCAGGTTTACACATAGAAAAATTCTTAAACTAAAAGGAAATAATTAATTTAAATATTTGTCACCCTCTGGCGCACCGGATACATGCACGTGTGCACGGACCCAGTGCTTCAGGAGCGGGCTGTCCAGCTTGTCACTGAGTGTTTTCTTAAGTGGGCACGTTTTGTTCGATAAATATTATGATTTTTCCTTCCTTGTATGGAGTGTAGAATGTAGATGGCTTCCTTGTTTGTCGAGTTATTGACTTCGTTTTTTACTTTTTTGGCAATCATAATAATGTAATAGGTACATTTAACATCTTTTCAATTTTTTATGATAAAATTGGAAGACAGAAGCCTTTACCTATCTATGCATGTAAAAATATACGACTAAAGAAAAAAATAAAAGTTTTTTGTGTAATTTCAATTAAGTATTTAATCGCAGGCAATAAAATAGTTACATAACACTTTAATTACATGCTTATTTATGGCTTGAAATCCGAGTTATATTATGTCTTAGAATATTCTTGAAATACTCTGAATACTCTTGAATTTTCCATAACTACTGCAATCTTATCTTTGACTACGTCGTATAAGGTGATACAGCGCGGGAAATTGTATCTTTGAAACAATACGTAGTGATGAGATTTAAAATCTTGTGTTACGTAATTGCTGACAATTGGTATTCGTAAATATTCCCAGCAATAATAGGCGGGTAGGCCGGTCATTGTAATTGAAGCCATTATTATGAGTTACGGGCTACGGCAGTCACAAATGCTGCGGTGTTTGTGGGCAGCATGTTACCTTGAATTTTTACGACATACTACGGCTCGCACTTCGGAGCTTCAATAGTCATACGTATTCAGCAATGGAGCCAATTTCAAACAATTAAAATCACTATTGCTTTACGATGTTTTGTCTGTGCGTCTGCTAAATTGTTATATTTAAATAGTAGAAAGTTTATTTTAAAATTAAATAAGTAGATCGACTTGCGAAGTGCGACAACCTCGGTCACTGCCATTCAGTTATGTATTTAAAATATCATGCTTTCTCTTTCACTAACAAAAGAATTAAGATATTTATATAATTATTTTAAAACTTTGCACTAGCAGTATTTGTATTATTTACCTAATCAAGATATTAAATCAAGATATTATTTAATCCGCAGTTAATTTTAATCTAGACTGTTAAAAGTGACTCTCACATATTATTATATTTTTATTCAAAACTTCGATAGCAAGGCAAACCATGTATTCCATACCTGGCCAATTTTATAGGGTGACTATTAAGATCGGCTCCTTAGATTTTTGTTTGAAAATGCCAATAATAGAAAATTATGGAGTATATGAACTGTTTAAACTGCTAATAATAGTTTCTTACGTCGGTTTTCGTTACTAACGATTTTTCTTTAATATTTTCATTTAATTTGACCTTATCTAATGTGTATCTTGTTTCAGTCATGGGACGCTTTCTTCCGGAACGCAACGGCGGGGGCTCAGCCCGGAGTCGCGTACACTTCGCCCCCCAACCTAGCGCCGTACAACAAGAACGAAGTCCCCCTCACCTCACTAGTACCAGCTATCGGCGGTAGCACGTCTATTTCTTCTGGTAATTATTATTTAAGCTTAGGCCAAACATACGCGACCAACGCGAAAGCGAAGCGGAGCGTCAAGTTGTCAAATGTTGTCAAATGTGTTTTGTATTCAAAAATTTTTATTTTTGTCATGTCAGTCATCATTTTTACTAACCCTATAAATTAATGTTTGTATTACTAACCAATGGACCATAGTAGTCTGAAATAAAGATATTTGTATTTGTATTTGTATTTGTAAAAAACACATTTGACAACTTGACGCTCCCGCTTCGCAGTCGCGTGGTCGCGTAGGTTTGAACGAAGCATTATTGTGTAGAATAACATCACCCAGTCTTGATAGAGTCTTCTAGATGCTGCTTTTGTGCCCGGTTTTTGAGAGTTATGACAGATGTCATTGTATGTTGTTGATTTTCATGTTAGTCAATCAAAAGCTCATTGAAAATACAAGAAACTTGGGCACATCCAGTCTTGAGCTAATATACAAAACCTAAGTACCAGTTTTAATCATTTGTTAAAATATCTTGTGATTTCGTTCAAATAAACAACGAGATGATAAGCAATAACATTTAAACATACTTACAGTCCATAATATTCAATGTCTCATCTCTCTCGTTTTTCGTACTAATGAAAGAGAAGGCATGATATTTTAACAAGCCATTAACACCAACAGAGAAATGGGTGAAATTGGGTCTAATACGTTTATTTGAACTTTCTTTTAATTTTTTAGGTTCCCCGATCAATGAGAAAATCATTGACGACCATCTTGCGGTGCAGGCCATCATCAGAAGTTACCAGGTGAATGACTGATCCATTAATTTTATAATTATGTTAATTTTGTTTGCACGTTATTTATCATTATTTTCACATTTGAGCAAATATTTATATGAACGTCATAGTTTATTAATAATACGAACGTATGCAATAAGAATTTCCATTTTAAATGGGACATGATATGATTGTACCGTTAGAGAATTTTATTCATAAGCAGATGATAGACCGAATTTTTTGTGGAGTTAGCCATGATTATGAATCAATTTCTTTGATTGTACAAAAATATGTGAACCGAGTCTATCTATTGATAAAATACGTTTTCAATAATAGGACATCTGAAAAGAGTTACTATAGTAATAGTAAGCGAAATATCTTATTTGTAAATATCACTGCATACAATATTGTGTCAATGTAAACTTTGTAATATAACGGTAAACTCTATAGCAGAGGCTCTTAACATTTTAGTCATGAGGGACCATCTTACCAAATGTTTGTCTTGCCGGGGACCACCCAGTTGGTTTACTCAAATTAAGGGTTGTTTGATAAAGAAAACAAACACAACTTTATAATTAGCACTCATTTTTTTATTTGGCAGTGTGATTTTTGTGACTGGATACTCTTTAAAAACTTCTGAATTCTCGTATATTATAAGGATGGCTCCGTGGACCATTCGGAATGCCTTCAGGGACCACCAGTGGTCCGCGGACCACCGGTTAAGAACCACTGCTGTAGAGAATGAAGTAATAGGTAGGCTCATTATGAACACGATACAATCTATACGGCACATTTAAATATTGTCTCAACCACGTCACATGTAGAACACTTATCGACCGTCGGAAAAGTACTTTATTGTATTGATAGGTAATATTTCCATTTATCAAAATATACAAAACTCTCGACTTTAATTGGACGAACAAGTTCGAAAAAGTAATTTTTCAAGTACTCGAATGTATTAATTAGATAAAACTTTTTTGAATTCCTAAATGTTCAGAAAGACTACATAATAATTTTGGATATGTTATTTAAAAAGCTACATCAGCATTATATTTCAAAAATCCGTCTCCGAATTTGCAGAATCAATAATTTCAAATATGTTGCCAATGACCTAGCTGAGCAAAGCAAAACAAAATAATCTTTAGCAATTTTGATACCAGGTACCTACTAAAAATTTAAAGACAACAAATTACGCGTATGTCCTAACCAACCTACAATATTATACCAGTAAAAAAAAACAATGTCATGATATTAAAATAATTTTGCTTGAACATCGAGTACGTTATTTTTTCCTCGCACCTTCTAAAACTAAAGTTCGGGCAAGATATCACCCTCGCACTCCTGCGAGGACCTTGCCCACTTCAGCAATAGTAATTTTTATAGCAGGTACAAAATGTAAAGCATTTGTAAGCGAATGTCTTAACCTTCAACCAATAAATAAAAAAAAAATAACGTGAGTGGGTGGGGCACAGGCTCGCGGTCACTTGGCGGCGGACGTAGACCCGCTCGGCATCACCACGGCGAACCTGCCCGAACTGGGCATGCGCGCGCCCCGCTCCGAGCTCATCATGAGGAAATATTTCAACTTCGGTACGCAGCTTTACCGCTGCATCCATTTGGAAGCAATCACTTTTGTCTTATTGTTCGTCCTAGCCAATGCATACAGCGATGTTCTGAGTTATTTATTTTAGACAAAAATAGAAAAGAAACTTCGTAATAAAGAAAAATTAGAAGGATTAAAGTTAAATAGCGTCGTAATGCGGCAAACTTTGCGGTCTTATACGCAATCTTGTACGCAAAGTACGGATGTGACGCAAAGCAACCGCGCATGACACGTCATTAGTAAATTCATGTACCCATCATTGCCTAGTTTTTTTTTAACATAATAATAAATTACTTGAAATTATTTTGGTAGTTTTTAACACTTGACATTTTATACGATTGTAGAATTGAATTTTATAAAATGGCCGTAGTGTTTTAGATCCTTATGTAAATAACTCAGGACATCCCTATTTTCGCACCAAAGGCTTTAGTGCGTCAATTACCCCGCAGTGATTGTTTTCAGTAATCGTTATATCGTTTTATTTCTTGCAATAATTTATTGCTTACTAATCGCACCATCATTTTCTTGATTTTATTTGCCTACGATTTTAAATTCTGCATGTAGGTATGTTATATTTGCGATCATCAGTAGAATATTATGTTGGCGTAGTGTTCTTCAAAATAATAAAAAGTTTTTTTTTCAGTATCGATTAACACGTAACATTCGTAATTTAAAAGTCTTCAACTAACAGAACCGATGAGAACTGCTAGTCTCAAGTATAGGTTTTTATATGTCATTGGTATGAGGGACATTAAGCTGTAAAAAAGATCATTCTGTCTCTATGTTCGAAATTCTAAATTGTAACTAACAGGACTTCCATTATGTGACTATTCGGTTAATGTTCGGTTATTCACTAGTCGCGTGGTCATCTGGTGGCCAATCTGGACCCACTGGGCATAACAACCGGCGACCCCATATCGAGCGGCGATTGGCACGGCGGCCTCCGTGCTTTTGCTAGCGAAGCGGTCATAAGACAGCACGTACGATTCGGTATGAGCCCTTACGGTTACGGTGCATGGCCAATACTGAAACGCTACTAAAAAGGTTCTCTACGTCTCATGCTATTCTTGTCTCTGCTGAACAGAAAGATAAGGACGGCATGAGACTTGGTTGGACCTTTAGGTAGCGAATCATTATTTGGTAGCTTAACTAATCTATTGGGGCGTAGGTACTTAAATCGCTTTGTACCCGCTTATTATCTATTTGAATGGGAATCTATTTTAGTCTTGTAATTATACTGCCAAGTATTTGGCTTGTCCTTTCTTTAAACTTTATGTACACAAAAAAAACCTTCAGTATTTTGTAATTTTTATATTTTACAACTTTACGGAACTATCTAGTTTACTATTTGGGGAATTTCTGTAGATAGTGGTGACGGTGAAAGTAGGCGTACCTACCTATTTTATTTACACCTATAATAATAACTATTGCAATTAATGGGCATTCGCCCAAGGCTTTTTGCGCATAATAATAAGACAAAATTCCTATAAAATTTCTATTATAAATAACACCATCAGGCTTTTTATACTTAAATAATTAATACTTATAATATAATCTTTATTATATTAAGTACAACAGCTATAAATACAAAAACAATTTGAGACTAGCTTTTTGACATCCGGTCATTAAGTTTAATTTTGTACTGATACTACTAACTCATCATATTCCTTTACTACATTTAAAATGGAGAGAACGAAAGGAGAGAACGGTTTTTCTATTATGAACCCAAATAAGAGGATTTAAATTTCAAAATAAAGCAAGGTTTGAACTAAATTAAGATATTTTATAAATATTTAACGAAAAGTTATTTAAATTGTTGCAGTTTTGTTACACATTAATATATAATCCGTTACTTTTACACTACACTTTACAATGTTTAACACATACTAGGTACTTAGTTTCTGGTCGTCTTGTAGGATAAAAATACATATGTATTTTTAAAGGATTGTCAAGTTGAATTTCATTGCAGTAATTATTATTCTCGTATTTAAGTGTGTATACTGTATAATTATTAATTTAGCATAATATACTGTAATTATACTTATCGTGTCATTACAATTTACATAAACTAAAATAGAATATAAACATTAAACATGTATGTATTCAGACCGGAACTGCATAATATTTTCTAAACGTACTAAAGTTCATGTTTAAAAAATAAGTGTATTTATGTTTAATTTATTTAGCTTGTTACTAATTTCATTTTATAGTTAGATAACCATGTGTAGTTGTATGCATAGTTAACGAATGATAAACGAACAGATTCGAGGACATCATATAGCGAAACTCGACCCATTGGACATAGCCAACTTCAATTGCGCTGATAAAAATCCAAGGGAGGTGATACACAGCAGCTATAGGTTTGGTAAGGAGATGATCCTAGCACAGTGTCGGTACTGCTCATGCATAGTTATGGCGATACAGTCCCCTGTCACTTTTAGTTGCAACCTTTTTTAGTTTTTTTTTTATACTGGACGTCATAACTACCCTCTAGACCTCACAATGTGTTGTAGCATGCACCTTACGCACGTGCATCGATTGCATGATATGTTTCTATATGATCTATGGATTTATATAATGTTGTTGCGGCTATAAATGAAAAACGACCTTGATATATTTTCTACGTTGGTTTTGGATACCGGCCAATTGTTACTTTCGTTGGCTCCAATGTGTTATCTGATTATATTTTTGAATGGGAAAATAAATTATGTTTTAAGACAGCTAGAGAAGAGCTCTGTGATTTTTCCAAAAATTTTCTACAAAATATCAATATTGTAAATAATGTTAAGATATTATTATTGAGCACAAAACTCACTATTACTTAATTAACAAAACATTATTTTAATAACAACAATAGCAAGTAGATTATGAAAGTAGAGGGTTTAACCGCAATTCTTTATGATCTGATTTTCTCAAATTCTCACAAAGTTCTTAATAATTCACAGTCTTGGTTGGTTCGCCCGGGTTTCACAGTTCGAAATACATGCTAGTAAAGGGATATGATTTCATTATATTCATACAACCATATTATATCCATTATATTCATATATCATATACTCTAATTGCTTCTTTCTGTTGATTTGACGGGTTATAATACTGTGATGGTGAATTCACAACGGGGTCATCGTGGTTTGAATGATCATACTCTTATTTGTCACTCTGCGTTTTAGATGAAGCTGACATGGATAGAGTTTTTAAATTGCCCTCTACGACGTTTATCGGTGAAAAGGAAAAGGCCTTGCCGTTGAGGTAAATATGTTACTACCTTGAACAATTATTTCCGAGATAAGTATGTTGTATTATGGCCGTACTCCTTTTAACTGTAACTTAACTTTAATGAAATAAAAAGTTTGATAAAATGATGTATGGAGTATGATATTCATATAATTAAAGTTTAGTAATCATTTAATCTCTCAGAGAGAGAGAGAGAAATCAATGACCCAAATACGGCAATTTTTTTTTCCTTGTCATAAATCATTTAATTTTTTGATTTTCAGAGAAATCCTGAACAGGCTAGAGGAGGCGTATTGTAACAACATCGGCATAGAGTTTATGTTCATCAACTCGCTGGAGCAATGCAACTGGATCAGACAGAGGATGGAACCGCCCAACGTCACCAAGATGAGCAACGACCAAAAGAGATTGATCCTGGCCCGTCTCACTAGATCTACCGGGTAAGAGATTTAGGGCCTCTTTAGTGTTTCACCGCTTTCAGATAAAGTGCCGGATAGGCTATCCACCAGTTGACTTCACAGACAAAGTATGCGAGAATCTGTCAAAAAAATTGAGAATAGCCTATTCGGCACTCTATCAGGCGCAGTGGTGAAACAGGCCCTTAAAGCTCTATTTGACATCAGAAATATCATATGGGGTAGGGGACCTGCGTTGGTTGGTTGGGTTACGTCAAGCAATATTAGCGTGAGATAAGCTTGAGTTTGACCGACCACATTAACATAAATAATTCTGAAAGTACTTTCATTTTACGTTAACAATGAATATATAATAATTTAAATAGGTCCTAAATGTTGTTTGGTAACATATTGTGTTGTCACTATTGCATCAGGAAATGCTATCACTAGAAAATTCATTATCTTGTCAATATCAATTTAAGCTTACTTTGTTTTGACATTCAGATGACTCAAGCATTATTGTGAAATGATAGATTGTTCATAATATTTAAAAAATACAATCTTTGTCTGTAGAGACTATGGGGATAGCACACAACTGTTAATGGCCATTTAGCAGCCCCGGATTCATAAAATATAGTTCGTATAGAGGTGGCAGCATCTATAGGGGGTTGGTAGATTTCGGTACATGGGGCGGTGGAAATAAACACACATGACTACAGTCATGAAACATATAAATTCGGCACAGCTTTTTAGATACATAATATTTTATAACATAAACAATAAACATATACTTGTATATTACAGATTTGAGAACTTCCTGGCCAAGAAATGGTCGTCTGAGAAGCGTTTCGGTCTGGAGGGATGCGAGATCCTGATCCCGGCGATGAAGCAGGTCATAGACACCTCCACCCGCCTCGGGGTTGAGTCCATCATTATGGGAATGCCGCACAGAGGTCAGTGTTATTGTAAAACAAAATAAAAATAAAATAAAATGAAGGTTTCGAATGTGAAATTCTCAAACGCGTCTCGGGTGGACGTTATATTTTGTTAATACTATTCAACCTTAGAAAACTGTAATTTTGATGTATTGTGAACTTTCGTAATAAGTATAGTGTTAAGGTTAAAATATTGTTTCTCATGTAAGTGACATAAATTGTCTTATTGAGATTATTAAAGATAATCGAAAACTTTATGTCAGAGTGATTAATTGCCTCAATATCTACTAATAACCAAAGTATTATAATTTAGAAAGAGTACACTTTTGTTTCTTGTTACATTTTTAATAAAATCGAAATTTTTAATAAAATCGAGTGTACCTTATCGAAAATGATTTTGATTTCATATTGTTGGTCGTTTCAGGTCGACTGAACGTGCTGGCGAACGTGTGCCGCAAACCTCTCCATCAACTGTTCACTCAGTTTGCTGGTCTTGAGGCCGAAGATGATGTGAGTATTATTTTAAATCAAAATCAAAATATTTATTTTTAAATAGGTTAACATAGTTAACACTTTTAGAACGTCTACACGAGTCCTAGGTATCACCGGTTCGGGAACTAACCCGGCGAGAAGAAACGGCGTAAGAAACTCGCACGGGGCTACCTTTTATCAAAAAGGTGGAAAATAACAATAGTTTAAACTAATTTACACTAAGTATGTGGTACATTTATATAGAAGCGGCCTGTGGTCTGTCAGCTTATTTTTCCCAAGGTGTGCTATCATTGCGAAAATCATTTACCTTATAATAAGCCTTAGCACACAAACGCTCTACAACTTTTTTAAAATTAATTGAAAGATTTTGGAAGACGTTACTTGATTAAAGCTTAAATAAACATGGGCGTAGCGAGGTACGGGCAGTACCCCCCTTCGACTCTGCGCTAATATAAATATTTTATATTAGCGCAGAGTCGAAGCGCATCGAAACGAAGTATCAAAACCGAACAAAGCAAATCCAACCTTAACTCCAAAGCGTTAACGTACACATTACATCTGAGAATTTTAAAAGGCGCGCGCGCGTCTGCCGCATCCGCGCGAATTTTGGCGCGACAAACGCTTATTGGTCTTGCAGAAGTAATGTGTGCGTTACGTTCTGGAGTTAAGGTTGAATTTTCTGGAATTCGAAGGATTTTCTAAATCTACCCCCCCCCCCCCAAGACCTATGGCCCCCTCCTATATAGAATCCTTGCTACGCCCATGTAAATAAGTATATTTCAATCATATAACCACTTGTTTTATAGCTACTTATATCTCTTACAGGGCTCTGGCGACGTGAAATACCATTTGGGTACATACATCGAGCGTCTCAACCGAGTAACGAACAAGAACATCCGACTCGCCGTATGCGCCAACCCGTCTCACTTGGAGGCCGTCGACCCCGTAGTCCAGGGCAAGACCCGCGCTGAACAGTTCTACCGCGGTGACAATGAGGGCAAGAAGGTACTAACAGAGAAGTTGATGAATTTATCCTAGGCAGATGGGGGACCTATCACCTACATCATCAAAACCTCGTTATTTGTCCAGGTAATGTCAATGCTCCTCCACGGTGACGCAGCGTTCGCCGGCCAGGGTGTGGTGTTCGAGACGATGCATCTGTCCGACCTGCCGGCGTACACGACGCACGGCACGATACACATCGTCGCCAACAACCAGATCGGCTTCACGACAGATCCGCGTCACTCGCGATCGTCCGCTTATTGTACCGGTAAGGATATTGTAGATACTACAGCAGGCTTATCATACAGAAGTGCAAAAGAATAGGAATATCGACAGATTTTATTGGGAAAATGACAAATTTCCTATACATATTCATCATGGTGGTCACGCAAAACTTGCAAGTTCTGAATACTAGAGATAAAGAAACAGAAACCAAAATCCTTTACTTTTTTCTGGAACGCCGTCCGAATTTTTCTGATCAGAAATACGACAATGTTGATATTGTCACTTATATTTACGTTTTCTTTGTTAGCAGCTTTCCTAATTACCTTCATCTTTCAGACGTGGCCCGCGTCGTGAACGCACCCATATTCCACGTGAACAGTGACAACCCTGAGGCGGTGATGCACGTGTGCAACGTCGCGGCGGAGTGGCGCGCGACGTTCCACAAGGACGTCGTCATAGACATCGTCAGCTACCGCCGCAACGGACACAACGAGGTCGACGAGCCCATGTTCACGCAGCCGCTCATGTACCAGAAGATCCGCAAGACCAAGCCAGGTGAGTGACATACCATCGAGGAAATTGATTTCTAGGCAGTTGACGGACCTACGTTATTTGGTCGGATCATGTCAATTCAATGTTAAGCTGTGATCGGTCAAGTGGGTTTGACTTAACGCGACCAAATTACTTAGGTTCGCCATCTACCTAGGAATCAACTTCTCTGATAGTTCATGTCACTATAGTCTATTTGCGTAATGCCTCCTCTAGATATCGGCGGACGCGTCGGCAGATGCATCCGCAACCATATCTGCGGATAAACTGCGATCCGTCCACACATCTGTGAGTTAATCAGTCTGTGCTCAATCGTGAAAGACGTAACTCGTGCCGCAAAAAATGGATATAATATAAAGACAGTAGCGGCTGCTTCTAATACATACGTCTTATACAACATGACTGGTGAGACAGTACCGATACTTAAGGAGAGTACTCTGTACTCGATTCTCATTATAATTATGTAATAAAATTAGGTACTTAATTTTTTTCCGAATTTCCCAAAAATAAATGAATCATGGATACTAAGTAAATTACGCGGCTAGTCAAGTAGGCATACTATGCGGCCGGTGCAGAGGCGTGCGCTACCAAAGAAACACCACACAACTACCCCTCCCGCTCGCTAATTATTTAACTTTAAGCTACGTTTACTCAGTGATCAATTGATATTATTTTTTTATATTTTTTTTTTCTACTAATATAATAGCCAAATATCACGTCCTCGAGTATTGAACATGTCTCACCAGTCACGCAGTATAATTAGCACCTGTAAGTATTATTACCTAAGAGTGCACCGCAGTCCGCAGTAGAGTTATAAAAAAAATGGAGCAAAAGGAGGTGGTGGATGCTGTCTATACACAAAAACGAAAATATATTCGAAATAAATATTTTGGCAATATTAACTTATATACCTAACTAGCTGTCCCGGTGAACTTCATGTCACTTGAAAACTTCCCTGGACTTCTACGAATATTTTAAGGCTATAATCAGACCAATCCGTTCAGCCGTTTTCGAGTTTTAGCGCGACTAACACATTTGAAAATCCATTTTTATATATCTAAGATAATAACATTTATTTAATTTTGATTACGGCGAGCATGGAAAAGCAGCTTGCATGTTACTAGCAGCCATTTCGACGACCAAACTGAGCACATACATGTCCACTCTCACTAAATTTCCGTCGAATACTGATGCATCGGCAGACGTGTGGACAGGCGCCGTGCGTCCGCACTCGATCCCTTTGATCTGTGTCGAAAAACCGACACCAAACGGATGCGCGGCAGATGCATCGGCCGACGTCAAATACATACCACAGACGAGCAAAACCCGCCGTCTACACATCGGCGGACGCATCCGCAGATACAATCTGCCAACGCGTCCGCCGATATGTAGAGGACGCATAATGCGTTAAGTTGGCCGCACCTCATCAAATGCGTGGTTTAAATTCAGTCTATATCTATCCTAGTTTGCGTTTCACGGTTGCCGTTTTTCATTGTTTTAAAGTGCGTCGCCACAAAACAGATAATGCGTTATTGCGTTTCATGTCAACGCAGCGATACAATGTGATTTAATATGTGTCGTAATTTTGGAACATGGACGGCCCAGTTACTACGAATATGATTGTAAATTAACTGGACTGTTCATACGTACCTCATTTTGCAGTCGTTGTCGACCACTTGTGTGATACCGACTAACATCGCAACCACAACGTTGCGTCGATGCAACGACAATGCGCGCACACCGCCCGTGCCCTTCCCCCCCTCCGTTTCATTGACTTTCGTACGTAATCACATCGCAACTACTGACGACAACGCGACCACGTCGACATTTTGTCGGTACCACAATGCAACTACAAAAAGCTGCAGCGACACCGTTCACACGTAACCACTGCTCGACGACATTTTGTCGTCGAGCAGTGGTCGACGACAAAATGTCGTCGTGTCGCGACGTGGTGTGATTGTGGTACTTGTGGGTTGGCACTTATATTACTCTGTTTACTTATTATGGCCCTTGCTTATATGAAATCCCATAAATAAAATACATTCTGTAACTTCGCTGTCGGAACTATCGAATGCAACTTAAGTAACCTTATATCATTTCAGTACTGGAGAAGTACGCGGACCAGCTGATCGCCGAAGGCGTGGTTACGGCGGAAGAGGTGAAGGACGTGAAGGACAAATACGAGAAGATATGCGAGGAGGCATACAACCAGGCCAAGCAGGAGACGCATATCAAGTACAAGGACTGGCTCGACTCCCCATGGTCAGGCTTCTTCGAGGGCAAGGACCCGCTTAAGGTAAGTTGATTTAAGAGAGAAATAATATTTTATAGTAATACTAGATGACGCCCACAACGCCGAAAGTCCTTTATCGAGCGGGAACCGTACACTTTTCCACCGCATAAACTATCCTTTGTCCTTTCCCGGGACTCAAAGTATCTGCATAACAAATTTAAATAAAATCGGTTCAGCGGTTTATGTTTAAAGATATAACAGACAGGCTTTCGCATTTATAATATTAGTATGGATATGAATGTAAAACGGAAATGTTTGTTTGTTTGCATGGAATGGCTTCCGAAACTAAGATTTTGATAAAACATTTAAAAAGGCATTTTCTTTCTCTTAAAATAAACCACTACATAACTTTGAAATAATGAATGTTATAGAGCTCCACATTTAATTAAATTAGCATAATTTTTTACTCAGATGGCCCCGACCGGAGTGGTAGAAGAGACACTTGTGCACATCGGCAAGCGTTTCTCGTCCCCGCCGCCCAACGCCGCCGAGTTCGAGATCCATAAGGGTCTACTGCGTATCCTTAAGTCGCGTATGGAGATGGTGGAGAACAGGACGGTGGACTGGGCCCTGGCTGAGGCCATGGCTTTCGGCTCCCTGCTGAAGGAGGGCATCCATGTGCGACTGTCTGGTGAAGACGTGGAGAGAGGCACATTCTCGCACAGGTTTGTAATGGGAACATTACCCGTAAATATTTTTTCTTCTCAATAAACCTACACAGTAAGGGAAAGAGTACTTTAACCGCAAAAGTAGGTTTTGACAGTGACATCAGATACAAACATTGTATGGGATTTGACATAAACCATCGCTCACGCCATGTTATTTGCCGATGCGTTAGAGCTTAGACAAAGCGAATTAATCATCTAAAATGACCATGCATTTTAGATGGTTAACTCGCTTTCGAATGTCACAAATCCCCTTATCTTTTTTATGTTTTGTCGCTGTTAACTTTATTATGAGTGACAGCGATAAAACATAATCATGTCACTTTTATCAGTACAAATAACGTGTAATCGTATTTCAGACATCACGTACTACATCACCAGAAGGTGGACAAGGCGACATACTGCCCGCTGGCTCACCTCTACCCCGACCAAGCGCCCTACACCGTCTGCAACAGCTCACTCTCTGAATATGGTAAACTACCAAACATTAGGATATAGCTGAAAAAAATTTTTAATGCTTAAAGTAACATACTTTTACAACCCGCTCCGCTCACTCGTCGCCCCACCAAAGAGACCTAAAAATCAAACTCTGTGCGGTGTGCCTTACCCTTCTAGGTTTGCGGAGCGATCTTAAAGTTGTGCGCAGTCTATATTTTGGAAAGACTTGCAACGTAACATTGTAACGAGATGTTATATTTACTCCCTATTATAAAAAATATAATAAGGGAGCAAATATTATAACATGTCATTACAATGTTGTGTTGCAAGCGGTACGCTGTATACGATTTTCTGCGTAAAGTTAGTTACGTAATATACAAAATGCTATTCCTTTTGTTATAGGTTAATATTACATATTTTATTTAAGGTGTGCTCGGCTTCGAGGTTGGCTACTCCGTGACTAACCCCAACGCGCTGGTGCTGTGGGAGGCGCAGTTCGGCGACTTCAACAACGTGGCGCAGTGCATCATCGACCAGTTCATATCGAGCGGGCAGGCCAAGTGGGTGCGCCAGTCCGGCATCGTGCTCCTCCAGCCGCACGGTATGGAGGGTATGGTGAGTACAACTAATTATTTTAAGAAAATTTTCCATAAAAGTGTGTAAATGTAGAAAAGTGTGTAAAAAGAAAATTTTCCATAAAAGTGTGTAAATGTACTGAAACCTGACTGACGTGTTATGTTATATTGAAAATTTTCTTTCAACTTGTATGTATATACAAAGGAAGATCTTCCGACCGAGGGAAGTTGTATTCTCTGTCAGAACTCAGGCCGAAACCCACTGCTGTCAGACGTTGTAGAATATTGTCTAATTAGAGAAACCTCGATAGCGCGATTTAGCGCTGTTTGTTCCGGTACAATGTGCAAGAAAAGAGTGTCACTAATCACTATATTGTGTATCAATTTTTTTCATTAATATATCATTTTCAGTTTTATGTATGTGTTTTTATTTTAGGGACCTGAACACTCGTCCGCCCGTCTGGAGCGATTCCTGCAGATGAGCTCCGACGACCCCGACTATATGCCCCCTGAGAGCCCCGACTATGAAGGTAAGTTATCTTTAAACTAAATATCAGTTAAGATAATATTAGTCTCTGTCATGTTCTATGCCTATGATTTTACAGTTATTTTTTAACTCGTAACAAGAATCATATCAAGTTATACTTGAGTATAACGTAACGCAGTTTTGTGATCAAGTCACATATGGACACATGTTGGAAAGGCTAATGAGCGATGATGCTCTACATTTTTTATTCCGGCACTTAAAACTACTCTTTCCTGTTGGACGCAAATCTGCGTTGCGTCATATTTGAATGGGTCACATAATAAAGTGAAATAAGTCCATGAACGCCGTATAAAATTACCACGAAATTAAACTTACAATAAAATTTATAACTCAGACGTGCTATCCCCTCGCCCGTCGTACTCGCACCACTCACCTCGCGACTGTCGGCAGGTGACGCGCGAGGGGTTAATAAAAAGAACGTTACGTTTTCCAGTCCGTCAGCTCCACGATTGCAACTGGATAGTGGCGAACTGCTCGACTCCTGCGTCGCTGTTCCACATCCTGCGGCGTCAAATCGCGCTGCCGTTCCGCAAGCCGCTCATCCTCATGACTCCCAAGTCGCTGCTGCGCCACCCCGAGTGCAAGTCCACGTTTGATGAGATGTGCGAAGGCACCACCTTCAAGAGGTGAGCACTAGACTTTAATATAAACAAGTTTGATTTTACAGGGCGGCCATTTTGCTATGCGGTTTTATATATACATTATTATATGTCCTACGAAACACATAATATTATTATTATTGAAGAAAGCTATCCTATTCATTGCCTAATATGGTCAAATATCTTCTGATTGGTCAACTTACCCGTGGTGTTTTGCTATCTCCCTCGCTCTCATGGGAGATATTGGTTACCTTTCTCTTTCATGATGCAGCCAGCAGCGCTTCCGGCGAGGGCTTCCTCATAGCGTCTTTTTCATTGCAAGGGCGAACATCGAATTTCGCCTTTTTCGGTCAAATTGTTAAAATTTTAGTGTAAATTACCTAAAGTAAAATTAAATCAATTCCTTTTTATAGAAATTTAAAGTGAATCTAATTTTTATCTCACTTTGGTTTGCTCATCTGTTTGTAAACAAGCGGTGCACGTGGCGATGAGCAAATACCACTCAAGTGTGACCTATCGACGGTCACCAGGTGAGTGGCGCGAGTGGTTAAAGAACTCTGTGAGTGATAGCTGATAGGTGTTCTTTCGAGATACAAGTGGAGTGACGAGAGTCAGAACTCATCGTCCTCGGTCTTCGGAGGATGGCCGTTCAGACATCAGCCCCAGGCACAAAAGCTGGCGTTACTCCGACCATGTCAATAACCTAGAGAAATAGGTGAGTTACACCTCAACCAAGTATACCTACAACGTCTTAGTCTCAGCCATTTCTGGTAAACTCTAGAACAAATTGTAATAACACACAAGTTTAGAACAGGATACCAGAGGCGAGAACAGAATGTATAGAGGATCTCTATAGATCTAGCCTAAGAGGCGTACTCTGCCACTCGAACCCTTGTGGCGTTAAAGATTAATAAAAAACAAGACATGCAGAATTTCGTAGACTGGGCTGTACAGAATCTAAACCCTAACTCTGAAATTTAGTCACTAGGTACCTAAGTAGAAGAGCTGAATATTTATTTAGTCAGGAGAAACTAAAACCATTAGGACAGTCTTTAGGAGGCGCACAAGAAGGGTTAGCGACTTTTAGACAGGACAGGTATATAATAGATAGGATATAAAAATACCTACATAATCAACAACATCTAATAGGGTAAATAATTCAAGACAAATTATAAAGAGTAATAATTCCTCACCCCACAATAATAACCAGGGTAGAAAGGAATAAACCAGGTCCTGAACACGAACAGAAATAGCCATAAAAGTTCCGGGGGAGGGACTGCTCTATAGAAAGCTTAGAGTCGCAGGGAATACACTTGGTGACAACAAATTTATACTATAGTTATTTATAGGATCTTACATTCCCTAACAAAAAAAAAAAAAAAAAAAAAGTCAGATCACCTAGGTATTTTTCCTCAAAATTATTAATATTAAATTTCAAAACAGGGCAACCCCTGATATATCCTAGAAGGGGGGCTAGTAGTTAATAAGGAAACTAGACTGCAGCTCGGGACCCATACTAAACTTAAGGGGTCTAGGTTTAGGCATACTAAACAAGGTGACACTATACGTAGTGTCAAATATTCCAAGAGTAATAGAAACTTGAACAAATTTAAGCCGCAAGATCAATTCCAAGACCTAGACAGATTTTGGTTCAAATATAAGAGGTTGTGCATTGTGAGCTTAGGTCAATGATCATGAGTGACACCTTAGGAATTTAACTTTCTGTTAGCAGAAAAGACATAAAGGTAAGCAGACTCATAAGTCAATTAACAAACAGGAATAGCTGTACTGTTAGAGAACTACAATCCCCAGGGGGATCTCTACACTTGCAAACATCTCAACACCTCAGAGCCGTTTACAGTGTCAAATACCCTATCAATGGATTTTCCTAATAAATTCAAGGAAAACAGATTAAGGCAAATGCTTTAAATACTAGAGCAGCCGCGACATCAGCGACAGGGTGACAGGCCCTAAAATCAGCTCTATAAACCACTATAAAAAGGAGGTATTCCACTTTCTGACAGCGGATGCTGCAGACACAAGCTGAGGTGCCAAGCTAAAACAGAAGTAGTAATCAGGAGTTTTGGGTGACCACACCGGAGAGGGTGGCACTCAGACAAAAGGGGCAGCAAATGTATGCAGCTTGGTAGCAATAACAAAGTGTCAGAAACTACTCATACATATGCTATTCCTATACTTTTACTTAGTCATACAACAGGACGCTCATAGCGTACAGAGGAGATGAGGGAGGGACCCATTCCTTAGACCTGTTAAAACTGACATTAAGGTTGGCAGAAAAGCAAAAGATTTTGTAAATTTAGTTTCAATTAAATTTAGTTTTAATTATAAAATTACTAATTTTAACTACAAGATTATATTATATTGTTAAAAATAACATTAACAGCAGCTTTTCTGCCAGACAGACACAGCAGTAGAGTAGACAGACAGTCTCATTACAAACCGGTGCCGGAAGTGCACTTGTTACCCCAGGCCTTAAGGGCCATTTTAAGAGGGGGTGTTATAAAGGTGGCTATCTCACAACATAAACGTGCTGGAGGAGCACCTGTTACCCCAGCCCTCGAAGGCCATTTTCAAGAGGGGGCGAGAAAGGGGTATCCTATCTCTCAAACAAACCCAGGCCGCAGGAGCACTTGTCACCCCAGGCCTGAGAGGCCTTTCTCGATATAGGGTGGCAAGAGGGTTAGATGTCTCATAACATACCCGTGCCGGAAGGGCACTTGTTACCCCAGGCCTCGGAGGCCTTTTTCAATATGGGGTGTCCCAACGGCTATACTTGCTCGCTTAGAGAAGATCAGCCATGATGCAATTGCATGTTGCATGGGACTTGAGAGACGGTGCTGTAACATTTTGTGATACCTTTAGGCAAAGAGGGCAGCACCATTAGTTTGGATATTTTCACCAATCTCCCAAATAGTACTTTAATACCTTAGGAGCTGCAACACAGGTAAGGTGCCAAAGAAATAGTTCCTCAATAGAAGCAATGCTTCTTGGGGCAACATCCATAATTAAGACCCAGATATCACCTAAGATTACTATCCCCCATATGAGGACTTGCACAATAGACCCCCACTCAGGCAGACATAATACAACAATAGCCTGGAAAATTAGGGGGGGGGGGCAGTTGGGTCAGGTTCCATTCCTTAAAAAGAACTCAGATTTTCTGCGTATATAATAAACATTAAAGACATACAGAGCACTAATACAAGGAGGTACAGACTGGTGTCGCATATAACAGGTAAATCCAGGGTCACCCATACCAAAGGGTGAAAAAGATGTAGCTGGATTCCTAGCACATTAATTATACCTAAAAGAGAAGATCTTGAGTCAAGAACTAAATTGTAACATAAATCAGCCATAAGTCAAGAGAATAATAATTGTCAAGAAGTAATAATCCGTAACTGTTAGGATACAATATGGGCTATTTGGCCTGAAACAAAGATATTATTATTATTGTACTAGGGCTCCATAAATACTACCAAAAGGGGTTTTTTATATAAACATTTATAAACTAGATTACTAGGGGCAATAGCAAGACGTAGAAAAGATTATTTATTTGGAACACTAACATAATATTATTTACAGGGATAATAGAACTCTCCAAAGAAACACTAATTGAGATATCTAAGAGAACATTAAAGAGTAACAACTAATATTACTCTTAGTATCGGGCAGACAGTTACAAGACCCAACAGTTTGAGGTAGCTAGAGGAAAATTTTTGTTTCATTAGGAGGGGCACAGTAACAGTGTGGCCTAGAGTTAGCCCTAGGACAGAGTCCTATGGACATAATCAGGCTATTAAAGAAGCTAATATATCCTGTAAGTTATAAAAAGCCCTGAAATAGGTCTTGTAAGTTATAGATATTGAAAGACTAATAAATCTTACACAATCCTGAGGAGATCAGGTAGCCACCGTATCAGGTCAGATTAAAATTGCAACTAAATCAATAGTAGCAAGAGGGATCAGATACATTTTCAAAGAGGTAAATGCAGCGGCTCCTACAGGTAGCATTCAGACCCGCAGTTGCCTCTAAGAGTTGGCTGAATAAATATAATAATAAATAGAAGAAGTACTCTGTAAAGTAGTTCCTCTTCTTCCTCTTTCTAAAGAACTTGGCTGCTTAGTGAATTGCCAATGTCAGAATGAGTTGACACAATGACAAGGGTAGTGAGAAGCTACCAAGAGAAAATTTTCAAAATTTATAACTGCTGAATGCTGATTTATTTTATTTCAATTACCATTTGAAAAATAGTAGATTGTCTAGTCTAATAATATTAGGTCCTATTTGCCATACTCAGAGAGTTTTAATTATAAGTGACCTTCGGTTTAATGAATAGTTTGACAGATAGGTAAGGAGCTTAGGTTAACATTTTGAAATAATTACAATATTTTAAGTACCTAATTGATGTCCCACTCCGAGTGTAGCACAGAAAGAGCAAGATGTGTCCTTACCAGCACACTCAGAGACATTTAATTGTGACTAACCTTCAGTTGAATGAAGAGTTGGATAGATAACGTGGGGGGCTTGCGTCAAGATTTTGAATTAACTACATTTAAGTAATTATGTCCCACTCTGAGTACGGCTGCTAGACAATAACAATAGAAGGCTTTGTTTATAATTAATATAGTAAATAAAAAATTACCTCGTAAACTAACATTATGAGGAGTAGTTAAATAATTAAGATTTCGCGATCTCAGATAGAAGAGGAGATTGAAATAATAAAACTAGAAATAGTAGGTAAGTATTGTATTTATTAAAGAGACAACAATAATTATTCGAATATAAGGGAATAATAAGCAGAGGACCAGAAGGATTTTAGGAACATAATAGGTAGTAGGTTACCAGTTATGTAAATTATTTTCTCCCCTTTTTTAGTGTTTACCATGTTTATCTTCAGATTTTCAAAGGAATCTGGATGCTAAGGAATATAATATTAGAGGATAAGTAACATTATTTTTGCTTTAAAGAGGTTCAAGGATGAATGAAGAAGGTCAAGGACATTGTACATTTTATTAAATATTGAATTCAGAATCACATAGCGTCTTTTTAGTAGATAAGAATAATCAATTCTACTCTTTCACCAGCAGAAATCAAACAGGTCTCCAATAATAATAATATTATGTGTTTCGTAGGACATATAATAAAACTGTTTTGCAATACAACAAAACAGATATTATATGGACAAGAAACACATAATATTATGGAACAAGCTCTTGCTGGTTCATTGGAGACTCCTATGAGGAAGCCCTCGCCGGAAGCGCTGCTGGCTGCATCATGAAAGAGAAAGGTAACCAATATCTCCCATGAGAGCGAGGGAGATAGCAAAACACCACGGGTAAGTTGACCAATCAGAAGATATTTGACCATATTAGGCAATGAATAGGATAGCTTTCTTCAATAATAATAATATTATGTGTTTCTTGTCCATATAATATCTGTTTTGTTGTATTGCAAAACAGTTTTATTATATCAGTCACTTTTTCTTTAATTTTCAAAATTATTGATAAGGTGATTAAACATAAATTTGTATTAGGCTTTTACTCACACTGGCGCAGAGTTGAAGCGTTGACACGCGTCAAATAGTTATGTCCACATTATGCAATTTCATCTTCAATTTTCGTCATCTTCTTTTTAACTTCCGTTTGGCATATTTAATAATTGAATGCGTCAAAATCCACCCGCGTTGAAAGAAAAGTCTCATAGCGAGCGCTACGATTTCAGCGCGCGTCACGGGCATGCCTCACGTTCGCCGTTGACTGCGCTATACCGCATGCCCTTGATGAACAAAAAAGGTACAGCGTGGACAAAGCTAATTTCTGCACGGAGACTCGCGTCGACGCACGCTCGCACATTTTCATAGCACACATTATTTGTACTTAAATAACAGAATAATAGAGATGAATATGCTGTAGTCGAATAACATAACGTTTCGCGACGTTAGTATATTATGAATTTGGCGTCAACCGTTTTAATTAACTATAAATAAATAAATGACACTATAACTTTGTTCCTTAGAGTGATTCCCGACAACGGACCCGCGGCTGAGAACGCTCAGAACGTCCGCAAGCTGGCGTTCTGCTCCGGCCGCGTGTACTACGACCTGCTCAAGGAGCGCCGCGAACGCGGCCTAGAGAAGGACATCGCTATTGTCAGGTGAGAGAGAGGGAAAGAGAAAGATATCAGAAACGTTTCGTTTACAACTTTCACTAACGGTGGCATAGCGTTCTAAAGTGTGAAGCACATTTAAATGGATTCATTGCTTCCGTACCTTCCGTACAACGTTAAATAAGTTATTTTTTCTCCACAACGAGTTAGGAAAATTCTAAAGTAAGACCGTCGCGTGTCAAATCTTTGCGTCCTAAGGGTGAAGCCAAATGAGCGTAATTTGTGAGTTGTGTCGCAGAATTTCGGCCGCGTAAATATTTTTTCTTACAAATCATGATTCATGACTCACAAAACTACGCTCGTGTGAATCAAACAGGACTTTTGTATGAAACTGAATGCAGCAGAATGTCTGCCAGCCGAAATTCTGCGACGCACAACTCGCAAATTACGCTCGTGCTATCTAAGTGCTAACTCTATCCTTTTACCTTACGCCGAAAGTAGCAAGAAAGTGGTAGGATATATATTAATATCGAACATAATCTACTGTACCATCATCGTGTTCTTCATGCCAGAATCTTGCGCTCGCACACATTACATGTATTTCAGATAATATATTGTAACACTTGTCTGTGTTGCAGGAGTTTGGTATCAAAAACTTTCATTATTTGCTACTGTTACTGTCACGTCGTGTACTGTTTATTATTTGTACTATAAGAATATTTATGTGTTATGTGTATTGTTTACAGAGTGGAGCAGATGTCGCCGTTCCCGTACGACCTGCTTAAGGCTGAGATCGCCAAGTACCCGAACGCGCAGCTCGTGTGGTCGCAGGAGGAGCACAAGAACATGGGCGCGTGGAGCTACGTCGAGCCGCGATTCCGCACGCTGCTGCAGGGACAGAAGGCCATCTGGTGAGTACTACCTTAATATTCTAACAGCGTTAAGGTGCTTCCTCCTCGGGAGTATTTGCAATGTAATGTTGGCCCCTAGACGATCAATTGTATTGTGCAATATTACACTTCAATTTTATGGAACAGTTTATTGGACAATTAGATTGAAGCGCACGATGTTAAGGGCCCGGGTTACCCTCGAAATTTTCATACATTCTTAATACCAAAATCATTTTCTCATACGAAAATATTTAACATGTTTGAGTTATTTTTCAGCTTAAGATAGTAATTACCTAGGGTCCTGAACAAATTTTTTTTACAAAATATTTAAATACTAAAAAAAATATTTTTGTGTTTAAATATTTTTTAGTAAATTTACTACTAAATATTTAAACACCAAAAAATAGACAAAAACACTAAAAATATATAAATAAATAGTAAATTTACTACAAAATATTTAAATAATAAAAAATATTTTTTAAAGTTTAAATATTTTGTAGTAAATTTACTATTTATTTATATATTTTTTAGTGTTTTTGTCTATTTTTTGGTGTTTAAATATTTAGTAGTAAATTTACTAAAAAATATTTAAACACAAAAATATTTTTTTTAGTATTTAAATATTTTGTAAAAAAAATTTGTTCAGGACCCTAGGTAATTACTATCTTAAGCTGAAAAATAACTCAAACATGTTAAATATTTTCGCATGAGAAAATGATTTTGGTATTAAGAATGTATGAAAATTTCGAGGGTAACCCGGGCCCTTAAAATATATCAACCCTAGACGGTCAATAATATTACGCAATACGTGATATCGCGCAATAAAATTGCTCGTCTAGGGGCCCGCTTACAGTGTCGAGCGTTACATCAGTGAGAGAGGAAAACTGAACATTACAATGCGCACCTTGTAATGATACAATGTATAATATTTTGTTAGAATTTGTAACATCAATCTTCTCTTTTCTCTTTTAATTTCGCTCAGTGTTGTTTATTTTTAAGCCTTTATAGCCATGCGGATTGTTTAGGCTTCTTCGTTTTTATGCTATACGACATTCGTATTTCACAAGTTTTTTAATATGGCAAAACTCTAATTTGTAAATAAAATATTAACAATTGAAATAAAAAAGGGGTTTAATAGATTTTAATAATTAAGATTTAATAACTGTTAAAACCAATACACAACTTTATGAAATCGTACATAACGCGAAATTTAATAATAACCGAGGCCAAACCGAAGCAAACTCTGCTTGATGTCTTGTCCGTCAATATTTAGAAACATGTTTGAGTACAAATATACAAGTGCATATGCTTATGTGAGATAATCTGAATTACCATAATTGAAGTGACTGACAAGAACAAAGATAAATCCACCAATAAGGCATTAATGGCCTTAATGACAAAAAATCTACTTGTCTGCGGCATCTCCCACTATCACGCCTCATATTTTCGATACTAATACTGAAGCCAGTTGGGTGAATATTCTTTCATTTTGTGTTCTTATAACTTCTGTTTCAAAATTATTGATCTTAGCTGTCTCGTTATAAGCTATTTCACACCTAGAATAATTGTGTTACATATAGAGGGGATCCCCATTTCACCTCAATGCGTAAAGTGTAAACTTTTCGAGATCTTTTTTTTTGTTTTGATTCTGATATAATTATTTTAAGACTAAAATTTGCCAAATCGGTTCAGTGGAAATAATGTTTCCAAATTTTCATTTGTACGTCAACCCTTCTTGTCTAACATCCCTTATGCATATAACAATATAACATCGGCCATTGGTTGCAGGCCTAAGTCCGAAAAGGGGGGTTGGTTTAGTCAGCTATTCGGCAGCTCCAACGCCGCACAAACTGACAGTGCCGACAAACAGACAGAAATGCCGCGCACTATTAGGTGAGAATGCGCGAAAACAGCTTAAACTAATACGATGTCTATATTATAGTATGTATAATATTAGTACATTCTGTTACCTCTAAAGGGTTTATATCTCAAGTTCATTTGGTATATATTTTTTAATATTGGGTGTTGGTAAAAACAATTCAATTGTTTTTTTATTTAAATATTTTATTATTAATAAAATACTTAAATAAAAAACAATTGAATTGTTAATAAAATATTTAAATAAAAAAACAATTGAATTGTTGCCCGGATCCCTAATGCTCACAGCACATTTTTTAAAAAGCACATTAATTTTATGTTCGCTTCTGTCTGTTTGTTCGCTAGTTGTTTTTGCACTATTGAAGAGAGCTAAATAATTTAAATATTTATTATAATTGTTATTTATTAGCTTTAATAATTTATTATATGAATACGGTCCCTGGTAATACTTGGTACACAAACTAGTATTACTTCCGTCTGTTGTGTGTTAATATACGTAGGTTACACAATCAGTTTTTCATCAATCTGATCCATCAATCTGATTGACGGATTACTGATGGTTATAAAAGTTACATATTAAAAAATTATCAGTCCATCAATCCGTGAGTTAGCTTTCCGTCAATCTTTACCAGATTTATTGATCAGATCTTCGATTAAAGGATCAGATTGATGATTATGGTTCGATAATATCATTGTTCTTGTCAGTCACATCATTGTCATTGGATTGAATTTATGAATTCTTCCTTAGGTTTTGAATTCATATAAAATTAATCTTGAACTTCTTTTGACGTGTAATTGTGGATGCAATATTTTTACATGTTTCGTATGGTAACAACGTTTTAAAATATAAAATGTCCTCATAGTTTCATATAATTTGGCATAATGTTATTGTAGGCTTTGGCTTTTCGCCAAATAAACGTGACATAACGGAGAAGTTATGTTCTTTAAATAACGTAGCTGAGTCTTTGATGTAAACAAAACAAAAATAATAATTAGGTACTTGCAAGATTTTTAAGACAATACTCTACTACAAAGTTAGAAAATAGAAAACAAATATTGCATTTTTGTACTAGCGATAAATAATTATATTATTTTGTTAAAAATAGGTAGTTTGTATGAGTTTCTGTTTATTTGTGTTCTTGTTGTAGTACCTACCCGTAACCCGAACTAGTGGAAAACAAAATGTAAAATTATTCTCAACCACTACAAAACATAATATATAATACAATAATCTGTATCTAGACACAAAATATTGTATGAAAAAGACAGAGATTTTATACTTTAGAATAAGTTTGATGCATAATTCTACGAATGATACCAATTTAATTAAAGTACAAACAAAATACCAATATATGACACACTTTTACTTTACATGTCACTTAATTATAAGTACTATCAAAAAAGTTGATTCATAGGTAGATGGTGGACCTACGTAATTTGGTTACTTTATGTCAAACCCAGCCGACAGACCACACGACTACTATCGAATTGACATAACTCGACTAAATTACGTAGGTCCATCAACTGCCTATGAGTCAACTTCTCTGATAGTAAATTTTTTTGTGATTTACTAAATATGTATGTGTCGTTTTCAGCTACAACGGTCGCGCGACCGCGGCCTCTCCCGCCACCGGCTCAAAGGCCGCCCACACCAAGGAGCTGAAGAACCTCTTGGACGAGTTCTGCGTCTTATAAACGACCTTCGAATATTAACATCTATTTAATTACACCTAACGTAGACCACGCTAACTCTAAATCGAAAAATAGCTAACGAAATCCACTTCAGAATTTAATTACTCTCAGTATTTAATATCTTCTCTTTATTAATTAGTAATTTTATTTAGATAAATTATTTATTTATTACGTAGCCGTAGTATCGATATAATTCTCGTTGTCTCGTTTGCCTATTGATGTGTTGTAAATATCGATTTCGTTCGCCCCGGGTCGCGATTACGGTCGTCGGATGGGCTACTGACAGGTTTTCCGAAGAAAACCTGACGCGTTCAGTAGTTTGAGCATCTGACTGTTGTAAAAAGAATCTATGATTGTTGATCGAGAGTACACAACTGACGGGTTCGAATCCTAGCTAGTCAGTAATATACGTCGAGCTGTGAATTTACCCTAACCGTTCGCTTCGCCATTGGCTTCTATGTTTTGACGATATTATGATTAGATATTACTAGATTATACATGTAATTAGTGAACAAATCTATGTAGTGAGCTAAATTTGTAGCGGTTTGTTGGCGACTCCCACTTGTATAGTTTAGTTTCGTAGTTACCGCCGTCACGGCAACATGTAAGGATCAACACCAAACCTTGTATCTTATGTGTTAACGTAGGACTTGTATACCGACGACGTTTATACGTACATTTGTCGAAGCCTGAAGTTAGCTACTTATTTAATTTACCTAGATTTATTCAAGCTGTATGTGAAAAAGACCTCTTGAGTCTTGATCCATGGGTCAGTCCATTTTTGACATTGACACTCTATTTTTTTAATACGTACCGCAGCTAATTTCGGCCTAGATATCGCGACAAGTGTACCAATTTCACGTCGTTCACCTAACGCTTGTAACACTGCTTGTATGATATGCACAGTTTCTTGTTGATATTTCGAACACGTATTTTAGGCTCAGGTGTTGAAGATGAGCGTGAAAGGGACTCAAGAAAGGATCGTGTGAAAGTTTGTTAAGCGCCTGAGTCACTTATTACTATCTGTACTTTAGTAGTTTCTGTACAATAAATATAATATTATACAAAATATTGTGGTTTTATTCGCAAATATAAGTTAATTACAATCTCTCCAATACCAAAATCACGTTTTTTCGATAGAAAAACCTTATATTGTGTTTTTTGGCACTGTGACGTCATATGATATAGTTACCTAAAGGGGTTCCGAGACGAACAAGCCGCTTGGCGGCAAGCACGAGTACTTCAAGCAGAAAAAAAAATGTAAAATATCATAAAATCATTTAAATAAAATCACAAAGCACGGTCGCAGCAACGGTCAATAATATGCTTGAAGCAAGCAAAAAAATACGTGCTTGCCGCCAAGCTGCTTGTTCGTCTCGGAACCACTTATTAAAATTATGTGACGAACAAAAAAACACTGAAATAATTATTATTTTAACCAAGGCTTTGGATTTGCCAAATTTTGTACCTTATTAATCTTATTATGCTATGCTTACATCCAAAGTACCTACCATATTATGGTGTGGGCATAATTAATGGTCGTTTCTATAGTCAGAATTTGCGTTTCCACTGCGCTAGTATGAATGGACCTTTAGGGTCAGTGTTGAGTTGTTGACCCACGGGTTTGGGGGTAAATTGTAATGAGTTGTCGCCTGTCGCGGGTCGCCCGTTGCCCACATCAAAGCGTGTTTAACTTGCTGTTTCATTTTTAATGGCTAGTGTAAAAGTTGGGACTAAATTAGAAATAGACGAAATGTGTAGGTAGCTAGTTTCCCTAAGAATCCGTAAAAATGACGTGGTTAAATTGTGGATTTTAAAATAGGTAAAAATCGAAATAGTAATTAAGTCATAAGTAATATAATTATAATTAAACGAATTATCCATACTAGTTAATATTATAAATGCGAAAGTGTGTCTGTCTGTCTGTTACCTCTTCACGCCCAAACAGCTGAATCGATTTTGCTGAAAGGTATTGGAGATACTTTGAGTACCGGGAAAGGACAAAGGATACTTTTTATCTCGCAAAAATGTAGGGTTTCAAACAAATCACTAAAAAAATGGTTCTTCACTCTTCAGCGCTGCAATTTTTACAGTGGACTCTCTACAAGAAACACATACACACCATAAAGTTTATCACTTAGTTTGGTTACATCCTGTATACGTACACTGTACAGCCAAAATCAATGACGGGGCTTTAGCTTGACCGAGCATAACACCTAGTTCGGTCGGAAGATCCTTTCTTTGTGGACCACGCAATATTCCACAAAACGAATAAAAAATGTATTGTATCTACTGAAATTATTTTTATACTTAATTCCGTTTCGCTCAGAAAACAAGTTGCAACACAAAACCGCGAAGAACTTTACAAATGGCACACCTAGACCTATTCATAACTTAACAGGGCAAAAGTGTTAGGAACAATGTTCGAAATGTAGAAAACGCTTAAACACGAGGGTCGGGCTCGTAACTCACATAATTAAAAGTGCAATAGATCCCCGAGACGACTCCCAGATCCAGAAGCGTAGTGTGCCTTGGTGGGGCCCCTTATTAATATTTGTTTGAAGGTCCTTGGCAGGGTAAAGATTTCTCGCAGAAGAAAAATAAGTATTTGCATATAGGGTGCTGGCAACTTTTGAAAGCACACATTACGCGGGAAACAAAGAAATTGCTTTTTTACGTTTGTCATATTTTGTGAAAAAAAATGTTTGGAAGGTTTGAAACGTTTTAAGTAATTTTGCTTACGCACTTTTTGGGCTCCGTGACAGCTGGGTTCCCTGTATAATTAATGCGACAGATTCGGCGGTAGCTACGCCCCTGACGAGATCCTTATCTCCGGTCTCATTTCAGCTCACAAAGCGCACTTGACATTATGTATGTAGGTGGCCCGTAAAAGGTGCGATGATTAAAGATTGTATCAGCATATGCGTTCCGAAGCTCCCAACTATTTCTATGCTAAGGCCCAGAGATAGTTTATAGGTGAGCGTCGTTATACGTATAACGTAGAAGTTATGTAAATTGCGTGGTCTATTTCTTAATTCTTTGACTTAGGAATTTGCTTTAAGGCTGCTCTCTCGAAAAAAGCGTGCAGATGAAACAACTTTTCATCGGCATTAACAGAGAAATTATATCTGAAAAAAATACATAGTAATCTACCTGTCATGATATGATACGTAATTTGGTCTTGCCATATTTTTTCTATCGGTATCACATAATAAAGAAATTAAAAACCAAATCACCTCCAAATCGTGAAATGAAACCACTTTACTCCTTCATTATTTATCAAAAGAATATAATATAAAAAATATCTACTGCTTTGCAATACAAAAGTTATATTTAGTTTGGTTACTTTTTTGAAATATGTATTATATTTAAGCCTTAAAAAGGTTTTTTCTCCTATTTCGCCCTATCATGGACGCGGCGAGCGTCGTAACCGCCACCGTACACGCGCTGTTATGAATGTTATTTTAATGACATTTACGAATTCGATATTTGCACTGACAGAAATCGACCTGCTAATTTTACGAATAAACCCCCCTTATTATCATGTTTATATTTCGTTAATGTTTTGCAGAATATTGTTATTCTATGGGGCGGGGGCAAACTATCTTGCGTATTAAGGTACAAGCTGGAAGCCGGCTACATGAAGCGGCAGCAGACGACGTGTAGTCGCGACTCTACTAGCTTTCTATGTATTTCTATGAAATACTCTTCGCAGCTAGCGACACGAAGCTTTTCATAGAAATACATAGAAACCAGTAGTGTTGCGACGACACGTCGTCAGCCGCCGCTTCATGTCGCCCGCTGCCAACCGCCAGCTTTAGTCATGTTGCGATCTCTTAGATTACTTACAAAGTAAAAACCTTCTAATGTCCAGTTTCTGAGATCTTTTGGCAAGTGCTACATCCTTACATTACACCTCCTTTACACAAGCCTTTTAATTAAAGCTTAAAAAGTTAACTAATCAATTGCTACTTTAGAAACCGGACACAAAAGAAGCTGCTTTCGTTCACAGACCACAATGCACTATTCCAAATTCACAAATGCCTGTTTACCAGAGTCCACACCGAAACGTCCACAGCGGGAACAAAATCTACAAACACTTTGTCGTTCCTCCCGAGGCTAAGTCCTTTGTTTTCTAAACCTCCCGAGCTCCTTTAATACTTTGTAATGGCGAAACAAATTCTGTACGTTGACTTAAGGTATATTTTCCAGTCTCTTAAAATTGCTCGTTTGTACGAGTCCGTTATGTAATTGCTTGTTTCAGTCTTTCAGCCAACGAGACAAATCGTTTAAGTGTGAAATTGTGTGAAAACCGCATTGGTTCTCTTTCATATCGAATGCTGTTCTCAAAGATATTTTGAAAATTAAAAAATAGTTTTAATACTTAGGCCCACTTGCGCCAATCTGGGTTAAAGTTAACTCTGAGTTAAACATCATGTCATCTCTATCACTGACTTGGTGAGTGACAGATATGACACGATGTTTAACTCAGAGTTAACTTTAACCCAGATTGGCGCAAGTAGGCCTTAGTGTGATGATTTTCGAAGATGGAAAAGGAGTATTCGAAAATTAAATTATGTAAGTACCTAGCCTTTAAACAAAAATGCGTCTACGATATAAATTGACGTTAACATCCTCATAAAAGATATCATACTCGTAATGAAGTTCAAGTTAAAACACGATTTAATGCGACGATCCAAGCTCTTTGATTATACTAAGTAATAGGTAGTCCAACAGCCCGCGTTTGTGAATTATGCATGCACCGACCACCATACTCATTCTTCCATTTAAAGTTCCAGGGAAGATTTTTTTATTATTTAACACAATGCGGTTGAAATCACAGTACAATGGCGTGCGGTATGAAAGCTGTATAAAAAGGCTGCAGGCCTTTGTGGACGCATCGAGGCGCACCTATTAATCCTCTATGCTGAAAATATTACGCCATGGAGGTGTAAATATTTTATATTAAGAACACTGTTTATGAAATATTAAAAATAGAGCATGCTATTATAGTAGATAGAGCTTTTTAGTGTAAAATACTCGATGTTGCCCGCAACTTCCTTCGTTTGAAAATGTGTATCGCATGAAACCGTACATTTTTCCATCATTAAAACTTTTCTGTGTCCTTTAAAAGGACACAGAAAAGTTTGAGTGTAAAGGACTCCTTTTCTAGGATCCAAAGCATCCGCAAACGCTTAATTTGATGAGAATTTAATTATACTAAGTATCAGATATTTTTCATGATTTATAACAGTATTGTCTGTTGTCATATTTAAGTACAACTTAACATTTCTTGGAGAGGAAGATTCCTGGTTTTACTAATTCATCAACGATATTTCAGATGAATTTTAAGTTACTACATCAGCTAAGTATTTAGTTTAGTATGAGTAGACTTATTTTCAGGATTAATTTCAAAATGTACATTTCTCAGCTCTCTCTCTCAGAAGTAATGCCTGCATTTTCATGGAATTGGTAGGTTTAATTGTCAAGTGGATACAATAATATTTGATATTTATTTCGTCGTCCTGGGGAGACCTTTACATTCGGCTTAACGCCTCCGGTTGCTGACTTCTCATTATGAATGTACTCGGTAGGCAAATATTTGTACGTGGAATTTACCGTTTGGCTCGGTTATGTTGTGAGGAGCGCTCGGGCGAGCGTTGCCGCTAAACATTCACTCGGATGCTTTGGATATTAGTTGGGAGAATATAAGTGGTTTATCTGAAAACACAGAAGGAATACGACCTTAAAATAATTAGGGTATTAAGTAATTACCTAAACGCAGCGGGGTCATACCGAGACTGAGTGTGATGCGACGATTCGTCAAGACTCAAGACTATAGTTATAACTAACATAATACATAACCGCTTATCCATGTCAAAATAAAGTATAAAACATTCCGGGTACGTAGTGACTAGTGTCTATATTATTTTATACTAGATTTTGCCCGCGGCTTCGCTCGCGTTAAGAAGTATTACTATATACAAACTTTCATCCCCTATTTGAACCCCTTGGGGTGGGAATTTATCAAAATCCTTTCTTAGCGGATGCCTACGACATAACATCTACCTGCATGCCAAATTTCAGCCCGATCCGTCTAGTGGTTTGGGTTGTGCGTTGATAGATCACTATGTCAGTCAGTCACCTTTGAGTTTTATATAATATATAGATTTTGACATAATATTATGATCTATTGAAGAATTTTACCCCCTTTGGCCTTTTACTTATGTAATTTGGTCAGGTTAGGTCAAGCTCAGCCAAAAGCTCACAACATTGACCTGCGATAACCAGACCATAATTTAACGCACTGTCCTCTGTTCACCTGTGAATCAATTTGTTAGTTACATTGTTTTGCTCTCATAAGCTATTTAATATCACGATCATGCAGTCTTGTATTAGGAGCGGGTGTAAATTGAAACAAAACAGCCAGTTCTCTGTATTTATAAGTGCGCCTTCCGAATAGTCCGATCCCAAATCATAAGTCATATTATAAAACTAGCATGAATACGATCTAATTAATTGTGTGAATAGGGCCAGGGGCAGGGCTGCGAATGACATTTATCCGTATAGTTGTGACAAAGGAATGGGAGTCCTGGTGGCATAATGTCGCGAGTTTTACAAAGGAACATTGTTTACGGGGCAGGCGACATATGGGCCGCTTTGAACTTGCATTGTTTCGTAATTTATGTTAACGTTATTTTGCAAACATTTTTGTCTTTTGGCCTTTTTTTGGTTATTAAATTTCTTTGCTGCGATGTTTATTCAATATTGGAAGTTACACTTTTAATATTAGAAAGAATTTGTGCATGAAACAAAGTTTTTTAATATAGTTAGTGCTTAGAAGCAGTCAGTCTGGGAAGACCCTAACTAAAAACGGAGTGTAATAATGTGTGACGTTTATTATTTATGTAACTAGATAATGCCTGCAACTCCGTTGCGTCAAAACTTGTTTATCGCACGGAAGCCGTACATTTTTCCGGAATTGTAGGTATCCTATGTCCTTCCCTGATACTCAAAGTATCTTCATACTAAATTTCAACAAAATCGGTTTGGTGGCCTGGGCGTGAAGAGGTAACATACGTACAGACAGACACACTTTCTTTATAATATTAGTATGGAAATCTGCATAATAATACGTCTCGGAAAAAATCGTAATAAAATTCATTGTAAGTCCACCCGTGTCTGTCTATTTGTATACTTGTATATTTACCTTCCAGGCTTCCATCAACTTTCGTCACAATGGATAAGAAAATGACCGGATAAGTACTTGAATGTCTAACTATAATCTATTATATTGATGAGTAATTATAAATATTCTTCCATTTACATCAATTTAAACTTCAATTAAACTAGGTACCTACTTGTGTTAAATCTGTGTCAGCGATATCGTGGTGGCTATAACCGAATATAGTGAAGTTAAGCACATGCATTATGGCGGTGTATTAATACGTGAATTCATAAATACATGTGTGGAGTGTCCGTTTTAAATGGAATTCATGCATACATTTTCATATTGTACTACGAGGTGTCCGTTACTTCGGCCCGTATTGTTTGTTTTCATCGATACACGCTTCTGTTGAATTCGGTCTTACATATTGTTTTTTATTTTGTAACAAAAATATCCAGCTTGTTTGCACTTCATTATAGTCAAAATGAAACTATTCGAGCGAAAATTACGCTCGAGAGTAAGTTTTTTTATGTAACAACAGGCACTATATAACAATTATTGTAACTACAGAAGAAACCACATGTATTTTTCTTCCGTGATCTCTGTTACAGTGTATGTAGCAATATTTATAATAGTTCAGAATGACCCATTTAATTTTAAACTACATACTTTGACGTAAGTGTAAAAGCAATTTCAAAACAAGCCGTCACCCCAGTTTTAAAATTGGGGACACTTTGTGCCACAAAATGCATAAAATATAGTTTTAACAGTTTCACAGCAGGGCCGTTTCAATCTCGTCGTATCAAAAACTTGTTTATGAGTGTATAAAGTTAACGTCATAATGTACACCTGCACCCCCTAACTTTAGTTTAAGTACTCTTTAAACTCCACTCCCAGGCAGATAAAATACTTTCAACTTATCTAAATTTAAATCGCTTGTGGCAATATATCATAATTCTAGCTTTAATACTTGGGATGCAACATTAAAAGTTTCTAAAGTAACATAAGGGTCTTTTCACTTTGGTTTTGATGTTATCAGACATTATGACGTGCTCGACACCTCCCACGTATTAGGCTGTATCTGCCAGATACACAAAATTGGTTTTATTTCATTTTTAGGCTTCCGTAACCAAACCAAAACCAAACCAAAAAAGGAACTATATATAGATTCGTCATGTCTGTCTGTAAGTAGATTGAATTGTAAAGCTAAGCTTGTTAAGTAACAAATATTGAAACAGACTTCGTCATGACAATTATAGCAACCTTGTCCTCACAACAAAACCCACAACCTGATCGTCTTTGAAACACGCCAAGAAAATATTGAAATTTAGAAGCCATTAGAGTTATTGAGTGAGCCGTATTTCCATAAATTCTCTTTTAGACACGGTGAACGTAGATTCTCGTCAAAAATTCAAGATTTGAATTATTCAACAGGCCTTTTAAGATGATTCTCAAATTGAAGGCTCCGCGGCTACGAATTTGTTAAGTTAGAATTTTACATTTAGTATTCTTTGCCACTATAGAGGTTATATTTAAAAAAAAAATATTTATGTTTCCGCTTCCGTTTACTTGGAGCATTGTGTGTTTCCTTTACCTTTCACTTTTTCTGGTTGTCAAATTTGCTAATGGAGATTGTTATTTAAAAGTGTGAATTACCAGTTTACAAGTTACAAATAAAAGTGTTTAGAATATCTTATATTTTTATTGATTGTTCTGCATAAAGTCTAAATATACAACAGGTTATGAGGCCCAGACTATCAATAAAATTATAAAGTGCAAATAAAAATAAACTCGGTACAACGTGGTCGGCCATACAAGACGCCAAAATGGATACCGGCAAAATGAACATCGAGCGCTTTGATGGAAATAATTTTCGCCAATGGCGATTTCAAATAAATTGTGCGTTACGAGCAAAGGGTATCGATTTATCCATACCAAAACCAGAACAGCAAGATGAAAAATGGATGAAAAATGATGGGATGGCTATGTTCATCATTACATCAGCTATGGAGTTACGGCAAATTGCTTTAATTGAAAACTGCAAAAGTGCATCTGAAATCATAGAAAAGCTCGAATCTATATATGAGCAAAAATCCGAATTCAATAAGATGTTAGTGCATGAAAGGTTTTATAACTATAAAATGAGTCCAAGTGACAATATGGCGCAACATATTTCTAAAGTTGAGAGCTTGGCTCAACAGCTAAAGGACAGTGGCGAACAAATTAGTGATACGGCGATTATAACTAAAATAATAAGTACTTTACCATCTAAATACCGCTCACTGCGACAAGCCTGGATGTCATTGGACAAAAGTCAGCAAACTATCCACAATCTAACTGCTCGGTTGATGGATGAGGAGAATAGTTTAACAAGCGAAGAACAGAATGAAGTTGCACTAGTGACAGCTCATGAGAAACAAAATTTAAATAGAAAATCAAATAAACCAAACTCTGAATCTACACGCCATAGATTTGTCTGCTATAAGTGTAATAAAAGAGGACACTTTGCAAGAGAATGCCGTTCTAAGAAATCTGGCAATACCCAAGAGCAGAGCAACATGTTAGCATTTAATGTTGAGGAAGAAATTGCTAACGTCACAGTGAGCTCCAATGAAAGTGACGTATGGCTGTTAGACAGTGGTGCATCAGTGCATATGACTTTCCGCAAAGACTTTTTCACAAGTTTACAAGAATATAAAGATGCTAGCATTAGGCAAGTGAAATTAGGCAATCAACAGAACTTGAAAGTGTGTGGAATAGGAACTGTGCAAATTAAAAAGTATATAAAAGGACAGTGGGAGGAAAATATACTGCGAGAAGTTCTTTATGTGCCAGAACTACGGCGAAACTTGTTTTCGGAAGGTGCTATAATGAGACTAGGGTTTGTCATTATTAAGAAAGACACCAGTGCATTAATTTACAAGGACAATAAATTAGTCCTTAGTGCAACTCAAAAATTAAATAATTTGTATGAAATGAACTTTAAAACAATCATAAGTGCTAATTGTAATGCAGTGCATATGTCACAAAACAGCTTAAAAGTGTGGCATGAAAGACTAGGACATTTAAATATCAAAGAAATTATAAAAATGATTAAAAATGGACTGATTAAGTGTCAAAATTACAATGAAGAAAACTTTGTGTGTGAAACCTGTATGTATGGAAAACAAAGTCGTCTCCCATTCCATTCTTCAGTGAGGGGTGAGTTGGCTCCTGGAGATTTGATCTACAGTGATGTATGTGGACCCATGAGCCAAGCGTCAATCCAAGGTAGGCGTTATTTTGTCCTATTTAAAGATGCCGCCTCTAGTTATCTGTGTGTATATTTTATGAAACATAAATGTGAAGTATTAGACCATTTTAAAACATTTAATGCTATTGTGCAGAATAGATTTGGACATAATATTCGAATACTACACACAGATAATGGGACAGAGTATATCAACAATGAATTTAAAGAGTTTTTGAACAAAAATGGAATTATACATGAGTGTACTGCTCCCTACACCCCGCAACAAAATGGTCGTGCTGAACGAGAGCTTCGTACAATTGTTGAAAGGGCTCGTTCAATGTTACATGGTCGCAGTATGCCTTTAAATTTATGGGCTGAAGCCGTTGGATGTGCAGTCTATATTCAGAACAGAACGACTTCCAGTCAGGCCCCTACTAAATCTCCACATGAAATTTGGACTGGCGAGAAAGCTAATTTATCACATTTGAAAATATTTGGTTCATGTGGTTATGTGCATATACCTGATCCCTGCCGGAAGAAATTGGAAAAGAAAAGCAACAAGATGATTTTGGTTGGCTATGAAAATGAGAACTATAGGATGCTAGACAGCAAAACTAAAAGGATAAAAGTGTCACGAGATGTTATTTTTGATGAGTCACTTGCGATGGGTTTGCCCCAGAATAGGGTTGTCATAGACACCTTAGAAATTGAATCTCAAAACGATGAATTTGTAGAAACACCAACTCCTGTGATGACATCAACACCCCAAACAGAAATTCAAGATAGTGAGGACAGCTTAATAAGCTGTAATGATGATGATCCTACATATGAAGCATCTGAGACACTTCAAGATAGTGATGATCAATTTATTAATGTCAATATGAGACCTCGACGTTTGAATGTAGAGTATGAAGCTAATTTAATAGAATGTCAAGTTCCCAAAGATTATGAGGAAGCTATTTCTTGTGCTGAGTCGAGTAAATGGAATGCAGCTATAAAAGATGAGTTACAAGCACATGAAATGAATAAGACATGGACTATAGTTGACAGGACAAATAAGAAACCAATAACCTCAAAGTGGGTGTTTAGAGTCAAGAAAAACAAAGAAGGTGAAATAGAAAGATTCAAGGCCAGATTATGCGCCAGAGGTTTTAGTCAAGTTAAAAATATTGATTATACAGAAACCTTTGCGCCCACTACCAGATTTGATTCTGTTAGAATTTTGTTGAGTTTATCTGCAAAGTACAAATATGAGATAATACAATTTGATGTTAAAACGGCCTTTCTATACGGAGAGCTACAAGAAGAAATCTTTATGGAAATACCAGAAGGAGTTAAGACAGAAAAAGGCAAAGTGTGTAAACTGAATAAATCATTGTATGGTCTCAAGCAGGCACCAAGATGCTGGAATTTAAAATTCAATAGTTTTCTTAAGTCATTTGGTTTTAAACAGTTAGAGTCAGATTATTGTGTTTTTAGTGGCTGCTTGAATAATGAAAAAGTGTTCTTAATTTTGTATGTTGACGATGGACTAATATTTTCATCTAAGAAAGAAACATTGAACACTATTGTAAATGCTCTGACAGCTAATTTTAATGTGAAAATAATGAATACAGTAAGCTATTTTGTTGGTCTAGAAATAGAAAAATTAGAAAATTCAATTCGCATAACTCAAACTAATTATATTGAAAATGTCATCAAAAGATTTAATATGAGTAATTCTAATCCCGTTTCAACTCCAGTTGATCCTAATGTTGTGTTGAGTAACGATAATATTGAAAGACAGAATTTAAATTTTCCATTTAGAGAAGCTGTTGGTTCACTGTTATTTTTAGCATCAGTTTCACGTCCTGATATATCATTTGCAGTGAATTTGATCTCACGTTATGTAAATAATCCTCAATATTGTCATGTAAAGGCAGTTAAGCGAATATTAAAATATTTAATAGGAACAAAACATTTAGGTATTGAATATAAGAGTAATAGTAAAGTCATTGGTTACTCAGACTCTGATTATGCTAATGATGTAGAGACTAGAAAATCAACTACAGGATATATATTTTTAATGAATAATGGTCCAATTACTTGGAAAAGTCATAAACAACAAACTGTTGCACTCTCTACAATGGAGTCAGAGTTCATGGCAGCATGTGATGCCATAAAAGAGTTGTTGTGGTTAAAACAATTTTTGTTTGAATTAGGTGAATCTTATAATTGTATAGAGTTATTTGTAGATAATCAAGCTGCAATTAAATTACTTTGTAATCCTGTATATCACCAAAGGTCAAAACATATTGATGTAAAATACAAGTTTATTCGTGAGAAGGTAGAGGAAGGTATTGTAAAGGTTAATTATATTCCAAGTGCAAGACAATTAGCTGACTTTTTGACTAAACCTTTACCTGCTATTAAATTTAATGCTAACAGAAAAGAAATTTTATGTTAATTGAGTGTAAAGTTAGTTATTTCTTTTAAATGTTAAATTAGTAGCAGTGTTGAGTTAGAATTTTAGTTGTTTCTTGTAAATGTAAAATTAGTGGGAGTGTTAAGTTAGAATTTTACATTTAGTATTCTTTGCCACTATAGAGGTTATATTTAAAAAAAAAATATTTATGTTTCCGCTTCCGTTTACTTGGAGCATTGTGTGTTTCCTTTACCTTTCACTTTTTCTGGTTGTCAAATTTGCTAATGGAGATTGTTATTTAAAAGTGTGAATTACCAGTTTACAAGTTACAAATAAAAGTGTTTAGAATATCTTATATTTTTATTGATTGTTCTGCATAAAGTCTAAATATACAACAGAATTGAGTATAATGAAGTAACGCGGCCCCACAATACGCAATCAAAGCGTTTTCATGACTAAAGTATTATATTTTGTGATCGGAGGATGAAACTTTACTATGTAGGTGTAATTTGCCGGGTAAAAAGTTGCTAAGCGCTGTATGATTCCGGTCTAGTGTGGTCGCTCTACTGAAGAGCTAGCTTGTTTTATTTCACTGATTATTTTAATGAATATGATTTTTTTTCATTTTCAATTTCTTCATATTCAATTCAAGTTTTCCTAATATCTGGGGGCACGGTAGTGCCCCCGCCAAGTCGAGCATCTCGTATATTCGGAAAATTAATCTGAGATTCGATCTCAATGAGATTGACGACCAAAGGAAACATAATATAATAATAATAATATCTATGGATGCTTTACACCATGCCAGTCTGGCCCCGTGGCGACCTGAAAGACATTGTGTCACAGGTGCTGCAGACAACGGAAATATAATATTTAATACTTTATAATTACTAAGTATACATATTATATTTAAAATTTTTATTATATGATACACAAATTTAATGCACATCCATGACCCAGGAACTTTGAAAAACTTTTTGTTCCGTCGGCGGGATTCGAACTCGCGACCCTCGGCTTGAGCTACCAAAGCGCTCACCACTGAGCCACATAGATCGTCAAATAATACAATGAACACAATATTATATTCTATTTTTCTTTATTTTATTTTATTTATAGTTAGAATAGGCTAGAAGACCATTATTTCTTAAAATTTAGTTGTATGAGCTGAACCGATTTGAAAATATTATTGTGTATGACAATTTACGTAAGTGGAGCCCAAACTAAGATAAAAATTTGTAAAGATATGCAAGAATCATTTATTACTAGCTGTCTCGGCAAATGTTGTTTTGCCATTTAAAGTATTTCTACTTCATCAGTTGATACAAAATCTTACCTCCTCTTTTGTCCCCTAAGAGGGGTGGAGGGAAAAATTTTATACACCAGATGCTAAGTTGTTGGAAAACACAGTTAATAACATGAAGCAAGTCCATTAAAGAAAAAGTTTGATATAAAATCTAACCTCCTCTTTGGTCCCCTTAGAGGGGTGGGGGAGGGGGGATTTTTATGCACCAGATGTTGAGTTGGAAGAAGACAAATATATCTGTGATTAACAAAAAATTAAAACCGACTTCCAGGGTAAAAACAATAATAATTTGTAATGAACAAAAAAGTGTTAAATAATTCTTACTCTTTAAAGTGCCTTATGCATAATTCTCCTAAACCTCAACTATTTCTGTACACAATCTTCATTACTTTGAAGACGGTACCAGATAAGAATGCTGAGTTCTATATGACAAAATATTTTTAATATTTAAGACTGGTACCGACTTCAAACTAATGTAGATTGTGTACAGAAATAGTTGAGGTTTAGGAGAATTATGCATAAGGCACTTTAAAGAGTAAGAATTATTTAACACTTTTTTGTTCATTACAAATTATTATTGTTTTTACCCTGGAAGTCGGTTTTAATTTTTTGTTAAAAATAATAATTTCACTCTTTTAAGTGCTTTATAAGCTGGTTTTCTGCACAAACTAATGTGTTATGCTTGGTGACTTTGGATCCAGGATACACTTTCATGATATTATGAGAACTCATTGTCTGATGTCACTACTTCAGAATTGCTTAAGCAACTCCAAGCATATACCACTGTATACCTAATGTATATGCTTATTGCTTGGCGTTAATCAAGCAATGATAAAATTAATGTTCATACGCCTGTCTTTAAAGGCTCTAAAGTTCTGTTCAGTGACTTTCTTTCTATCATTACACTCATCACTCATGAAAACAACTCAACATTACTAGATGACGCCCGCAACTTCGTTGCGCCAAAATTCGTTTATCGCGCGGAAATTTTAAAATTTTCCGGGATAAAAACTATCCTATGTTCTTTCTCGGGACTCAAGGTATCTCCATGCCAAATTTCAGCAAAATCGGTTCAGCGGTTCGAGCGTGAAGAGGTAACAAACAGACAGACTGATAGACAGACAGACAGACATACACACTTTCGCATTTATAATATTAGTATGGATGCTCAAATAATATAACTAAAATCGTCCTTATAAATTTTAAGAATAACTTACCTCATAGATCTTATGATCAAATTGCTAACTTGGTAACCTAAACACCAAGGTTGAGTCATTTACATTGAAACAACATTATAATTTTTTAAATCGTTCGACAAATTCGGGCTTTGTTCTTAAAGACGATTAAAAGTAACAATAATAGGGTCATAAGTAGATAATTCATGGTCTTGTGACCGGTAGTAATGATGATGATGAATGTAACTTGCATAGTAGCATAATATGCTTTCAGTTCTTAAACCAACTCCGAAACCCCCATACTTGCTTTTTGGTAGCACATGCTTAGGATACTTCTCATAAAATCGAAATCCATATAAATTTGGAGGAGTTCCCACGATTACTCACGGATGTATGGTGGAATGGTGGTGCTGATGATGATGATAAATTAAATTTGCATAGTAGTATATGCTTTCAGTTCTTAAGACAACGCCGAAACCCCAAACATGTATCTATAAGGAGTAAGGAGTTCTGTTCACCAACTTCGAACCATGGTATATCCTGGTGCAAAATCTTACTTTTCAGTTTTGGTAACATATGCCTGGAATACTTCATATGAAACCAAAAAAGCATAGGTTTCCATTTGAATTTTGAGGAGTTCCCTCGATTACTCATAGATCCCATCATCAGGTCACCACTTTTCTGAACATTGCTTTTTGGTAGCATATGCTTAGGGTACTTCTCATAAGATCGAAATCATTATAAGTTTCCATATAAATTTGGAGGAGTTCCCTCGATTACTCACGGATGTATGGTGGAATGGTGGTGATGATGATGATGATGAATTAAATTTGCATAGTAGTATATGCTTTCAGTTCTTAAGACAATGCCGAAACCCCCAAACATGTATCTATAAGGAGTAAGGAGTTCTGTTCACCACCTTCGAACCATGGTAAATCCTGGTGCAAAATCTTACTTTTTGGTAACATATGCCTGGAATACTTCATATGAAACCAAAAAAAACATATTTTTCCATTTGAATTTTGAGGAGTTCCCTCGATTACTCATGGATCCCATCATCAGATCACCACTTTTGTCAAAATGGGACCAAATTGGAGTGAAACCTATTATATCAAAAGAAAAATTTTGAAAATCGGTTCATAAACGGCGGAGTAATCGTTGAACATACATAAAAAAAAAAAAAAAAAAATATCCACAGACGAACGTATAACCTCCTCGTTTTTGGAAGTCGGTTAAAAACCGTATGCAAATCGGATCAGTAGTTTTCGTGTTAAAGAAAAAAGTTTGATACAAAATCTAACCCCCTCTTTCGTCCCCTTAGAGGAGTGGGGGGGGGGGGGGGGAATTTTTTATACACCAGATGTTAAGTTGGGAGAAGACAAATATATCTGCGAAAACCGCATTCAAATCGGATCAGTAGTTTTCGTGTGATAGTGGAACAAACATACAGACAGACAGACAGACAGACAGCTGTCTGGACAGACAGACAGACAGACAGACAAAAAACTAACCACTTTTTTGGATTCTATAGCGATTTAGTGACACCCCTCGCTTATTATTTTTTGAATATCTTTAATGTACAGAATTCACATTTCTACAGTTTTATTATATGTATAGATTATATATATCGCAATTAATGTGTAAGTTGCACTAGTAACAAGCGGTTTCCATTAAAATTTTAATGCATGCTAAGTGGCCATTTCTCCAGTTTGCAGTAAAACAAACGAATAAGATTCGAAAGCGAAAAAGTCTACATCTCAATTTGTGTGTCGTTAATTATTTTCCGGAGACGTTTGATTTTCCCCCGAGCGAGCCGCGGAGACGCCAGCATTTGTAGATTCGATTCCTTTATGTTAAAAGGAGATTAGACACAAAAGACCGATATTTGATAAAAGTATTAAATTTCAGTTACTTTTATCTTCCTCGAGGATCTTGATTTAACGCCGTTTGAGGTCATTACTGAGGCTCACCGGAATGGCTGTGCTTAATGAAGTCGTGAAAGAAAATTGAGTTTAGTTAAAGGGGCGAATTTAATTCGATTTCAAACTTTTTGAATGAACCTCCTACTTGGGAGCGTCCACATTAAAAAGCCGCGAAATAAGTCAGCGGGAAAAATGGGGGTGTCGGTCTTGTTAATTAAAATCAATTAGTTACCGATCCCTTCAATAAGTAGATTTTGGTAGCCGGTCTTATATATTATTATATTATAAACTCGACGCATACTATACTGTGAAAATGAATGCTCGTAACTTTGACTATATCGTTTATTTCATCCCATGCTAAACACTGTACGTTGAATACAAAGTATTTTCTTCATTATCTCGATTGAAGCGTCAAAGTATTTAAACTTAAAACACCTAACAATCTGCTAACACAAACTTAGCATAATAGAACAGCTCGAGCGAAACACGCTCCAAACTATTTTATCCAACAAAGAATTTTGTTTAAAGTCACTGAATATTTCTTATATGAGAAGGCATAATATCGAGCTAAGTCGGTAGCACGCGAACTTCCGACCCATTAACTAGCGAACTTGTTAAGTCTGCATTGATTTTATAAGCGAAAACGTGTGGGTTGAAGTGTGTTGGGCTCGCGACCAGTAAAGTTAGATAGCTTACAACGTGTACTTCGTAACAACAAGTGCTTTTCTATGGCTCCAACTAAGATTTGGTGCGCTGCAACTTTTTACAGCACTTTTGATTGCTGCGATTCGAAAAGTTCCAGTTTATGGTGTGGTCATCTAGTGGAATGATGCCGCTAGATCACTTACCTAACTTTGTATGTAATAAGCACATGAATAAGGTCAAAAGATTAGTTGCTTTATGGCGGAGACTCATGTACTTATTTTTATGCTTGTCCAACAAATAGTTTCATTTATATGGATAAAATTCTATGTTGTACAATATAGTACATTACATAATATTGTAAAGTGTGTCAGTACAATAAATTGTCTCTAATATTTTCTCCAAGAGGAACAGGTTGGAACAGGGGTTCCCAATGTTTTTCAGCCTGCGCGGCGGCGCGGGCGCAGTTACCATACACGTTCAATATTTTGTCACAGCGCCCTTCTTTACCTTGCTATTACAAAAAGATGTGACATAAATAAACACCTTCAATGATTATTATAGTTAGGTTAAACAATAAGCAGGTAAATAATAATAAACAAATATTTATTTATCTGCCTGCTTTGTATAATTCATATTCTGCCCTGATACCAGAAAAGACCGCTACGTGAAAAATACGTTATTTTTATTTTTTTATGTGTAAACTAAGCAGATTGTCAGCTTTCTGGATCTATTTGACTTATATTTTTAAGTTTATTAGTTTCTGAGATAAGTTACCGCTATGAGACCCCTATTTTCAGTTTTTAGAGATGGCCATAAGATAAAAAGCCGCTAAACTAAATTGCTAAGCTATAAACATGTTATAATATCTTAACTGATGTTTATGTTAGTAAAAATTGAAAACATGGTTGGGGAACTACTACACAAGAATGCCGTGAAATGGTCATGATAAATATAAAAACCGTTATTTAACTATAACGACCTTAATACGTAGCAAATTTTTGCCCAGAACCATTTCCATTATAAGCAATAAAACGGCTAAATTATCATCATACACTAGAACTACGTTATGATATGTAAACTGTCTTTAAGCGTAGTAGAATAATTATAAATCAAACTAAAAAACTACACTAAAAAACTGTGACCGTCATTTAGCTTAGGATTTTATTTAAATATTTGCATGATGGCATTTCATAAACGCGGTTTAATTAAAAAACTAAACAAAAAGACCGCTATTTAAGTATGATTGAGAGGAGAGCGGGGGGAATACGAACGCGGCAGAGGCTGCAGAGCATGCAGAGGCAGAGGCAGAGGCTGCAGAGCATCGATCGATCCGCGATCGACAGTCAATATTTTGTCGGCGTGGGGAAGATCGCGTTCTTGCTTTGCGCGCCAAAAATTTGGCGCGATTTTCGTGGGACAGCTGAGGCAATTAAGCTGAGGTAACAATATAAAGTACCTACTTAGGTGTTCAAATTATTTTCTACTACGAGATAATTTTAATTGATAACTGCTAACATCATGGATCCTATAAGTTAGTTATAGGAACACTAAATGATGCAAGGATAAAAGAAAATATAAACGAATGAAATTAAACAAATGTGGCACCAAGAAACTGTCAAAATTATCCCCATCATCATCTCTTCTACCGGAGTAATACCGAAAACCCTTGCCACTTCTCTGAAAACTTTAGATCTTCATAAAAATACTTATATCCAAATGCAGAAATCCATCATAATCGATACATGCTCATTAGTTCGACGTTTTCTAAACCCATCCTCATCTTTCTCTACACCTCAATCATAACACTTTTTTAACATGAACCAGGATACTTGGCTCATGCCCGTACCTGAGTCATCTTCCCTGGAAAACAGCCGAGACTACCCTTCTTTAAATAATAATAATAATGCCTCTTTATTATCCTTAACTTTACATAAAAAAAGTTTTTTTACATATTTGATAAACACATTTTAAGAGAGAAGTAATTAAAGTTAAGGCCCCTGTCGGGTATAGGCCTCCTCCAAAATTTTCCAAGTTTTCCTTGATGCAGCTTTTTTTGTCCAGTTATTCCCAGCATATTTTTTAATTTCGTCTACCCAACGTACTTTCGGGCGGCCTCTAGGTCTTTTGCCGCCAGGGCCTGGCCAATTTGTAGTCAGTATTGTCCATCTCTCATCTGTCATTCTCGCGATGTGGCCAGCCCACTTCCATTTTTGTCTCTTCATGTGTTGCAAAGCGTCTATAATGTTTGTTTTTTGCCTGATGTCTTTTGCTCTTATTTTGTCTTTTAACCTTATATTTAAAATACTTCTTTCCATTGCACGTTGGGTTTTTTGTATTTTCTCTATTGTCTTTTTATTGTAGATCCAAGTTTGTGATCCATACGCCAAACAAGGCAGCAAACATCCATCCAAGATTATTTTTTTGAGTTTCAGAGGTAGTGTTGATTTATTAAAATTTCTTTTAAGCTCCAGAACTTATTCCATGTCAAATTTACTCTCCTGTCGATATCATCTTGGTTTCTAGAGCTTTTAAATGAGATGGATTTGCCCAAATATATGTAGCTTTCTACATATTCTAGTTCGTGTGTATTGTTGACACGGATAGGCGTTGGTCGATTATTGGTCATTACCTTAGTTTTTTCCGTATTTAGGTATAATCCAATTTTATTGCTAATTGTACATAATAATTCTGATATCATATGCTCTAAGTTTTTTGGTGATTGTGAAAATAGGACTATATCGTCGGCAAATCTGAGGTTTGTCAGGTTTTTTCCGTTTATGCATATACCTTTGCGGTTCCACCGAAGCTGTTTCATTATAAATTGTAAGACCGCTATAAATATGGTGGGAGAGAGCGGGTCGCCCTGTTTTACGCCTCTACATATCTCTATTTTTGGCCCAAGTCTGTCCAGCTTTACTCGGCTAACACTTTTGCTGTAGATATCTTTCAGAATATTTATGTAAGTTTCTGGAACATTTTGATCTTCTAGCGCTCTCCATACGCTGTTGTGTGAGATAGAGTCGAATGCCTTCGCGTAATCAATAAATGCTAGGTATAAAGGCTGTTAATTTTCCTGATGTTTTTCTATCACTTGTTCCAGAGTATGGATATGATCTATTGTGCAGAAGCCTCTTCTAAAGCCTGCTTGTTCTATAGGTTGGTGCTGCTCTATCACTCTTTCAATTCTTTTATTCAAGCAAGCTGCGAACAGTTTATATAGAGTAGGTAGCAGACTTATGGGTCGGTAGTTGTTCATATCTGTGGGGGGTTTCTGGAAGAATACCAACTAATAATATAAATAACGAAGAGACTGATTAATGATTAGTTTTTAGGGTTCCGAATCCGTACCCAAAGGGTAAAAACGGGACCCTATTACTAAGACTTCAATGTCTGTCCGTCTGTCCGTCCGTGTGTATGTCTCCAGGCTGTATCTCAAGAACCGCTATAGCTAGACTCGTGAAATTTTCACAGATTGTGTATATCTGTTGCCGCTATGACAACAAATACTAAAAATAACATAAGGTTTATTTTTAAGGGGGGCTCCCATACAAGAAACGTGATTTTTTTGGCCTTTTTTGCTCGTTATCAATAATGGTAACAGCTACGCACCTATTGATTTAACGTCGTTTACTATAATTTATTACCAAATAATAAATTAAGCATTAAAGTTTCTTTCACAAATAAACAGTTTTTTTTGATATTACAGTTTTATTTCTGATCAAATTTAATATTTTTTTGCTGTTGCATTTTTGATCTAACGGTCTTTTCAGCTAATGACTAAAGTTATTTGAAGTGAAATACTTAGTTAAAATACAGTTATTAAGTGGGCAGTGCATTTAACTGCTTTCTTATTTAGTATTATACTGATAACTTTTAAACCAATTTTGATTAAACTAATAGAAAATGCCGTTGAGGTCACATAATGGCGTTTTTAGATTGATGAATCTGTTTCTTCACAGTTATGTAATAATCTATAAAGCATTTAAGCGACATAGCGGCATTTTTTCGTATGATTCATGTAAAAAATAGGTATATCAAAATTTTAAGACAAAAATCATACGCTAAATGGCAGTTACCGTCGAGGTAACTGCGTTTTAACCTAGCAGCGTGAATGAAAGAGTTATTTATGTGCTAAGCTAAATCAGAAATTTGTATTTTAAATTACCTTACAAACATATTATATAGAAAAGGAGAACATGAAAATATTCTACGTAAGGTCACTTATTTTAATCAATAATTAAATCTTAACTAATCATAATACTTTTCAAGAAATCTCTTTTCCCGCTATTTTTGTCAATTACCAAAAGTTGCGTTTTGCACGTAGCGGTCTTTTCTGGTATCAGGGCAGTATTATAATTTTATTTTATAATATTTGTGGTTTCGGATAATGATGTCGGATCGATCGCCCCTCTGGCCTTTTCTCAGCAATGACTAAAGCTAAGAAATTAAATTTCATTGTCAGTATTAATCATGTCTTTGTCTTTGAATTACCCATAGCATAACACGTCTGGTCAACTTTCATAACACAGAATAATCAATCAAAAAGACCTCTGTAAAAAAGGGATTTGTCGCTTACGCTCTTTCCATTTCTCGCTGTTCCATTTCTTGTTTTCTATGAGAGGCAAGCAATCTAAAACATATCCAACACGGTTTTTTACTTTAACGCGGCGTCACTTTAAAGGAAAGGCGTCACTTCCGTTTCCGCTGAATTTCTAACATCTCTATTCACTTTACTTCCGTAATTTTTCAGTGGTCATGGGAGTACGTAATAAATATCAAAAATAATAATATCTAATAATATCTATGGACGCTTCACACCACGTCAGTCTGGCCCCATGCTAAGTACCTGAAGGACTTGTGTTACAGGTACCAGACAACGGAAATATATTTAATACTTTTATACTATACATATAATATTTAAGATTTTTATTATATGATAAATATATTTAATACACATCCATGACCCAGGAACTTTGAAAACTTTTTGTTCCGTCGGCGGGATTCGAACCCGCAACCTCCGGCTTAAGCTACCAACGTGCTATCCACTGAGCCACAGAGGTCGTCAAACTATTAGGATTTTGGAAAAACCATCGAAATATTTTATTTCTTAGAGAAATCCAAATGTTTCAGAAATTACCGGTTAATATTATTATAGTTATACATAACATACCATCCTCATCACCTTGATGAGTGGCAGTCTTCCACAGTGCGATTTTCGCGTAACTTTCTGCCGCGCACTCTAAAACTCTGGAACGAACTGTCACCAGCAGTATTTCCGGACCTATATGACCTGCAAACCTTCAAGAAAAGAGCGTATTCCCTCTTAAAAGGCCGGCAACGCACCTGCAGCTCTTCGGATGTTGCGAGTGTCCATGGGCGACGGTAGTTGCTTACCATCAGGTGACCCGTTTGCTCGTTTGCCCCCTTATTTAATAAAAAAAAAGTTACGCTTCAATTCTTTTAAAAACATTTCAAGGAACTAAGCATTCAAACTTGCAGTTTTTTATTCGGTAACAATTTTCCGTATCCCTGCTTCGTGATAGACACTTGATATTTTTTGAATAATATTTTCTCTGAGCTCATCTATATTATGTATTATTATGAGGAAATACTTTTTTTTCATGTTCGTGAGTACAGAACAAACATATTTAAATAATACATCATTTTATAATTATACAAAATTCATAAAAGATTTAGTTTATTAAGTTGTGCAAATGGCCATGTCGAGTTTATCACGTGATCACATTATTTCTGAAAATTATTGCAAAATCGACAACGGCTTGATAATTATGATGAATAAGTCAATATATGTATGTACCTTTCGAGCGCCACCTATTGAGCTAGTTTGCCGCAAATTCTAAAATGTCCGCAATATAGTTAAGTCTATTGTGGCAATGAACTCTATCGGACTGACATAATAATTATTTTTTGTTGATTTGTTCTGATTTTCGAAATGGAAATACCGGTACATAGATTTTTGTACTTTTTAGGGTTCCGTAGCCAAAATGGCAAAAAAGGAACCCTTATAGATTCGTCATGTCTGTCTAGCTGTCCGTCTGTCTGTCCGTCCGTCCGTATGTCACAGCCACTTTTCTCCGAAACTATTAGAGCTATACTATTGAAACTAGGTAAGTAGATGTAGTCTGTGAACCGCATTAAGATTTTGATGCAAAAATGGAAAAAATATTAAAAATTTTAGGGGTCCCCATAGGTACAACTGAAACAAAAAAAATTTTTTTATCTAACCTATGCGTGTGGGGTATCTATGAATAGGTCTCCAAAAATCATATTGAGGTTTCTCATATCATTTTTTTCTAACCTGAATAGTTTGCGAGAGAGACTCTTCCAAAGTGGAAAAATGTGTGTCCCCCCCCTTTAATTTCTAAAGTAGAGGCATGATAATTCTAAAAAAAATATATGATGTAGATTACTATAAAAACTACCAATGAAAATTGGTTTGAACGAGATCTAGCCAGTAGTTTTTTTTATACGTCATAAATAGTAAACCTTAATCTAAATTTCATTAAATCGACTGAAATATAAAAATAAATCAAAAATATTTTAATTTCATAAAAATAAACCTTATTGCTGCTGCGGAACCCTCCATGGGCGAGTCCAACTCGCACTTGGCCGCTTTTTTGTTACTAAAATATTTCGATGGTCTTTTACTTTAAGTTTCTTCAACTTCCCACTTTTATATTATTTATGCTGCATTTGCAATAATAATTAATGCTTTCAAATTGGCATGGCTAGATAAGTCTTTGGTTGATACTAGTATAATAACTCCATAAAATATTTCTAAAATACTATGATAATATTCTAGAATGTTTATTTTTAGCGTTTTCGCGCTACGCTTAAGCGGATTAAGCACAAATCTGTGAGCATTAGAGTCGTAAATTTTACACGCAACAATAAAAAACGGACAGCGGTTATTAAAGTGAGCGGTCCGAAATATCCGGCTTACCTCGGCTTTAGTATACACAATGCACCAATACTGGTACGGGGAAGATAAGTCGATTACTCGCTTCTTTTTGTTGCGGGCTAACGGTTTAACCACTAAAACATGGAAAAATCTAGTCGCTTGACGAGATCTCCGCTATGATTGATCAGAATCATATTATACGAATCACTTAATTATTAAGTAGTTGTCTAATATCTAAGTGATTCGTAGAATATGACTTTTCAATGACAGAGTGTAGACTGTAGAGTTTAGACGCTAATGTTTATGACGTGGTAACTGGTAGGTTATCATAGTTAATAATAAAATCGAAGTGCGAGTCGGACTCGCGCACGAAGGGTTCCGTACCGTTGTAGAGCAATAATAGGCCAAAAATTATCTTTTTTGTATGGGAGCCTTCCCTTAAATTTTTATTTATTTAAATATTATTATTAATTATTATTAAAGCACACATATACCTATTTAAGGGCTTTGTGAAAATTTTAAGTGCCTACTTGTTGCCATTATTGATATCGAGCAAAAAAGGCCGAGAAAATCACGTTTGTTGTATGGCAGCCCCCCTTAAATATTAATATTATTTTAAGTATTTGTTGTTATAGCGCTTCTTCAGATACAGCCTGGCGACAGACAGACAGAGAGATAGACGGACAGACGGACAGACAACGAAGTCTTAGTAATAGGGTCCCGTTTTTACCCTTTGGGTACGGAACCCTAAAATGAGATATTGCGAGCTCTAGCTAAGTTAAAAAATTTGTGTGGCACTCGGGGACTGCCGCGGTAAAGCTATCGCATAGCATTTTTATCGACTGCAATTATTATGATTCGCAAATTGCATACGTCTAGTCGCACCGCTCGCACGCACACAAATGCCGTGTCGCCGAAATCTGGCAACGCCGCACCGACCGAAAAAGGTTTTTTTTTCGTTAAGGATTTTTTTGATTCGATCGCTGCTCTCAAAGCCAGCCTTAAAAGTATTACAATAGCTTAAAAATAAATGATATTGTCTTAGGGTATGATAATAATTGACGATGATATACCTTTGCGTCAACTTGGCTTGATAGAACCCGAATCGCGAATCATAAAATTCAAATAAAAAGTCACCATGTAAAGTTAATAATCGGCCAAGTGCGAGTTGGACTCGCGCACGAAGGTTTCCGTACTATTATAGAGCAAAATTAGACCAAAAATTGTGTTTTTTGTATGGGAGCCCCCCTTAATTTTTTATTTCATTTTCATATTATTATAAAATATTAAAGTACAAGTATAACTAAGGATTTTATGGAAAATTCAAGTACCTACCTGTTATCATTATTGATTACGAGCAAAAAAGGCCAAAAAATTCAAGTTCCTTGTATGGGAGCCCCCCTTAAATATTAACTTTATTTTATTTTCAGTATTTGTTGTTACAGCGGCAACAGATATACACGATCTGTGAAAATTTCAACTCTCTAGCTATTACCGTTCTTGAGTTACAGCCTGGAGACAGACAGGCGGACGGACGGACGGGTCCCGTTTTCACCCTTTGGGTACGGAACCCTAAAAAAGTAATATTTTTATGTCCTACCGACATATTACAAATATTACTTTTTTAACGTATGCTGTTTATTTGACTTTAGGTACATTGTCTTTTCTGTCTGTATACACTAAATTAATGAATGGTCTATCGGAAAGAGGCACGAAAAAATGTGAGCTGCACTTTATCAATCTAAAGTTTAATGGAAAATTGGAGGAGATATTATATTTGCTCTCGATCGTTTTAGTGCTTCGGTATTTCTGTACCGATTTTAAGTGTGAGTGAAATTCTCTGTTGCTATTTCGTATCGAATACAAAAAGACTGAATGAAAGTTGTGGTATGAATTAAGTCGATTTTATTTATAGTTAAGTATACAAGATGACGCCCGCAATTCCGTTGCGCCATTTTTCCGGCATAAAAAGTATCTATGTCCACAACAAACAAAATGGGTGGTCACAGACATACAGACTATAACTACAATCTTTCGGTGGCCATTTGGTTGTATCTATCTCTAATACAAAAAGTCATAATAATAGTAATGATAATAATTTGTTCTGTACTGAAAATAAACACCAATCTGAAGTACAATAGTAATACAATGTAGTCTTTGTCTCTAAAGTCACTTTCCAACGTATCGCACAGAGACAAAAGAATGATTAACTTATGTATCACACGATCTATTTACTACGAGGGTAAGAATGAAGCTATCTCAACAATCCATTTTGTAAATACGGGGGATCGAATTTTCATTCAAATTTATTATTATTGTCCGACCGGGGACAGAAAATAACGGTCTTAATAAACTAAACCACATTACTGGCTGCGAGGCGATACAGTAAAGCAGGCAGGTGGCTGCGGCCGATGAAAGCTATAAACAGCGTTCTATGCGCCGCTGCAATGGACACATTTTACTCTCTTTAGCGTCAGATAAAGTCCTTTGTTCTCGGGCTGGTCTTGAAAATTTAAAAGCGGTCCTTGCAGTAAATTCACCTTCAGAGAGCCGAGATACCGCCGATGAATAAATTATCCACACACGCCTACACGTATTGGAGCAGACCGCATCGAGGTGGAGTTTTATTCCCGTCTTTTTATACTCCAATATAATGTAATTAAACTCCCTTGTGGAATAGAAAAATGTTCAATTGTTTCCTGCTTGTTTCACAAGTGGTATATTACTAGTAGGTTTGATAATGGGGAATGACTATGGTATGGTACCTGCTATGGTATATTATACAATTATGATATTATAAATTTTTTTAACTAATCTTGATGGTTTGGACCATTGTTAGGGTTATAATGTTGTATATAGGATTTAAACTTTTAACACACGAAACCTGAAATATATTAATTGAAATCTCACTGGCTGTAACAACACAAAAACAAAGGCGTAACGTTAAAAAAATAAACAGGTATTTTTGTCCACATAAATCTTATATTAATTCGAAAATGCAGTATTTGTTATTTGTGTATGTAAAGCGGAAGTAGCTTTAGCCGTGCGCGAGTAAGCGCTTTACGTCCGCTGAATTTTCAGCCGAATATGATAACCAATCCTTTTCGCTACTCAAACCTGATAATGCTTCAGTTACACCTTTTTACCATTGGACGCACAATCGTTAAACGCTATGAAAAGACAAAATTCGAGAATTTTTTCGTATTTAGGTTTATTTATTTTTCTACTTTTGCTCGTTTGTTTTTTGCATTAAATAGGCTTCTAAAATACTTATTTTATTTAATTTGAATTTATTTAATTTGAACAGTCAACTCATACCTAATCTGTGGCAACCATGTACTATACAGCAAGACGCAACACACCAATGCAGTATAACCACTCTTACATAAAATTAATTAGTATTACTGCATACCTACGTCACTACAACCAATGCAATACTAGACAAAGGTTAAATTTAATTAAAACATAATAAGGTTCCTTTGATGAAAACCGATTATATAAAGTTTTTTGCTTTGTCGTGATTTAGTAATATCTTCGATGGTGCAGCGATTATAAGGTTGTTGGAAAATTTCAAAAATGAAATAATAAAAGTTGCTTGACGTTGAGAAATGGCTTGTGAATTCCTAACGACGCAATTCCCCTGAAACTCGTTTAATATGTTATTGGCGATCGAAACAATCGATAGTTTTTAGGGTTCCGTAACCAAAGGGTAAAAACGGGACCCTATTACTGAAACTTCGATGTCCGTCTGTCTGTTTCGTCAGTCCGTCTGTCCGTCTGTCCGTCTGTATGTCCCCTATTACTAAGACTTCGATGTCCATCCGTCTGTCTGTCCGTCTGTAGGTATGTCTCCAGGCTATAACTCAAGAACGGTAATAGTTAGAGAGTTGAGATTTTCTTTTTATATTTACATTATTTTTATATTTTTTATTTATTATATTATTGATTATTATATTTGCATCACTATGGTCGTTACATGAAAATGGTAATTTAGTATGACGACGCGATATTAGAGTTATTACAGTATCTCACTTGAACAATGTACTTTTTAAGGAATAAACCACAATATTATGTTGATCTAAAGCCAATTTACTACGATCAAAATCCGTTCTGTATATTTTGGGTAAATAAATAACAAACAAAATTAATAATACTACCACAGTATAAATACTACTGTGATTTCTGTAGATAGTTTTTAGGGTTCCGTACCAAAAGGGTAAAAACGGGACCCTATTACTGAGACTTCGATGTCTGTCCGTCTGTCTGTCCGTCTGTCTGTCTGTCTCCAGGCTGTATCTCAAGAACCGCTATATCTAGCTATATTCTGAAATTTTCACAGATTGTGTATATCTGTTGCCGCTATAACAACAAATACTAAAAACAAAATAAAGTTAATATTTAAGGGGGCTCCCATACGACAAACGTGATTTTTTTGACCTTTTTGGCTCGTAATCCATAATGGCAACTTGTAGACATTTGAACTTTTTACAAAATGCTCTATTATATTATGTGTACTTTAATAATTAATAATATATTTAAAATAAAATAAATAATTAAAGGGGGCTCCCATACAAAAAACTCATTTTTGTCCTTATTTTCGCTCTATAACGGTACGGAACCCTTCGTGCGCGAGTCCGACTCGCACTTGGCCCATTATTAGATATTTTTTTGTGCTCAGAATGAATGGAATATTGCTAAAAATAACAACAATCTAAATTTTAAGCTCAGAAATGTTTCAGTAATAATCTATTGAGAAAAAACCTCGAATAAGCGATGTAAACAGATACAATATGTCATGTAACACTTATGGCCCACACCTCGCCACTTATCTTAGATGACCTACAAAGTACGGAAATAGTGCCAAAACCCATCAATACTTATTGGCACGAGACTGGCCGAAAATAGAATTCCATATTTATACAAACTAGAGATCCATCTGTCGATATTTGACTGGAACTATTTATTATACTGAAAGTGTCCATGGGCGACGGTAGTTGCTTACCATCAGGTGGCCCATTTGCTCGTTTGCCCCCTTATTTAATTGAAAAGTGAAAACAATTTTTGGTCTTTCAGCGCTGCTACTTTTACAGTGAACTTTCTACAAGGAACACGTACACATCCTAAAGTATTATCACTTATTTTTGTTACACACTGTTTATGCGCAAACTATGGCGTAGCCCAGATTACTTATTTTTTAAAGCTCTACCTCACGACGCGCTCTTGCGGCTAAGCAGTTGCAACTTTATTGCGCTACGTCATCGGAACAGAATAACGTAATATATTATATCACATAGCTACGTTGCAGCAACGCGCGACAACACAAGACTACATAAAATGTGCGTCACATCAACGCTGCGGCGAACCACAAGCAACGGAGCAATATGGTTTTACGTCACTTTTACGTCTATGGGCTCCCCACACAAAACTGCGAATTCGCATCGCATCGTAATGTCATTTATTTATGAATTTTGTCGCAGATATTCGCGATGCGATGCGAATTCTCAATTATGTGTGGGATTATACTCAGATATTCTCGTGGAAGCTATAATCCTAAATCTCGCCGAAACATACAGATAGCTCTGACTGCTTATAGAGTTTTAAATCTACGTCCAGATGCTGCCACGGTTCCGCCTCTATTTATGGCTGAGTCCGTAAAATATTGACTGCTCTCCAAACTATAAGGATGGATATTTACACCAAAACGGATGCGCTTACTGGGTTTAGAATTAGATTTCATTTATGTAATGGTAACAGCTACAGATGAAATATGTGGTGCTTAAAATTTTACCCGAAATAGATATAAAATTATTTTTATAACATATAAAAAAACATTTTAATTAATTAAAGCTTTGAGTTTTATTTAGATGCCAATGGTATGTTGGTAATTTTTGGAAGCCCACAAGGGCTCTCCTTGTCGAATCCTTCGAGTCAAAAGCCATGCTCTTAGAAACTGCACCCTGGAGGCGCTATTATATTTACAAACGTTATAGATATAATATAATATTTTGACCTTGTTTATCAACAAAGACAAGGGAAAAAAGGATGACTACAACGACGAAATAAACCGTGTGAAGCATTTTATTAGATGGTAAGTTTACTTTATAACTGATAAATATTTAAAATTTTCGCACAACCAAACAATAATATTTCTCTTCTCATTTAATGAAAGCCATGAAATAATATTTTCATAACGTTTCTAATATATTTTATGTACAAAGACATTCAGTAGTTTTATATGGGTATCAATATGATGTAACATCAAAAGATAAATACGAATTCCTCACATTCGCATGTTTTATTACAAATAGGGCTATCCGTTTCTAGCTGGTTGGACTGTTGATATCGGCTTTTCAACGTTTTATTTCGATCGATTTATTTACTTATCATCTATCCTTTCCTATTATACCCATCTTTGAGTGGAAGTCAGGCAGAATATCCTTACTTTTATTGTAAATGCGAAAGTGTGGCTGTCACGTTAACATATTTAAAACGCGGTATAGATTTCGATGAAACTTTATACAGGTTGTTAGGGTGAACACCGTTATCCTTAAAACCATCAAATTGCCGAGTCAGGCAATTTGTATGGGTATGAAGCCACCATTTTTTTTGAGTTTCCAGCATTGTTCTCATAGAAAAAGTTATTCATTATAACGGGCTTATTAATTGATGGTTTTAAGGATAACGATGTTCACCCAATAAAGGTTTCCCGATCGATCAACAAATTTTCTTGTCTAAGTTTAAGTTAAACTAAGTTTCGGGAAATATCAAGTGATGAGTTAGCGAAAAGTTGAGAGAAAATCAAAACGGCATGCATACAAACTATTTCATAAAATAGTTTTACAATGCTTTAATAACATTATAAATGATAAAAATAAATACAAATTATAAAACTAATTCATGCCGGCAACTCCGTTGCACCAAAATTTGTGTATTGCACGGGAACCGTAAAATTTTCCGGGATAAAAAGTATCCTATGTAATTTTTCGGAACTCAAAGTGTCTCTATTACAATATTCATCAAAATCGGTTCAGTAGTTGAAGAGGACACGCTTTCGAATTTTTAATTAGTTAATATTAGTATGAATAAATAAATAAGTTATCTTAGAACAAAGATAGCGTGCATGTTTTGAGCTTGTTAGTACGGACGTACCAGCTTGTATCACTGTCTATAAGTGGTGTTAAATCGCTCGTATGAGCGAGTCGGAAGATCCGTGTTTTCCAATTTATCTTGAGCGATTAATTTAGCTCCACAGCTCTCAATAATCTCTATGTGCTCAATGAAGCGAACTCAATTCAATTCTTTTAAGTTGAAAGCTAATTTTGCACGACAAGATATAGAAAATACCAAAAGCTTTTCTTGATTTTTAATTAAGGAATTCTAGATAAGCGAGCCATACAAATATAACACTAGATGTTGTTTATAATTTCGTTACCATGATATTCGTTTTTCGTTCATTTTTCCGAAATAAAATGTATGATATTTCCCGACAGACAAAGTATATATACCCTATCTGCAATTTCATCACAAGGCGCCATCAGCTAGATAAACGAAAAGACAGACATACCTTGGCAATGTTAAAATGACTAATTCAATATTCTGTAGAATAATACAGTAAGTAATAATTCTTATTCCTGAGACATAGTTACGAATTATATGACTTTCACACAGTAATTATAACGTATCTTTTGTCAATGAATGATCATGATGACGAATGTGATAAATAGCGGCCAAACGTTTCGACAGTCGCAATTTCGAAAATTTTATTTTTGCTACGTGATTGCTCGAATCTCGAATAGTCACAGGAATATTTTGTGGCTATTTTCCGAAGTTCCAAGAGATAATTCTCTTTATTTTTTATTACCTACTTTTTTGTTAGCCTGTGCTGTCCCACTGCTGGGCAAAAGACCTTCTTTCAGGGTCTTCCATTTTACTCGCTCCCGGCTCCTGCGTTATCACTTATCATCCATATAATACTTCCCACACCGGTTTCGGTGACGGTGGCCGGTTTCATTGAAACCAGGCCAGGTACGCAGGAGTAATTTTATAGTGCCCAGGTGTGTGCGCAGTACACAAGAGCACTCTCTATTCCTTTACTCTCATAACCCAGTGGGACGGCAGACCGACACGACCGGCGAGAGATTAGGCGCAGGACCGACTTTTTACATGCCCATCCGACGCATGGATCATCTTACTTGTCAGACAATCAGGTGATCAGCCTGCATTGTCCTAACCAAACTTGGAAATAACATGTTTCCAACGCGGGAATCGAACCCACGACCTCCGAGTCAAGAGCGACGCTCTAAACCCCTGGACCACGGAGGCGTATATTTATTATTTATCATCCATACAAATAAGTATAATAAATGCGAAAGTGTGTCTGTTATGTCTGTTATCTCTTTACGCCTAAGCCCCTGAACCGATTTTACTGAAATTTGGTATGGGGAAAGAGTCCCGGGAAAGGACAAAATATGATACTTTTTATACCGGAAAAATGTACGGTTCATGCGCGATAAACTAATAAGAAATTTTGATGCAACGGAGTTGCGGGCGTCATTTAGTCGCTTATAATGAAGAAAATTACTTTTATACAGGCCATATCTAAATGGGGTTTCTCCCATACGAAACAATATGGGAGAAACAAACCCGGAAGTAATGCGTCCAGGTTAACTAAAAAAACAATTACAAAATGGTTTTAAAATGTTAAAAACATGTCGAAGTCACGGACAAAAGCTATTGAATCCAAGTTGTATGGACCCGAGTAAGATTAAGACTGGGCGTAGACGGGCGACAGCAAATGCAACTAGCGACTGCCAACTGTAGCTTTTAAACATTTTACATAATATACTCGCTATGTAGCCGTCTACGTAAAATCGTGACTAGAAAATTGTATTTCAGGAGCGTGTAATCAGTCGTTCGTCTGCTCGCTCCCTAAGATATAATCTGGGGGCTTTCCGTATGTTCGATGTACTGGGTTCCTTTAAAAGTGGGATTAAAATTGCTGTGTTGCAGCTGTTCTAAGATAAAGTGCTCTCTGCATATTGCTGCTCAAGTCTTTAAGTTTGATTGCTGTTCTATGCGATGGGATTTAAAAATTTTGTTTAAAAGATGTGTGTATAATATACTATGAAATTTTAAAAATGTATTAAATATTATTATTTGTAATTGAACATTTCACGTGTTCATATTTATTTACGGCATGTTTGTAGGCATAAGTCATCAGTGGAATTTTTTTACGGTAGTATCTAGACACGCGGTAGCGTGTCAAGCCAAGTTCCATCAATTTTATTTCACAGACGCTCCAATAAAAACAAACTACTAAAATGCATTAAAAATGTTTAAATGTGTTATTATGAAATTGTTATTATTTATCCGTGACTTAGTTTGTTTCATTTTTATTTCCACAAAAAGTTTTAAAAAGCAGCCTTTCTATTTTTCTTTGCTTTACAGATTATTCTATTATATTATGTACATGTCATGCCCATCAAATAGATCAACTTTTACGCCATTCAATACAAATACGTGCAACAGAATTCCACTATGAACATTGGACATATTATATGACTATGGATATATAGCTTTTGTCCATAGTGGAGTTATGTATGTATGTAGGTTATATAACCTATATTATTTATTGCATTTCGGTCAGCATATACAACATACAAGAAGACATGAGTGCATGAATGAGGTAAGTAACATTTTTGAAAATTTACGTTTTATTGCATAAATGTAGCTTTTAGGACTTGGAAAATGATTTGCAATCAAAAAATTTAGAATTTTACGTATACTTACAAAGTTAGCCAGATGATGAAGCAGGTAAGTTACAAGGTTCGTCCAAATGACTATGCAAGAACCGGGTAATTACATCCCATACAAATCCCATATGCGTTGCAGTACAGGAGATCGCTTGAATATTTTACTTTTTTTAAATAAGGAATATTATGTCGACTTTTTTATTGTTCTATTATTCAAAGGCATAGATAATTTAGTATATATTTTTTTTTTGTTAGCGTTTGGCTCTGACACCGGGGGTGTACTTTGCCACATACAAAGGTATAGTCAGTCTTCTAATAATAATTTTCATCAACGTTTTTTGTTTTTACTATATTATCGTCATTTATGATCATATCTAAAGTCTAGTCAAAGTCTAAGTAAAAGTCAAGTCAAGCAGTCAAGGAGTCAAGTCGGTTGATTACCCTATACTCTATACTGAAACTTTTGACGGAGTTTTGGAGGGACACAAAAAGCACGTTCCTGGAAGTTGCAGCACGTGCACGATAACGAATATGTAATAATGGTTAATATTCTGCCAATTTTACACATTAAAATAAAACACAGTTAACAAAATAATTTAAGGAAAATAATACAAAAAAAAAATACAACAGTACTCTTTCACATTCTAGGCAAAACTCTAGTAGGTATATTAATAATGACACATTATTAAGAAAATAATAATAATATCTATGGACGCTTCACATCACGTTAGTCTGGCCCCGTGCTAAGTACCTGAAGGACTTGTGTTACAGGTACCAGACAACGTTGTATATTTAAGATTTTTATTATAATATCATACACAATACATATATATTTTATACATATAATAATCAAAGCATATTTCATACACATCCATACTCTTTTATACTCCGATAGTTATTTTATTAAATACTAGGCGCTTTTCGTTGTTTCCAAACAAATTAAAATTTTGCAAAAACCTATCGTTTTTGTTTTTATTATAATATTAAATTGTTGGAAATATAAAAAAATATTTAGGCATCAATTTGGCTGTTTGCATTTATCCTGTGCTAATACTTTATAGTTTATAGCGTCGCGTCGCGTACCTAGTGTATTTATCATTGAGATACTATAGCAGGAGAGAGCCTTATATCAGTGTACAAGCGTCAAAAGCGTGTAATGTTATGTCCTACTTACTAGGACATAACAAAGGAGTCGGTATGCATATTTCATGTAATAAAAGTGATAATAAAGGTTTTTATTGAACATTTTATGCTAGATATTGTTGAGTTCTATGGTTCCGCTAAATTATAAACCATAAGAATGGCCAAAGAATGCCTCAAACACGTGGATTTAACATTAAATACGTAAGTTTTGAACAACGTTTTTTGGACTTTTCAATTGGTATTTTTGTAAGCTAAAAAGGATAATATTTAAGTTTAATAATCCCTTATTCGTGCTATGTAAGGCATTAGTGCTAAAAATGTCACATTAATTACTAATTTGACTACAAAAGTTGCATAGCTTTTTACGTGTGTTTACGGATTCTCATTACTTGAACTATAGTTTATCGATATCATGAACTAAATGACTTTCTTTTCTGGATTTAAATGTGCTTCGAAATGATCGACAAATAGAAATATATAAGAAGTAGAAATATACAAGAATAGAAGAAATATACAAGAAAATAAACGCACACTACTTGTATGAAAATAGCACAAAATGGCCACGCGATGACGGGCTAAGACTACATCTACCTATATATCCTTAATCTGTGGTATTTATTCTTTGGTCGCGTCGATACTTCATTCCAAATTCAATTGAGCGCGCGGGCCAAATTTGAAAATCGAACTAGCTATGCTCGACAAAGAATTTTTTATTGTAAGTACTTGACTGTTTTTTTTTACTAGGTATTATGACGTACAAGCCATAGTCGTGAAAACGCAGTTAAAAGTAAGTTAAAACACAATAAAAACTTGAACTAGTATTAGTTATTATTATTAATATACTTAAATTTATTTATTAAGTAAGGGTTCATTTTAAACAATCTATAATATATCAACTTTGAGAAACCCAAGATATTTTAAAAAATTAATTGATCTTACTAGTAAACTATAAATTGGGAAATCGTGTTTGTATGATCTTAAATGCTTCTTAACACTTAAACGGCTGAACTGATTTCGACGAAATTTGCTTTGGAGATTATTACTTTCATCATCTCGTTTTCTCTACTTAATTCCTACTAGATGACGCCTACAACTCAGTTTTGTTTACATTTAGTTTTCTAATACGGAATTCCCTTATAATCTTTCCCGTCTTTCAAAAGTATAATCCATTTTTGTTTAAATCTGTTTGGCCGTGAATTTATTGTCTTTTAAATTGAGTCTTGTTTCATCTCAATAAAAAAAAAGTGATTTATGTGTACTTCATGCATTGACAGTCTTTACAGATTTTGTTGCATTTAAAAGTGAAGAACCGAGTAACTTCACATTTTTCCTAATTTATCCTAGAATGGAGATTTTTTTATATAATTTTTAACATAACAATAAAAACGGAAGATATTTACACCTCCTGATACAATTAACAAAAGCCATTACTTGATTTGTGTTGAAAAATCATAAAAAGTTTTTTCAAAACTTTAAACGCGATTTACTCGAAATTCGAAATGTGTTACATACCTCATTCATGCACTCACGTCTTTAATTGAGGTCAGCGCATTAATTTGCTATGCCGTCGACGTCGCGCGTGTTGTGTCGCTGAAGCCGCAAAATTACGTCATTTGTACTTTTTCATCAATCTTTTAATCGTTTTTTTTTATTATTCTGCTGGCATGAATGGTATAATTAGTTGTAAACTGCACCAGCGTTAAAAAGGAAATGCCTGCCAGATACTTTCGTCAGTATCTTTATGATAAGGTAGCAATAATTACCTTTCCATACAAATATTATAAATGCGAAAGAGTGTCTGTCTGTTACCTCTTTACGCCCAAACCGCTGAACCGATTTTGCTGAAAGCTGGTATGAAGATACTATGAGTCCTTTTTTTTTCCGGAGGGGAAATGCATTACGAATACCACCCAGGCGCAGGGGACGACCCGAGCGGTGATGTGGGACTCCCGTAGCTAATGAGACCCCGGTATACCCACTAAACCCCCCCCCCATCTTCCGCCACGCCGCCTTTTGACGGGGCCACGGGAACGATACACACATCCGCGACCCCGCCAGCGGTCCGAAGACTCCACGATGAGCGCACAACACGTGCGCCCTCCTCCTCGGCCCCCACCAGGGCTGTAGCAGACGCCCCCCGAGTCTGCTACTTGGAGGCCATGTGGCAGATCAGGTCTGTGGCTCTACCACCGACCACACCTCGGCCGCAGAGGATAGGGCAAGCGGCGCACCGTAATACCTACTTGCCTCTTCCTCTGCGGCCCCACCTCGGTGCGCATCCGCAGCGGACCTGGTTGCCTCTTTGCTTCACCGCGGTTGTCCAAGCCGCGGTTACTAGAGCCCCACCGCCACGACAAGGCGAGCAACCATCGGGGGGGGAAGATACTATGAGTCCTAGCAAAGGACATAGGATACTTTTTATCCCGCAAAAATATACGGTTCCGGCGTGATAAATGAATTTTGTTGCAACATTGCGGGCGTAATCAAGTATTTTAAGTTTTAAGGCACGAGTATGCTTATTGTTACCTGTATTCTTTATTGACGGACCTTTTTTTGATGCGCAGAGGAAACCGTGCGAGAGAACGCCGGTTCTTCTCGCCGGGTTAGTTCCCGAACCGGTGGTAGGCAACATGTAGTTCAACGTTCTGAAAACATTTGATTCAAATTTATTCAGAAATAAAACAATTTTTATTTCTTTTATTTATTTATAAACCCATTATGGGTGCCCCGGGTTGGAGGTGTGCCTCAGTTAAGCTGAAACACTCCGGGGGTATGTGGGACTCCCAGCGAGAAGCGCCGCGCTTACCCACTAAAACCACCAGCGGTTTGCCTTCAGTCGTAGAAAGAGACCGCCGCCTGCCAGGCCTCATCGCTCTCGAGCAAGCAGCGAACCATGCTCGAGAGCGTGAGGTCCCGTCCAATCACACCCATGAGATCATGACGCTGCACGGCCCAACTATCGCACACCTCGAGGTATGCTGGGCCGTGTCCTCCGCAGCGCCGCACTCAATGGCAGGCTGGCGCAGGCTCCCTCCTGGCGACCTTACTCAAGTACGCAATGAAAAATCCGTGCCTGGTGAGTACCTGTGTAAGGCGGATTTATTGACAGACCTTCTCTGATAAACATTAATGCTTCGATCGCGGATTCTTGGAAATATATTGTTTTTGCGGCCGTATGTGGCCGCTTGGGAGTTGAAGAGTAAACTACATTGGGAGGAATCCACCATTGAATAAAATAAATAAATAAAGCTAGCTAAAGTAGATATTAACGTCAAGTAATCTCTTCTTATTTAAGTAACTAATTTAATTTTTATAAGTATTTTTCCAACATGATATTCACCGTTTTATAAAACAGTATAACCCAATTCATTAACAAAGGTAATGCTATAACGAGGTCAAATTAAAATCATTATCGAATAAACGAATTCAGTTACAATAGGTTCATTTGGGTTATCTGTTTATTTTATTGAATGCTTTATTTATAGATTTCCTCGTACCATCAGTATGTCAGTGATAAGGAATAAAAATGCTTTCACACTGAACCAGCATGTAGGATAATGCACACTGACTTTACATGCACACGAATATAAACCTAATTTATTACGTGGCTACTTTGATTTTCAAAAAAGTTCTATACACACTGATAGTGTGATTGATGATTAAATTTTTAAAGCCGTGCTTAGTCGAGTTGAAATCGCTTAATGAATATGATATCGACAGACGAGAGGCCAGCGCGAGTATGTAGGTTGAAATATTTTAGAACTTATATGCTAGCAAATGAAAATATTATTTTAAGTGGACTGAGTTTTATATTGGCATCGAAATACTTAATAAATTATAATATCTATACATCTATACATATAATAAAATCGTAGGAAAGTCAATTCTGTACATTGAATATTTTTGAAAAATAACACTTGGGACGTGATCTACAATCGATATGGAAGCCAAAAATATTGTTTTTAGAATTTTTGTCTGTTTGTCTGTTTGTCTGTTTGTCTGTATGTATGTCCGGGATAAACTCAGAAAGTACTGAATGGATTTACTTCAAATTTTGCATGAATATTATATAGAGGTCGGGTCAACACATAGGCTATATATTATGACGATATCACCTAGGGCGGGGGGAGGGGCTCAAGTTTCAATATTTTTAGTTTTTTGCTCATATCGCTAAAACGGTGCGTTGTAGAGAAAAAATGTCCTGTACGTAATGAAAGCCCATAAAATTTCCTACAAATTTCTCCTTCACACTTTGTATCTATCTTCACTCCTTGCCATGCTATGAGCTTTTGTCTATCTTTTCTATACAAATTTCGAGTGTCGTTTGATTAACATGCTGGGAGCTTTGGCATCGGTCTTTTCCTGGGGGGGGGGCTTCGCCCCCCTCAACCCCCCCCCCCACCTCCCCAAATTTTGCTTCAAACAAAGCGGTGTTGCGGCGTTATACATCTTTTTTAAGAACAAAGTTAAAAACTAAACTACACATACGGTTTTCCAGTGTCGTTTGTTTTGTTTAACCCCCCCCCCCCCCTTATACCTCATGACACTTTTGTTCATAATTAAAAGGTATCGTGGAGTTTGTATTGCGTCTTAATTATCCTTCTTAGGAACAAACTAAGTCATCTATACATATTGTAATAAAATCGTAAGAAAATCAATTCTGTACATTGAATATTTTTGAAAAATAACACTTGGGACGTGATCTACTATACTAACGCGGACGAAGTCGCGGGCAACAGCTAGTTTATGAAATAAGCGCTTTACAGCGTAGCGCGTAGCCCCGCGTAGCTCCTCTACGAAGACCGTAGCATTTAGCTACGAGTATTTACTTGAAACTTGTAAAACTAAGAACTTTTTAAAGTGGACTTATCGATGTTGTATAAATGTTAAATACATTGTTTTATTAAATTACCTATACGTCTTTTTACGACATTAATTTATAAAAGTCGTGCTTAATTCTTAAGGTAAATTAGCATAAAATCTCATACTATGCAAGAAGAATTTTCGCAAGCAAGTTTTTCGATTATATAGAACTATATAATCGAAAAAATTCCGTCCATCAAAAATACCCCGTAATATTCCATAAGTTCGTGATACTTTATCTTTATGCCGAATATTGCACGTCATCGGCGGAACGTTAAAATGCAAATGTTTCCCTCTCAAGAAGTAATACCAGCCGGGGCTGAGACAGCTATTGATTTAGTCCAATATCTAAGGGGCCACACACACGTACGATGGTTTTAGGAGTAAGAATAATTTATTTGTAGGAAGTGTTGTTACGATTGGTGACACTGTAATAAGCAGCGGTTAATTCTAGGGTCTTCTACCTTTTTTCTTCTTCGTCAACAAGGAATTCAAAAGTAGATAACAGTAACTGTTAATTACCTATTATTATGATAGATAATATTATGTATTTACGATACTTAAGGGGCTACAGACAGTAAAATGCGCAATAGTTAAGTAAAAATAAAAAATCAGCCAAGTGCGGGTCGGACACGAAGGGTTTCGTACCGTTATTGAGCGAAAAATGGCAAAAAATATGTTTTTTGTATAGGAATTTTTGTCAAGAACTCATTTTATTTGTAAACAAAATTTTATATACAATTTTTAAATGTCACAAATGCTGTTCTGTTGGTGAGTCTATAAAATAAATAAATAAATGTTTTTTTATTTAATTATTAAAGAATAAATATAATTTAGAATTTTGTGACTATTTCAAGTGCCTACCTGCTACCATTATTGAATACGAACAAAAAAGGCCAAAAAATTACGTTTTTACCCTTTGGGTACGGAACCGTAAAAATACATAATAATTATCTGAATTTCTAGAGAGAAAACTCGTCGTGTCGTGTGATAACTCCTAAAGTCGCAAGTGCATGGTTTTCTTTATGTCTCGTCGTCCGGAATGTCAAATATCAGTTTTGTATCGAGGCATTCGCTAAAGATGCAGTATGCTCTAGGAGTACCTTTGTTCTATCATCGCATTACGCAGCTGAACGATAGTCTTAAATATTATGTAGATGATACTCAGAACATTATATTTTCTCTATATTATAATCTTCATTGCATAGAAAAAACTGAGTAGTCTTTTAAGAATATCGTATAATATAAGTCGGGTTTTAATGAGATTAGTGACATAAAATAGATTGGTTTCGCTTCACTTCGCAATTCGTTATTAGAGAAGTAACGTGATAAAGATTCAACTAAGGGTCAGTTCACATTGCACATGTGATGAAGCGATGCATTTTTAACAGACTTCCAAAAAGGAGGTGGTTATTATAACATGTTCGTCTGTTTATAAATATTTTTTTGTATGTTCAACGATCACTTTTCCGTTTGTGGACCGATTATTATCAATGTTTTTTTTTAAATAGCTATTCAAAATAGAAATAGGAATTCCAATACTACGGGTCGGAAGATAAGGATTAAAGTCTGTGAATTTAATCCTTATCTTCTATTGTCGTAAATTAGGTTCTGGGTTGAATGGGATATTTAAAACTGCTTCACAACGCAACGCCTGGTCACGCTGCAACGGAAAATGACCCTAAAGGTTTTATGTTGACTAGAGAGCTGTAAACAATCCAGTACTGACGTTAGCACGACGTACACTTTTTGCAACGTGTTACCTTAAAAGATTGATGTTATGCGTTATTAGGTAATCTATGAGCATAGTGCCTAAACTCGACTGCAGCCTAGGGATGTTCGTTTAGTATTCAATTAACTTTTATTGATATTAATAGAATCGAATATCGTTATTTGATAAATTATACACTGTTTTTAGGATAGTAATGGTAGTTATTAAATTATACTGGAGTCCAGCTTTCTAGCAGTATATATACTTAAAATGGCAGTCCAAAATGTTGTTTTTAGCTGTTTTTAGGGACCAACAAAAAAAGAATATCGCAAAAATCTACCAAAACAAAAAGTAGTGTTCATGTAGCTCTTATAGTTAGTATTTAAGTTGTTATGTTTCCTTTATTAGAGTTACTGAGTTTAAGGCTCAGTTTCCGTTATCGGAAACACAGGCAGTAAGTGATAATACTTTAGGGTATGCATGTGTTCCTTATACAACATGACTGGTGAGACAATATTACCGATACTTATGGAGAGTACTCTGTACTCGATTCTCATTATAATTATGTAATAAAATTAGGTACTTAATTTTTTTCCGAATTTCCCAAAAATAAATGAATCATGGACACTAAGTAAATTACGCGGCTAGGCATGTAGTCATACTATGCGGCCGGTGCAGAGGCGTGCGCTACCAAAGAAACACCACACAACTACCCCTCCCGCTCGCGGTGTCCATGCGTTGGGTAAATAATTATTTAACTTTAAGCTATATTTACTCAGTGATCAATTAATATTATTTTTTTCAACTAATATTATAACAGCCAAATATCACGTCCTCGAGTATTGAACATGTCTCACCAGTCACGCAGTATTATAAAGTTCACGGGAAAATAGCAGCGCTGAATGAGCAAATTTTTATTCGTAACTATCTGTCCCTGTGAACTTCGTGTCACTTTAAAACCTTCCCTGGACTTCTACGAATGTTTTAAGACTAAAATCAGCCCAATCCGTTCAGCCGTTTTCGAGTTTTAGCGCGACTAACACATTTGAAAATTTATTTTTATATGTAAGATAAGAAGATATTATAGATTTGTATTGACACAGTGAACTCTATAATTATGGAACACATACATACCCTAAAGTACTTTCACTTAGTTTTGTTACATCCTGTATACTAAGATTAGCACATTCGTAAAATCGACTTCATGTCGATGTCTCGATAATGCCGGACATCCTTATCGGTGTCTTTTTTTTTTCATCTCATCCCTACTGCAGTGTTCGGAATTTATTGCCGTCGCCGTCGGAGCAACACAACACGACAACATCGCGTCTAGTCCGACGATAATGAAGCTCGCCTTTCAAAAAACCTTTAGATTTTGAATTCGTTAATTAATATTGATGAAAGGAAACGCCGTCGGTTACTCGCTAAGACAAAGACGATGGAATATTGATAAGAACTTCTCATTACTTAAATTAAAAAGTTTCCATGCTTTTGTACTTTTTGCAGGATACAAAGGATTTGTGAAGTGAAATCTGCAAAGTAAATGTCGTAGAAAGATTGCCGTTCAAGTTAAAAATCAGGTATTTGAAGCACAACCATGATTTAATTTGAATATAAATTATATCTATAACCTAAACGTTGGTAGAATATATTAATTTTTTTCCTTTACTACGACCTCTGTGGCTCAGTGGTCAAGAGTGTGTGGCAGCTCAAGCCAGGGGTCGCAGGTTCGAATCCCGCCGACGGAACAAAAAATGTTCAATGTTCCTGGGTCATGGATGTGTATCTAATATGTATATCATATAATAAAAATCTTAAATATATGTAATATAATAATAATAATAATAAATACTCTTTATTGTGCACACATAAAATTGAAAAATCAAGAACATTAATAATTATAAGTAAGACAAGTATAACACAATGGCGGCCTTATTACTAATTAGTAATTTCTTCCAGGCAACCATGGGTAGAGGAAACATAATATTATATATACATCAGGTGAATGTGCCATAAAAATAAAATAATATTATATAATATATTGCTTATCAGACAAAATAATATATCATTAATAATACATATTATACTTAATAAATACACAGATACATACATATCTACCTAGACTAAATTACATAATATATACAATACACACATATGTTTTAATATATATACTACATACTTATATATACATACATACAAACTAACAAAAAAATATATATAATATATAAAATATATAATATTATATTATAAATTCAAAAATGATGGAACATTAATTTACTTATATTTGAATATTTATGTGACGTTATCAATAGTCGAGTTATAATAATTATTATTGTTAGCGACAAAAGAATGAATTCAAGTTATTCAATTACTATCAACAATCATCATTATATGCAATAGCAAGGAAATGTCTCTTGACCAAGGTCTTAAACCGAAAAAGTGTTTTAGTCATTTTTATGTCTCTTGGTAAAGCGTTCCAAAGTTTTATTCCGGTAATAGCAAAGGATGAGCCATAAAATTTGGTGTAATGTACAGGCATTTCCAGGAGCAAATTAGACACTGATCGCAAATCTTTAACGTCTGCCTGTCGAAATAGAAAGTTATTTTTTAAGTACGAAGGTAAATGCGGATCATGTATAGTGGAATAAACGAGAGAAAGAAGGCGAGCATCCCGTCGAAGGCGAATAGGCAACCACTTCAGCTTTGCACGGTATTCGGAGATGTGGTCGTATTTGCGAAGGCCGAAGATAAATCGAATAGCCAGATTCTGCAAGCGCTCAAGCTTGTTTAGCTGGTCCTCTGTGAGATTCACAAAACACGCGTCCGCATAGTCCAGCGTAGGTAAAAATAGTGATTCAGCGATCTTAATTTTTGTGGGAATGGGAAGTAGGTAACGTAGACGAGATAGGGAGTGCCAGGTTGCGTATATTTTCCTACTGATCTCTTTGATATGTTGTGACCATGATAATGTTTCGTCAATGTATACTCCTAAATTTTTAACTGATTTGGTAAATGGAATTACAACGCCATTCACGACCACCGGAGGTAAACAACCAAAGTCGACCCTAGATATTAGCCCAGGACTACCAATAAGTATTAACTGCGTCTTAGCTGGGTTAATATAGAGGCCATGGCGCTTACTCCAGTTACAAATTAAGTTAAGATCACTGTTGAGTTTATGTATAGCAGCATGTATGTCATGTGGGGATGATTGGCAATAAATTTGGAAGTCGTCAGCGTAGAGGTGAAAAGATGAGGTTAACGATTGTGTGATGCTGTTTATAAAAAGAGAAAAGAGTAGTGGAGACAGCACACCACCCTGAGGAACACCAGTAATGATCACAGACCAATCAGAAGAATTATTAGCTACCTTTACTCTTTGTCGACGCCCCACAAGGTAGCTGCGAAATAGCTCAATAACTTGAGGTGAAAAATTATAAACCCTAAGCATACTTAACAACACGTCGTGATCGACAGCATTAAATGCACTGCTGAAATCTAGTAATGTCAGCAATGTAAGTTGCTTTTCATCCATGCCACGTCTAATGTCGTCAGTGACCTTAATTAGAGCAGTAGTCGTACTGTGCCCACGACGAAAACCTGACTGAAAGGTGCTGAGCAGGTTATTCTGCATCACGTAATCTGTTAGCTGCTCACATATAAGTCGCTCAAAAACTTTGGACAGAAATGGTAATATAGAAATTGGCCGAAAGTCTGACACTACTTTAGGTCGAGCAGTTTTTGGTAACGGGATTATGGTGGCATCCTTCCAAGTAGCGGGAAACACGGAAGAAGTAGCACAATGGTTAAGGATGTCGACAAGCACCGGCAAAACTATGTCTAAAACAGGTATTATCATTTTGCGACTAATTCCGTCTTCACCGACAGCATTCGAGGAGATGGACGTAATATGTTTTTTAACGTCATCCCCAGTAAATTGTTTGAGTTGGAATGTCGGAAACTCAGGAGTAGATGAGTGGGAGAGCTGCCTCAGGGTGTGCAATTTTAGTCTCTGATCGAATTGATTAGGTGGTGAAGTTTATTTTATTTATTTATTTATTTGTTACCCAACACAACATTACAGATTAAGTTGCAATCAAAGATTAATGTAGAATTAATAGCACACTAGACTTAACTTACTAACATGACACTTTGCGAGATAACATATTAATAATTCCATTGTACAAGGTATATCTGTGGACACCAAACTAGGCAAAGCCTGTATCTTGGTGGTCCTAGTTTTACACAATCGAGTTCACAAAAAACTATTAGACGCACTTTCGGACAAAAGACAGAATTAATCGAGATTTCATCTACATAGTGATAATTATCCATTGCATTTTAATATATTCCCTGACACCTATTAAGCATATCATATATTATATGAATACATTCAACCAATTTAAAATGAAATTATGAGAAGTTAAAAATTATTATTATGATATTTTATGAATACAGTAGTAGATAGGATAGAAAATTTTCAAAGAGTATTTAAAATTTACATTCAGTTACATATAAATTACAAATAATAAATCAAAAATTACTATAATAAACAATCATTAATTATTTATAGTCCATAGTAGTAAATGGGATAAATTCAATGGGTAGGTAGTGGGTAGGTAGGATGGTAAGTACTTCTTAATAATGTAGGACCTAAAGGTAATGTGTGTGTGTGTGTGTGTGCGTGTGTGCGTGCGTGCATGCATGCGTGCGTGCGTGCGTGCGTGCGTGCGTGCGTGCGTGTATGTGTGTGTGTGTGTGGGTGTTTGTGTGCGTGTGTGTGTATAGGTTATCTCTTCAAATTATTACGGACTTCCACAATTTTTTCGGTTTCATCATAGTTTTTTGACAGAAGCCATAATTTAGTTGCGTGTGGTGGGTTCTTAACTAAAGATTCGATCGGGATATTTCGGTCTGATACTACCGACGAAAGAACGAGGTCGTAGATATAGGGAGGTAATCTTGACGCGAAGACCGTACGACATTTTGGCAAGGTTGCTTCAAAGCCTATTCCTGCGTATTTCGTTATCGTTCGGAGGACAAAGAGTTGTCTTACGCTGAGGACGTTAAAGTCTTGAAGCAATATAGCAGTTGGATAACGGCGGGGCTTACCAAGCGCGACTTTGATTACAGCACGTTGGGCCCTTTCTAGCGTAATCATATGAGATTTGGCAGCACCACCCCAAATACCGATGCAGTACTGTAAGAGAGATTGGCAGAGCGCAGAGTAAACCAGTTTTTTGACGTGTAAGCTAGCAATCGGTCTAAGGGATTTCATTATAAATATTATTTTGCGGGTTTTCTTTGCTATGGATAGTATATGAGGTTTAAACGTCAGTTTCTCGTCCACCTCGACACCTAGGTATTTGACTGAGGTGGTACGAGTAATGCACTCACAGCTGCACTTTTGCAGGAGAGGGAAAAATACGGTAGGGCAATTTTCACGGTGCAACTTAATGGGTTTATCTATAGGTTTTGTAGCTTCAGTGATGTGGAAAAAAAGAACCTTTGATTTCGCTGTGTTAAGAGAGAGGAGGTTTTGGTTGAGCCACTTATTTATTAAAACCATACCCCTTTCTGTGGCGCAAATGGTACTACGCCAACATTTACCCCGAAAAATTGCAACCGTGTCATCTGCGTAACAAATTATTTCTGCATTAGGAATGTTAAGTTCTAGGATTCCATTAATATAGAGGAGAAACAGGGTTGGGGAGAGGGTGCTGCCTTGTGGGACACCGAAAGTGTTATTTTCTTCCTCACTCAGATATTTTCCAAGTTTCAGCCTTTGTCGTCTATTGCTGAGATAGCTTTGAAACCAAGAGAGGGCGTTACCTCGTATGCCGAAGCCTTCCAGTTTGCGAAGTAGCAGTGGAATCGAAACTGTGTCAAAGGCCTTTGCAAGGTCCAGGAATACCCCAATGCTCCTGTTCCCCTCGTCTAGAGTTCCGGCTACTGTGGAAGTCAACATTCCCACGGCATCCTCCGTGCAACGACCTTTTCTGAAACCGAATTGTCGGTCAGATATTAACCTCTTTTTTTCCAGATAATTTACGAGCCTTTTGTTTATCACCTTTTCTAAAATTTTAGAAAGTATAGGTAGGAGTGAGATTGGACGGTAATTTTCGATTTTATCTTTTGGGCCAGATTTGTGAATTGGGCACACTATAGCGGTTTTCCAGCAGTCGGGGAATGTGCCAGTTTCTATACTAAGGTTGCAGATATGTGTCAGAGGTGATACGATGCTAGATTTAATGTACCTCAACAGGAAAGGTGACAGCAAGTCTGAACCTGGAGCGCCTTCGGGTTTTATCTCAGATAGAAGATTTTCAATTTCAGTCGGATTTACCGGACTCAGGAAGATTGAATCAGGGGAAATAGTGTTTACTTTTAAGGTTTTATCGATTGTTACTTCGCTTTTGGACATTTTTTCAAGAATATTTGAAGCTAATTTAGGAGCTGCCTGCGCAAAGTAAGTGTTATAGGAGTTTACTGCTTCTTGGGGACATGTGTGATTTCTGATTAATACCTGTGAGTCCGGTTTAGAGTGGGGTATGTTGCTGAATTCTTTTATAGCGCCCCATAGTCTTTTCGGGTCTCGATGGTTCTTCGCTAGTATGTTATTTTCATAATTTATTTTAAGTTTGCGTAGTAGCTGGTTACAAAAGTTCCGGTATCTGGTGTACGTTATTTTAACAGTTTCGTTGTTTGGGTCTTTTTTTGCCTTTAGATGCAGAAGGTCTCTGTGCTGCATGCAGCGCACAAGCCCGGGTGTGATCCACGGCTTTAAGGTGTGTTTCTTTCGGCTGATTTTTACCTCTGAGGAAAATTTATCTACTAGTGTTGTAAGAGTTTCAGTTAAGGACATTGTTGCGTCATTTACATCTTTAGCGTTGAATACATCACACCAGTCATTTGATTTTAGAGAATCAAGGATTCCGTTAAAATCTGTTTTCAGCTTAACCCTGGGCCTGGACTTACTCGCTTGTAGCTCAGTTTCTCTTAGACTAATACCAGCCATGGTCAAGCTGTGGTCGGTAACAGTAGAATTGCAAACGATACCCAGAGCCCTTTTGCAGGGTTTTATAAAAATATGGTCAAGACATGAATTGAAACGAGTTGGAATGGTGATAGCAGCCAGGAAGCCAAATTCAGTCAGCATGCTTAGGTATGAGTCTACAGCATCTGACGTATCGTCTACAAGATTGATATTCAAGTCCCCTGCCAGTACGATGCTACTTGCCTCTTTGTTAGATTCCAGCATTAGGTCTAGTGATGTTAAAAAATTCTGGGGATTGGAAATCGACGGTGATCGGTAGATGCCTATAATATTTACGAGTTTTTCGATATTAACAATAAGGCAATTAGCATCAGTAAAGTGACGGTTTAATGTGTCAGCGTCAACACAGGGGGGTAATATGTATAGTATAAAAGTATTAAATATATTTCCGTTTTCTGGTACCCGTAACACAAGTCCATATTTAGCTACTTAGCACGGGGTCAGATTGACGTGGTGTGAAGCATCCGTAGATATTATGTTATATTATACTTACTGCACTTACCGTACATAAGTTTTATAAAAGGGGTAGGTACACGATGTTTTGCTTCAAGTATACGAGTAACTAGGCCGTTACCATATTATTGTTTAATGACACTTGTATTGCTCACCGCATAACACCAAACACCAATGTTCAGCCTCAAAATCCGCACAATCCGCATTACCCTAAGTGTAGTAATAAAAGGGTAGACAATTGTGACGTCACAAGCCCGGCACAGTTCGGCGGTAATTATGTTATTCCGTATCCCGCAGTTTACCGGAATGTTTTAACGGTTTTTTCATTCCGTAAGCGTTAAGTGAATTAAGTGTTGCCGCGGTAAGTACATTATTTGATACGGTAACATAAATTTTATTAAAGCTATATTTCAAAAAGCTTAAAAATATTCACCGCGTTTCACTTTTGCTAGGTGTTGGTTTTTTAACTTGCCTATATTTCACTTTTTTAATTTTGCGCCCTCATTATTCATGCGTTCGTCGAGGGTTATTAAAAAGATAAGATATTGTTTTCTGTTGAATTATTAATTGTTATGAGTGGCTCATTAGTGATTTGCTTAGAAATTTTATTCTTTTAAAATACTCAAGTCCTCAAGCTCAAGTTTTCCACAAAAAATAAGTTAGCGCTTCACGATAATAAAAATTAAGGGGACTGTGGCGGTAATTCAAATGTTTCTATACTTAATATTAAATATCTTATTTTTCTTCTAAACCTTAATATTATGATATTATTTTAATTACACAGTTTTTAAATTCGTCAATTATGAAAAAATATAATAAGTATATTAAATGAATCCCAGCGAAGTTGAGAAGTTCTCATTTAATGGTAAAATTGTCTTCGCAGAATTAATTTTTTGCATCGGACTCGCTGTCGGCTATTCATTTAAGTTAGGTGTGACACTTTACTTGATTTTGCACTTTCCCTTCGGTATTATATGACTGGAACATTTTATGAAGAAGTTTCTACACGGATCTTTTTGACATAGTCCTATGAAAAGGCGGTATTGTGTACTTTATTATAGCTACACTATTTGACACGGAAAATGTTGCTTTGCCATATTTTATGTTTGCGCTATTTCGGGTGAGAAAAATTGAATGTTGGTCGATTCTAGAAACTACCCGATAAGCACATTAAAACTTTATCAAACCAGTCCAGCCATTTTGGAGGAGTTCGGCAACACGGGGACATATTATTATGTGAATTATATTTAGATATTGGTCATATTGGCACTTAAGCCCGGCCGCACATTGTCCGATTTCTGATCAGAAACATTTCCGCCGGATCGCCACCCCGCACATTATCCGAAATATCCTTCCGGCGAGTTCGAGCTCACTGGACTCAGTACAACATGTAAGAGACAGCGCGGACGTTCAACTGTTTCTGATCAGAAATGTCGTACAATGTGCGGCCAGGCTAAAAGTAAACAAAGCTTGTCAAATGTTAATAGAGTCAAATGTTAATACATAAATAACGTCTACTGGTATTCGCCATAAATTTTAATTTTGGGTTACTTTCAATATGAAGAATTTGTGGTAGAAGAGATCTCAATGCCTTAAATTTTATACAAGGTTTAAAATAACGGCGTTCTTATTTCAAAATATTATATGTATAGATTAATACCTACGTAAGGAAATAAAATGTTTCACTAACAAACACTCAAGCTTAATATTGTTGAACGGAAGGCTACTCGGAACACGCCTAACTAATTTTTTAAAACGTTTAGCGATGAGAAGTTAACTTTTTAAAGCATCTAAAGAAAACAAAGTGGAGTAACAAGATAATCGTGTCCAGGTCCCGGGCCTTTGTAATTTGTACAACAGTTTAATCTTGTCAACTCCACGGCTCGCTCGATGTTTGTTACACTGTGCACTGTAATTGTAATTTTAATGGACTGCTAATAATGATGGAATAAAACAAAATGAAATAAATACAACCGCCCCTGAATAAGTAACCTGAACTTCTAAGTTGCGAACTTATGATAAAGAATTATTGCTGTGAAATAGGTATTTTAGTGCTTTTGAACAATAACTAAATCGAAATTGTCTGTTTAGGAGCATCAAGACGAAGGGCACAGAGACACGTTAAATTGTAGGAAAATATCGATGATATAAAATTATCTGAGAAATATTGTAATGTACATCCCATGTATCCCCATTGAACTTCTATAAAATTAGGGTGGGACGCTAGTAACATTATATCTTTTCTCTTTGATATCACTTGTAGCATACACGTGAACCTTTCGCAATAGAGAAGACATAAACGATCGATGATCGCGTATTAGTATGATCGAGGGTATCTTGATCACTGCTAGAAAACTTCTTTTTTAGGGTTCCGTACCCAAAGGGTAAAAACGGGACCCTATTACTAAGACTTCGTTGTCTGTCCGTCTGTTCGTCTGTCCGTCTCTCTGTCTGTCTGTCTGTCTCCAGGCTGTAACTCAAGAACGGTAATAGCTAGAGATTTGATATTTTCACAGATTATGTATATCTGTTGCCGCTATAACAATAAATACTAAAAATAAAATAAAATGAATGTTTAAGGGGGGCTCCCATACAACAAACGTGAGTTTTTTTGGCTTTTTTGCTGTCTCCAGGCTGTAACTCAAGGACGGTAATAGCTAGAGATTTGATATTTTCACAGATTATGTATATCTGTTGCCGCTATAACAACAAATACTAAAAATAAACTAAAATGAATATATAAGGGGGGCTCCTATACAACAAACGTGATTTTTTTGGCCATTTTTGCTCTATATCAAAAATGGCAACAGGTAGGTATTTGAATTTTTCAGAAAATCCTTAGTTATATGTGTACTTTAATATTTAATAATAATATTAAAATGAAATAAAAAAATAAGGGGGGCTTCCATACAAAAAACACAATTTATGGCCTAATTTTGCTCTATAATATTTGCTCTATAATGGTACGGAACCCTTCGTGCGCGATTCCGACTCGCACTTGGCCGATTATTTAATTCTTTTGTGTTACTATAAGCTGTGGACGAGATGTCAAATAAAGTTTTATAAGTCACGAGTATTCTAGATGTTATCATAAAAATAAAATTCCCCGCTGTGTCTCGCCGAGTACACGTCAGGCGACTCACAAAGACGCGACAAGTTATTATTTTCTCCTTCATATTATATAACCATACTACATCACTAAAATGTCTCTCCCTTTCTTGTTCTATGCTTGTATTTTCACGAGACGAATAGCTGTATATAAAAAGCTTATTGGCATAACAATCTTCAGGTGTAATCTCAGGTATTTAAGAATAAAAATACGTTTATTTTGTCCACACACAACATACACATAACAGAAGAAATCTATACATATAATAAAACTGTAGTAATGTGAATTCTGTACATTAAAGATATTCTAAAAAAAAATGATTGTCACTAGATCGCTATAGAAGCCAAAAATGTGGTTAGTTTTTTGTCTGTCTGTCTGTCAGCTGTCTGTCTGTCTGTATGTTTGTTCCACTATCACACGAAAACTACTGATCCGATTTGAAAGTGGTTTTCGCAGATATATTTGTCTTCTTCCAACTTAACATCTGGTGTATAAAAAAATTTCCCCCCACCCCCCTAAGGGGACAAAAGAGGGGTCAGATTTTGTATCAAACTTTTTCTTCAACACGAAAACGGTTTTCGCAGATATATTTGTCTTCTTCCAACTCAACATCTGGTGTATAACCCCCCCCCCCCCCCACGGGGACCTAAAAGGGGGTCAGATTTTGTATAATTTTTTTTCTTTAATGGACTTATTTCATATTATTAACTGTATTTTCCAACTTAACATCAGGTGTACACAATTTTTCCCCCCACCCCTTTTAGGGGACAAAAGAGGGGGTAAGATTTTGAATCAACTGATGAAGTAGAAATACTTTAAATGGCAAAACAACGTTGCCGGGTCAACTAGTAATATAATAATAATAAAGGACTTAAAAGCTAGATTTGTATATATATTATGTGATGTCAAAATTGGCCCCAGCTCAGCTATACGCAGCAGGCGAACCCACTGCACTGGTATTCTGCTAGGGCCAAAGAGTGACTTCACCACTTATCAAATAGGGAAAACAACATTAAGACTAGGTACATACTAATATTAATTAGCTATGTCCACATTGTGCCCTTTCATCTTCAATTATCATAATCTATATTTTTGAGAGTCTTATGAATATATATTTATATTTTATCAAAGTATTTAATAATGATACAATTGAAATGGGTGATTATATATATTAATATCTACTTGATTTTTGAAAACACCGTCACTAGTCCGGGGTTTCTCGAGGTTCTCGAAATGGGTTTATCACTAGCGCTTTCGAAAACAATTTTACACCACTTAAAAATGCTAATGTGTTTACGACTGGAAATTCCATAAAACTTTGACTGCGCTATCGATTATCAAAATGAGTGTGAAGAAACCATTTCTTCTTAAATCGAAAAACCACAGAAATAAGATCAAGATGTCTGTGCGAAAAACGTATATTTAAGAGTGAATTAAAGAAGCTTCGTAACTGCTAGAAAGAAACTTCAGCAACAACGCAATCTCGCGTTAAAAATAAACTCGAAATCGTAAGTTGGTTAGCTAAGTGTAAATACTTGTAAATTACAGCTTTAATTATTCGCTCGGTGTCGAGTGCGTGAGCCGAAGATTACTTCTTTGAGTCGGAACGTTGCGGAAAAGAACCCGACGGGAAAGTCTATTAAGGAAAGTACGGAACGCTTAGCTGGGAATTAAATTTAGATTGAGTCTATCCGTTAGACAGCGGTATCTTTTTACAAAAAAGCTTTAAAACCTTCGGAGTGTTCGGACGATGCAGTTAGGACGTATAGTCATAACTCCATATTTTTATGACCGACTTCCAAAAAGGAGGAGGACGTTCAGCTGTATGTATCTTTTTAGGGTTTCGTATTTTTGTATGTTCAACGATGAGTCAGCCGTTTATGGTCCGATTTTGAAAATTCTTTTTGTGTTGTATAGGGTTATACGCTACCAAGTAAGATTTGATGTTATTTTTAGTTACATATTTTTGCCAAATTGGTAGGAACAGGAACGCTCGGCAATTAAATTCTTCTGTTGATGTATGAAAAAAAAAAATATTCAATGAAAATAAAATGATTTTTTAAAAATTTGATTCTAATATGATCTTATTTTAAAGTCTTTTACTTTGGTTGTGTTATGTATCTGATAAGTGTAATACTTTGGTTGTGTTATGTATCTGATAAGTGTAAAAAGATATGAATTTTTAACCGACTTCAAAAAAGGAGGTTATCAATTCGAAGCGTATGTACCTATATTATGTAATATTTCCAGAACTGCCCAGTTTTTGTGTATGTAAGTCTATTTCAGTGTCTGAACAAATGTACCTCACAAAAGTGTATATTGTATGTAAGTATATAATATGTATGTATGTGTTTATGTTTGTGTCCGCATATCTCCGGAACTACAAGTCCGATTTAAGTGATTCTCTTTTTGTTGTACTAGGTATTGTTCAACTTAGGGAATACTTCAAGTTTCATCAAAATCGGTTTAGTAGTTTTTGAGATAAGGCAATTTTAATTCTCAATAACCTCCTTTTTTTGAAGTCGGTTAATAACGTACAATTTTGAAGTCGGTTTTATCTTTTTTAAAAACTAATTTATCATTGATTAAAAACAACGTACTGTACGTCTGTTAGTTTTCCTCTATTAAATATGGGTATTGCAGCTATTACGTTTTACAATAAATAATAATTGCATCTAATTACCATAATGTATTGTAAAACTAATAATGTAAGTAACGGTATCACGTGTTATATTTTAACCGTTATTCAATTTTGGTTTCAAATGAACCGTAGCTAATGATCCAGCTTAATATTTATAAAGTGGCTAACAATGCTTTGTGAATTGTTTTGATATAAATTAAGCGCATAAATTAAATCAGACAATTGGTAAATGAAACAGTCAGTCAGCCAGTCAGTTCCTAAAATCACTGAATATATTTTAAACGTTTTGTTTAAAATATATAAACAAATCGAAAATTGTACAGTCATCATCTACTTTTGGAACGCGTCTAGGCAACAAAATAATGACATAATATTATAAAAATCTTCCGAGCTTGCGATTTTTCTGACTAAACTTTTACCTAAGCACTAAGTAGTGATACAAAATATCATCAATACGAACTGCAACTATAGTCGAAAGTACTAGAAGAGTCTAAGGGTCAATTCAGACCGCGACGCGACGCGTAGATATGCATTTCTAAATTTTTATGGATTTGACATGGATTTGACAGATTTGCAAGACGTCTCACGCTCACGAAATCTGTCAATTCAGTACAAATATGCATATCTACGCGTCGCGTTGCGCTCTTATTTTACCCTTAAACTACATACTTATTAAATGTCAAAATTTGTATAAAATATAATTGCCATGTTGATCACACTCAATATAATTATTGAGTGATATTACGTTTTTCACTCCAAGATAACGTCACTTCTCAGTGTGAAGTGTGTGTGCAAACGGCGATATTGAAGTGGCCACATTCAGTAGAATTGAATCTACCGACTGAAAATTTACTGGAACTTGATTGGAGCTCTACTTTTTCCGGAATGACTGATTGTATGAGCCGGATCTAGATTCACGTACCGTGTACAATTATTCTGGAAAAATCTGTTTCGTTCCGCACTGTGTTTTCGTATTTTTTTTTATTTGGTTAGCCTAAGGTTTTTAGAAGATAGAGTAAATGCAGCGAAAAATAACCTGCAGTCATAGGCTAAGTATACATTACAAACGGAATATTATAATAATTTATAACCCAATGCATGTTAAAAAGAAGTTTTCTGCTTCATCTCAGGATTTTAACTACACACTTTTATGTACCAATTTTATAATGATGAGTTAGATTTCACAGATTTTTAAGAGCGACTGAATAATCGACATTGCTCGCGGTGTACAACAATTCTACGAGGCTCTTTAGAAACGTGGCCGAAAACAGAAGTAACACCATTATTATCTTAAGTCGTTTAAGTAGTTGTTTTTATAATGTGGTGATTTTGAAAGGGATTAAACACTTCTGTCAATGTTATTTTTTGCATGTGGCCGAATTCCAAAATGAAAACTGACGCTGGCGTCATTTTGATAAAAAGTTGCATCGCATGCCCGCACCATGACTTCCACGCACCAAATCATCCTTGAAGGCCTATACAACTCGTGCGATTTGTCATTGCGCCAATTCCAGCAAAAAATATTCTATTTTAGGGCCATAATAAAAGTAAACGTCAAGCCGACAGTTGACATGCGTTCAACTTTCATAAGTATATAAATTGCCTCGATACTTATTGACAGACAGACAACGTCACGTTCCTCGTCTAGACGTGTGTGAGAGAGAATATTGTATGTTTTAGGCGTCTCCCAGACAGACGCGGGCAGCGGTGGCGGTCGCGGCGGCGGGCGGTCAGTTTTTTGTACTGGGACCGCCACCGCGTGTGTCTGTGTCGTTCCTAGAACTTTCAAGTCATCCAACTGACCGCCACCGCGACCGCCACCGCTGTCCGCGTCTGTCTGGGAGACGCCTTATAGTTCATATCACTAGCTGTAATTTCCATTACAACTGACATGTTATGACGCATGACCCAGAAGAATTTTTACGTACCATCGAATAAATTGATTCATAGGCAGATGGCGGACCTACGCAATTTGGTCGGGTTATGTTAATTCATCTGCGACTTTCTTCAATGAACGAACGAATCTCTTCAACGAACGAATTTATTCAATGGTACTTTATCTGATATCTCCTCTATAGAATCACAGCTTTAATTCTATCAATATCGCAGGTGTCTCTGGGTGGCAGTGGATCTAATTGTCTGTTAGACGTGACTCGATAGAATAAAAACATTATGATTTAATCTTGGTTAGTAAGTAAAAATAATAACCAAGGAAAGTGTTATGCTAGTTGCTAAGTACTCACATATTACGGTTTTAATCGATCGACGATCGAGCAATCACGTAGAGTAAAAACTACGGCTTGGGCTTAATTCGTCCACACTTTCAGCATTACTCGATGGTTTTACTCCGTATCGAGTAAAAATTATCGTGTGGACCGCAAAACTCACACGCTTGAGTATGGCTTGAGTAAAGGTCAACGGCTGGCGTCAAGTAAGTTCAAAATAAAATTAGATTTATTTAATTCCATCGAAAGACACACATTGAATAAACAGACTTGCTTCTCGCGGTGGTATTCTTAATTAGGATGACACATTTAAAAGTGCATTGCGTCGTAAATTACATCGCAATATGAACAGACCTTTTACACAAACAAATAAAGTGGATGTAACGCTAATTTAATTAGAATTGAGTGGAACAGAGAATGCTTTCAATATTAGCAGCGATAACGCGAAAAGTCATAAATAATTAGATTTATAAGGACGCGCCTCAAACTAATGACTTTCCCATGTAATGAGAATTTATTACGCAAAGTAGACGTTGTAAAATGTGTTCGGGTAAACGAAATTAATCACACAATAAAGTAAATAATGCACGGTAATGCGAGCCGTGTCGGGTCGTCATACGTGTTATATTTCTTTGGTTGTGTACGAATAAAATTTGCTCAGGCTCGGGTGTACGGATGCTCAATATTAACATTTAAGTTCCAGGTGCAATACGCCTAGGGTCAAGCTTAGGAGAACGTTATTAATTTGAGACGACAGAAAACCCTCTTGAATTATATGCCTTCATTTAAAACGTGGAAGGGCCCTTACGGTTTTAAGTCGATGCCCGTAACCTTTCATGTGCCTATTGTTTAATTAATTAGTAGGTTGCAATTTGGCCCTTTGTAAGTCGACGCCAAACTCCAAAGAGAAATGAACACTGTTTATTTAAATAATAATTTACATTTTAATATTAATATTAAATTTATTTTAAATTAATATTAGAAACTCTATTTTAAAATAGAGTTTCTATTTTAAATGTTTTTAACCATAAACAAACACATTTTTGCATGATAAATAAAGAATTGAAAACTCATGATAAGATGATAATATCATGTACTACTATCAGAAAAAAAATCGTAGACAAAAAGACTTAACAGCCTCGTCAAATTGGCCCCAAACACCAAACTGGCCCAATTTTTTTGGCCAAGCTTTTGTGTTTATTACATTGAATTAATATATTTTGCCAAACGTTAATTTCCTCCAAAAGAAACTTGAAAAAATCCAAGACAAAAATACGTGCATTTAAAAGTCAGCAGCGGACAGTGTAGGATTCATTTCTCATTAACATGTAAAGCCTACTTACCCCATCTAGCTGATAGTTTTACTTTTAAATTTTCTGCTGCCATGAATTTTTACTACCTACTTTTAAAGGTTTTATGCAAAATATAAATTAAGGATTCTCCGTTCAGATTCAATTTAATTTAAACGTCAATATTAAATTACAAATTAAAAAAGGCTAAAATTTACCTGTACCATTCTGGGGTTAAATTTAAAATTGATTCTGAATACAATTTCATGCTATCTCTTTTGCTCGCATATATGTATAAAATGATAAAGAGCAAGGTATTATTTCTAGCAATGTCAACAAATGCGCTTAGTAAACAATGGTATTTTTTTACAACATATTATATCAACTAGTGAAGTGGTGGAGCGCGTCAATTCAAATTAGACAAGCTCTCATAATATGCTGTTTGTAGCTAATCATCGAGAAGTTGGACATGTGCTATTGAGATGACGATTACGACTCGAGTTTGCCTAGAGTACGGATCAAGATTGAAGCGAATCAAGAACGACCGCCACCATCTCATCTCCGCCCAGAGATTAGCTTTGTATTCATTAACATTAATTTCAATATTAGCCAATATTATAACGCTCCATCGCTTCCCACTTTTCGTTTAAAATTTTCTGCAGGAAAATTGTTTTTTTTTTCTGCCGTTAATTATTGAATGATATTGTGGAAAATAATTTTAGTAACTTTTCTGTACAGTAAGATAAGTTTCAGGTAATTATTTAGATTTCTAAGGTAGTACTTCTAGGTACGCTCGAACAATTTAAATATAAGAATACTAAACCTCGTTCCGATTCATCCAATTACGAATTAGAGTAGAGTAAAGGAAGGATGATGATGTTTCAATAAAAACTTTAGTTCATTATCGACAGCGGGTTCAGTCTCGAGCCGACTCGTTACGACGACACCGACGTCATGAATAATGTACAAGGAGTAAATGGGGCCCGCGAATATCCACCTGTATGTTTTAAATGCTAAGAATTTCTTTTGATATTCCCTCCCTGGATATACCTGAATATTTTACGGATATTCCGGGATTTCCACTAGAGCTATCTAATTAGTGTGTGGCCGTAGGCGTAACTTTTTACTAGGAATGTTTATTTAAATTAGCGCCCGGAGAATCGGAGGTTTTAAATGTAAAGGTAAAATACCGGAGTCCCTGCAGTATTAAAAGCTTTATAGCTTAACCATTTTTATTTTAATAATATAAAATATGCGAAAGTATATTTGTATGTCTGTTTGACACCTTTCACGATTAAACGACCATACCGATTTAGATAAAATTTGGTATGGAGATATTTTGAGAGACGGGAAAGGAAATAGGATAGTTTTATTGCGAAAAATGTAAGATTTCCGAGCGATTAACGAATTTCGGCGCAGCTGAGTTGCTGCTGAAATTATTTAAAATATATAATATAGATTTTAATTCAATTCCTACTATTCGTTGTACAGCAAATTGTAAAATTACTACTCAAACGCGATGGAATTTAGATAAAATGTTAATATCGATAAATTTTTTAATCGTTTCTTGTTAGAAATATGATCCCCTTCCCATCCCTACCCTACCCTATTACCCTATTCCCTCTTAAAAGGCCGGTAACGCACCAGCACCTTTTGATGCTGCGAGTGTCCATGGGCGACGGAAGTTGCTTTCCATCAGGTGACCCGTTTGCTCGTTTGCCCCCTTTCGTATGGTGTTTTGGCCACTATTATATTATACCTGTGACTATACTGTGAGATCACAATCAATAAAATGCAACGAATTATTTAAATAGCGACGCGGTCATGCTGTCATTTACATACATTTACTTATAATGTCGTGAAGTAATTATACCTCAATGGTCGTGACTCGTGGTGTGGCCGCCAAACCTCGCGTTCCGAGAGACGAATGTAAATCCGGCCTTAAAAATTGAAAAAAAAAAAACTCATACGGCGTATTTAGCACCGTGTAAGCTATAAAACCCAAAACAGCAAGTAAAACTCATTACCTATCCAATAAAACGGTTATTTTAGGGTTAGATGGTCGTTGATCCAATATTTGTCTCGCGTGTTTAGCGTATGTGCAAGGGTTAATTTGTTGCTTTTAAAGCGATCCCGTGATCAAAGTCCTCACCTATAAAGGAGGTACATCGTACAAACAGACGCCATAATCGATTTAATGAAAGGGGATCGGAGGTCCGTAGGTTTTCCCGCCCAAATTTACGACTACCTTTAGCATTTAATTGGATATTCGTGCCGCAATAAAAACGACTTGATGAAAGATTAAAATCGCAACAAATTTAAATAAAACTTCCGATGGAATTCTTCCCGTGTATTAAAATTTCCTGTAAAATTCGCAAGCGTGATGATGGCTGTTGCGACATTTCTATGTTAGTGCGATAAATGAGAAATTATTTATACGTACAGTATAGCTAACACATTTAAAATATGCTGGTAGTTATAATCTTTACCCTCAAATATGAGTTATAATTTAAATATAATTAAGACCCAATTTGTAATTATTAATTACCATATTATTTACTTAATAATGAGGCTACCCGTTTGTTGATTTACATTTCGAACAGCTCGAGTGTTTTGTACTAACAGTACCTAGGTATTGGTATAATAATAATTATTAGTTAATATCTAAGTCAAATAAAAGCAATTTTAGTAAATATAATATACTTCTTCATGTTTGACATCAGCGACCATAAATATCTCTCTCTTTTAAGTATACTTAGTATACTTAAAAGAGACCTGTTTCACAAACTTATTACATTTTACCAATTAACAATAATGTAATTTAATAAATAGATCTACATTTTAATTACAACAAGAATTGAATTTAAGAGATTCATAAAACAAAATAAGTTATGTTTACACTTTAATCGCAAAACAATGTAAAACATAAAACATATAAAAGACAATGAAAGTCAATATCAAGTGTAAAACAGCTGCCCGCCCAAACTCCACTAACATAATAAAGCTTTGTCACGTAAATCATGGCGGCCGGCATTATACGCGGGAACCTCGCAATCTTTACCTTTCTGACAGTTTAATAAGATAATAAAAATTATAACCCGGTAAAGGTCCCGAGGTATAAAATTTTCCCGCTTTATTCATTTTCCTCCTGCTCGTCTGCTCTAAAATTATTTCCTCGCGAACTCCACTTAAAATTACTTTATAGATATTAAAGGTGTTGCAATTTGTAAGACTCACGTAAGCGTCTTTGTAACGTAATAAAACGTTGATTGTTCGCGACGCGGCGGTCGACTGGTATAATTTAATAGACACGAAGCCATAAAAGTATGTTCGATATATCTAAATTATTAAGGTATTATTGATATCTAAAAATATCTATTCAATCGGAGTGTGCAAAGAGGAAAAAGAGCAAGTTTTATTAGGTTATATTATCGTTTTATTATTTTAATTTGAATTTGAATAAAACATTTACAGTCAACAGAAAAAATGGACTTAGAATGAAAACGTAGTAAAGGCTTGAGCGTATTATTTGGATGCTACAAAGTTACAACCTGATGAATGTTAGCGTCTGGTAGAAAAACGAGGTTTTTCACGCAGCAGCGATGTAGCGCTATAAATTATTATGAGTTGTGACTTGTGAGTGACCGGCGACACCGGTACAATTTTCAGCGGCCATTGTGTGAAGCTCAGTCTAATCGTTTGATTTATTTACGATCGGCCGCGTTCATATTTTATAGGAAAAACTTATGGCACAAAGTCATAATAGCACGTGGCTATACAGTCATGTTGGTTCTTAAGGTGATCGCAAAATGCATACGTAACGTACGCGCCGCATACGTTGCTGACAAAACTTGTGCGATCACCTTTAAAATTATGACACGGGGCAACTATTTGACCACTGAGTAATGAGTATGCCTCTAGGGAGCACACTAGCGCTCCCTACAGTGCTCCTAGATTCAGCAGGACTCTAGGGAGCACTAGCACTGAGAACAGCCGGTTCAGAATACTATTGCCCGGTATCTGAGATTTTTTAATAGTTTATATCTATTAAAAGTGTTGATTGGTTAATATTTTAGCATAGTTAATATTTTATAAATAATGATAGTTAGTAGATAAACTTATCTATAGGAGCTGGACATTTATTAACACCGTTGATAAATGCATACCTAGTTTCATTTCTTTCTCTCAGTTCAGTGTATTTAGATTTATTTTTCATATTTTGCGATTATTGTGATGGTTAAAACGTATTTTATGTGAAAATTTTGTATGCGGCTATAGAATTTTTATGGTACATTCGTGGAGATGAATATATTATCTTTCATTTGAAACCAAAATATCCTAGCAGTTTGACTCCTAATTCTTTAATAGGGTACCGGAAAATCGCTGATATTTGTAATAGCGTCCTTAAGGCATTAATATCTTGATTTTCCCTGTCACATAAACGTGGGAGATGTTACTACATAGAGTTTAAATATTCCCCGCTATATGAGAACTCTCAATTTATTGTTTATTAGAAATTATACCTTCTTCGTTTGGTATATTCAAAGACTGTATATTTTGTGGTTAATTGAACTTACCTTAAGTGAACTTCAACCAAAATTATACGAGTTGCTGCATCCGTAGAGATTTAATAAACCTGTAGTCCGAATTTTGTGGTACTGCATCATCACACGCCATTTAGATATTATTTATTTAATTTAAAACTGAAAAAAGACAATCAATTGGTTTTATAGTACTTCCGCCTTGCTTTCCTAGATGGCGGTGTTAGTTCGTCCGTCATTCTTTTTAGAGAGGATAATTCATAACATTTTATCATTCCGCAAGTAAAGAATAGGGGCAACAAACTAAGAGAAGTGGGTGGGGTGGGATTTTAAATCTCTACGGATGCAGCAACTCGTATAATTTTGGTTGAAGTTCACTTAAGGTAAGTTCAATTAACCACAAATTATACTTCGTTGCTGCATCCTATGAGATTTAATAAACCTGTAGATGTTCAGCGCGTAATTGCGGAATGATAAAATACCAGATTAATTACATTAAGTTAATTAATTACGGAATTTAAAATGATAGGTATAACATTATAGACATGATAACAATTTTTATTTAATAAAGTATTGTACTTCTAAATAATAATACTACTTAATTAGTTTGGATATGCTATGAATCAGAATTTACATTAAAAATAGCTTCTGCGAAAGCTCTGTCTTGTGCTAAATCTGGTAAAGGTAAGTTATAAAACTTAGCAAAACAAAGTGATGAGCCGGCCCAGCCAGCGCATCGCTTGATGATGTCGACGGAGACTCCCGCGCGGCGCGCCGCCGACGTGGAGGCGTGTCGCGTGCTGTGCGCTGAATAAACGCCAATCTCTATGCCACTGTCCTTGAGGACACTCTTTATCCAGCGACTTATAGATTGGGAACTGGCATTATGAAAAGGCTTTCTAGTTGTTAAAATGAGCTTATCAGTAGCTGGGCCATTTCTCAGCTCTTTTGTCTTATCTAGGTACACAGATAAAGCTTTAGCTGGGGCTTGATGAATAATTATTGATAGTGATTACGATACGTGAATTTTCGGAATGAACGTCTTCTGTTCTTATGAGTGATAACGTCTGCACCCGTTGTCCCGTCGACAACGAGTTGAATTATTATATACCTAATATAATTATTATAATATTAGAATGAGAGTTACCTTTTTTTTTTTTTTTTTTTTATAAAATTTCTAATGATAATAAGTATAGAATCTTACGGATAAAATTTAGATACGTACTCCAAAAGTTTATAAGGTTCCCTTAAAAATGAATACTTTAGGAAGCTGGGCTTACTCCTAAAAACTCCTTTAAAAAATCTTAGGATCGTTATTGCAACGGGATTTACCAATAAAATAAATAAAATAAAAATTGTTTTATTTCTGAATAGATTTTAAAAAAATGCTTTCAGAACGTTGATACTACTGGTGCCTACCACCGGTTCGGGAACTAGCCCGGCGAGAAGAACCGGCGTAAGAAACTCGCAATGATTATTAATAATGATTAGAGACAAACTAGAGTCTAGACCTATAACAATTTAACATTCCGCAACTTGCTTTTTCATTAAGTTTTTCTGTTAAAATTTAAGAATTCGTAATAATATTATATCAGCTACGGATCCTTAAAACAAATCAATATTATTAATTTGACAAAAATTAAACCAATTTGTTTTAATCCTGTATCATACTGATTAATTGTACCTCCCGATAACGGTTTTAGTATGAAATTGTCAATAGACATCTCCGGTATTCAGCGTCTTAGGTAGACTTTCCGCACAATACTGCGCACGCCAGAACGTTTTATCTGGCCTAAAATAAATCTCGTCAGATTTGAGAAGCGATCAAAACAGTGGAAAACACGGCCGAGACACGACGGCCAGTACGGAACGACTAATTTACCAGTCGCTTCCTCTTCTATAATTTTCCTAAGACAGTATGAGCGCGAATGGCGAAAAGGCATAGAAAAAATAATCGTGCCATGAAATTGTAAAAGCAAGGATGATGAAGGCACCTGGGTCTTGTTTCCAAGAGACATAATATCTTAGCAGATAATAATATAGCACTTATTATTAAAGCACAACGCGAGTAAGTACGGTATCAGCCATCAGGTTGTCAGGTTGACCGAAGCTCAATAAGATCTTTAGTAAGTTCCTATCGTTACGTTACGTACCTAGACGCCTGGTCAGCATCTGTGTTTTTATATAAATAAGAAGCAAATAAATTATATGCGTTGTTTCTCGCACTACTGCCATATATCTCTCGCGATTTCATTGAGATGATGAAATTGAATACTTCACATTATAATATTAATATAATATAAGATAATATAATTATGGCAGTAGTATTATTTATTCTTAGTAAGACATTTAAAATATTATCATTTATCACAACGATGAAATGAAAAATGATTTCAATCCCTAGGCAGCCAATAATTCGAGATAATTGATATGATGGCGAGCTTCATCCGCAGACCAATGGCATCTAGTTACTACTCCGTCGCACGCGGCGCCCCAGCCGGTGAGTGACGAGTCTGTGAAGATCTCCAGCTCGTATAAACTTGTGTTTATTCTATTAAAAAGCTTACTTTATTCTATTAAAAACAATATTGCACCACCAACTGGTGGTACACATTTTTTGTGGTTTTACAGGCATGATGGAATCAAAATTATTATTACATTTTTGTGAAGCTAAAAACTTCTCGTTCAAAGTATTTAGTACGCGGCCAGTTGTATCCAAGAATATACAACTACACGGCTGTATGCTATTGCTGGTCATGCTGAAATTAAAGTGCCAATGAACTTCGCGAAATCGCGCTTTGTTATGGATTTCGTTGGCTAGTTAGAAAATTTCTGGAGTAACTGCATGACTTGAGTATTTAATATTATGTCAAAGCTAATATAATATCATTGGTCAAAGCCAATAAATCTACAAAGTTGTGAAGGCGTCATACTAGTTTTCTCAAAGTTGATAATAAAACCTAATTGTTTCAATTTTGACCTTAATATATAATATAGTAGCATAATCTTTAGATTTCGATTCGAATTTCGACCACTAGATGGCCCTGCTTTCTTGACCACATAAAAAGAGGCTTTTGAAGCTTTACAAATATAAATGACACAGAACTTAAGCCGTACAGGAAGGCAGTTAAATTCACAAAGATTATCATGAAATCGAAATCTCAAAAAATAATAATAATAAATTTATGTAATGTATGAATCGGCACACCGCACAAGCAATTCCTTGAGATCGATTGAGATATTTTGAGATTGAGATATGAGGAATATAGGCATTTGAAAAGACCAATTTTATAGCAGTGCGAATATCTTCCATTTTAAAAGTTGATTACGTGCACATTAGAAATGTATTTAAGTAATTTTGAGTTGAATATAAATCTTAACCCACCGATACTTTTCGGTGTAAGAAAAATGTATGAAATAAATTGGTCTGGCAAATTTTCATTACATACTGAAATAGCACCTAATTGTTTGAGTTCACTTATTGCTTTGCTCATCTGACTCTTTGTAAAAGGTGGATTACTTGCTTCCACACGTTGGTAAGGTGGCTTACAGAAGGGACTTATAACTCAATGCAGAAGGGTATTTTATAATATCCTTTAGCATAAGACAGCACTGCACCGTGCTGTCGGAGGTTATTAGAAGCCAATTGCGTAAAAAGAATTGGATGCGGCCAGCGTGAGGTACCTCTAGTAGCGGCGTCTCCTGTCGTTGCTCGGTCTGGCGCTCGTGTAGGGGCGGCCGCGGCGCGGGGGCTGCTGGGCCCTCCTCGCCGACGTGTCGACGGCTGCGGCTCGTGCGGGCGGGCTTCGCCACAAGCGACTCCTTGTATTCCTTAGCCAAACCATCGACCAAGATTTTACCCCAACGTTCAGAGAGTTCGGTGGGAATGCGTTCGCCTAGGGCTTTCTCTGTTTTATTGGCCTTGCCAAGAATATTTAGTATTTCAAGTGGTAACCTGGGAGTAGATTCTTGGTTAGGATCTACTGGTACGGTGGCTTCTGGTTGGCTCAGCGGCGCTGATGTCGGCGGTGCGGCCTGCGGCGACGCCGGTGCAGGCGCGGCCGACTCCATATAATCCACGTCTTTGACGTCGGCTAAAGATTGTGGAGTTCCACAGCAAGATTGAGCCTCCCGCGCGTCGATGTCTTCATCGCGCCTTTTGTCGTCGGATGAGTGCTCGTTATCGCAGCGGCCTTCCCGGGAGGAAGACGCTGATGACTCGGATCTTGTCCGGTGTGAATAAGCAAAAGCATAAAGTTGCTTTCAGGATGATATCACGTATCATCACGACTCAGTTTGTAACCTGGATAATATCGCGTATTACCCCATTAAGGTACAAAAGGTTGACTATCTAGTTAATATCACGTATTAACCCTTAAGATAGTCCTTTTTTAACGTATCGTTACCATGCCATAGCTGAGAACAAAGAAAAAATTCATAATATTTTTAAAAATTAATGCGGGTAGTTTGGTACCTTTTCCTTTGTTGCAGCGTAATTTTACTTCCAATCGCCGTATTTTGCGGCGAATATGTTCGTAATCATCCTTATTCTTCCTTTTTCCAATATTATTCGGCGATTTACATAACACTTTAACACTATAGAAATTAATTTAAAAAGGATAACGTGTTGACGATGCCGCACACGAAAAACGAAATGACGGACGAACTAACACCGCCATCTAGGAAAGCAAGGCGGAAGTACTATAAAACCAATTGATTGTCTTTTTTCAGTTTTAAATTAAATAAATAATATCTAAATGGCGTGTGATGATGCAGTACCACAAAATTCGGACTACAGGTTTATTAAATCTCATAGGATGCAGCAACGAAGTATAATTTTTAAATCTAAGTGTAATGTATTTTTTTCACATAATGTCTTTTATGTAACTTAATTAATCTTTTTGAGAAGAAGATAAAGAAGTATAATGTTACTTTATCCTTGATTCACTTATTAGGTACTTAGATATTATAAATTATTAGAATATACTTTTACAGCATTATACTACAAGCTGCCTTTGGCAAGCTTTAGCTAGTTGAAGAGCTAGTTGAAGCAATACTCGCTAAGAAAGCAAATACTACTCGCCAGTTAAATTAATATCGAAATCTGAACTAAAGTTTTACCAAGTTTAGTGGCTAGACTAGAGTGATGACGTAAAAATGTAAAATTAAATGTACTACGATGACAAATCACGTTTTACGATATCATGATCCTAGGCATTACGTACATTAATATAGAACATGAAAGATTCCGTGATTTCTAATTATATTGTTGTATAACAAAGAAAAAGGCAAGTCCTTAAAAAACCTGGATCATTTGTATGTGAACATTCAATGTTAATAAATATAAAAATGTATTAATAACTAACTATTTTAATCGGTAGAAAAGTACTGCGACAATCTGTCTGCGACAATAGCAAAAGCAAACTTTTCTCAGCGTATTTGATGTTGTATTTCTTTTATAGTCATTATATTTTTATTCGTTGAAATGTTAGCATTTCATCTGTACTTTATTAAGAAATGTAATGTAATTTTCTTAAGCGTATTTAAAAGTACGGGTTCCATAAGGAAATAATAACAAAGTTTATTATTCATTATTTTTACATTTCAGCGAAATCAGAAAAGGGATTTTCATAAACCATAATATCTTGCGGGCTTCCATAAAAACGAGTTTTGATAAAACAAATAAAATATACGTCAAGACCCGGCGAAATGGAAACAAAACAATTGTATACTTTATTATTTAATTTCGTTTCTGAATAGTCATCAATCATCATCATCGAGCACATAAATCGTGAGCAGTAAAAGAATAAGGCCGTTAATTTCGTCTAAAATTTGTTTTATCTTTTGTTTCGTGGTTTTTCTTGAAAGTATTTTGAGCAAATGATTCGCAGGTCGTTACCTACTTTATTATTCTGTTTAAATGAAATAATTTATTCAGGCCCTGTTCTGAAATTGTTTGCGCAGATTGGCGTTACATGTTAAATAGGTTTCTATGTAAATTGACGGTCACCGTATATAATCATAACTAGACCACTCTACACTATACTTACTGTATCTTGAAAATTAGTTAAGTTTTAAGTAATTTCATTACCGTTATAACACATATTTTGCTAAACAAGTTAATTGTTAACATGTAAAGTCTGTACCCTACATAAAATTATAAATTTTTATCCTTTCAGAAACTAAGAAATCCTCTCATTTTCTTTTATCATCCTTTGCACCGTTCACTGTTCACAACTTTTTTGACAGATTCTCCATACTTCATCTGTCAAGTTAAGTGGTGGATAGCCTATTTTGCACTTATCAGAAAGTCGGGAAACAGGCTCTTTATGTTATACATTCTAAATAGTGTCTGTATATCTTCCAGTTAATAGTGTTTAACAAGTTCGGTTGAAAGCTGTTATGTATTTGAAGCATGTGAAAGAACAAACGTTCATCTTATATTACGTTAAAATGTACAGTTTCAGTACGAGAAGAATCAACTATCAAAATCAAGACATCATATAAAAATGGATTTTCAAATGTTTTAGTCGCGCTAAAACTCGAAAACGGCTGAATGGATTGGGCTGATTTTAGTCTTAAAATATTCGTAGAAGTCCAGGGAAGGTTTTAAAGTGACACGAAGTTCACCGGGACAGCTAGTTATTTCGTAAATATAACTTCTTACCTAACCCATACTAATATTATAAATGCGAAAGTGTGTCTGTCTATCTGTCTGTCCGTCCGTCTGTCTGTCTGTTACCTCTTCACGCTCGAACCGCTGAACCGATTTCGCTGAAATTTGGCATGGAGAGATACCTTGAGTCCCGAGAAAGGACATATATTTTTATCCCGGAAAATGTACCGTTCCCGCGCGATAAACGAATTTTGGTGCAACGCGACGGAGTTGCGGGCGTCATCTTTAATTTATAAAATAGTTTTAATTATAAGAAATATTTAGTAAGCTGATATTAAAGATACCCCTCGACTCGTGTGAGGGAAAATCATATATGATTTTCATAATATGGCAGATGACACATTACCAAAAAATAAGGATCTATTTATTCTGTACTTATTTTTACACACACAGAAATACTTGTACTATCTTTATATTATTAGGTGTAATTTGTATTGTGGTATCTGTTATCGCGTCGGGGTGACAAATGTTGGATGTCCATTAATGATTTGTGTGCTCGCTAATGACTGGAGAATGTGATAGTAGCCGCAGACAGACTGCCTACACGCTACAGAAATAGAAATAGAAATCATTTATTTGCTAAAATAAGGTACAATATTATGATGTTAGTCAGGTAAATTACAGTTCTCTTATTTTGCCTTTGAATGGCGTGCAAATTTTACAAGTCACTTATAAACTAGATAATATTTTAGCAAATAAATGATTTCTATTTCTATTTCTATTTCTATTACACAGCTACAATTACATTAACCCTATACTGTTAGTATAATGACATAGCAATAGCCCGTTGTATATGACATAGCTTGTTCACGTGACTCAGTATGTGTAAGGGTCAATTCAGACCGCAACGCGACGCGTAGATGCATTTCTAAATTAGTATGGATTTAACAGATTCGCAAGACGTCTCACGCTGACGACATCTGTCAAATCCATACAAATTTAGGTCGCGTCGCGTCGCGCCTCGCCTCGTCGCGTTGCGGTCTGAATTGACCCTAAGTAGTTGCGAAGAGTTTTTGAAGCTTTCGAGCGACGCGCGACGTTATGTATTTTTTTGGGATGGGTAAAAAATTAAAAATTAACTCGCGTCGGGAGTTGACATGATTGAACATTCGTCCAGCGCGATGTAGTAGAGAAAATAATATCCTTGTTTGTACCTTTTGCCGCCTAACCTAACCGAATCCTAGGATATTTTATTTATCATGTAGATTGTAGACTATAGGAGCATAATATATTGCCTTTAGCACACAAAAATCTATTATCTTTCAAACCATAATAATATAATAATATATTAGCTGTCCCGGCAAACATTTGATCCATACAGGAACAAACATATAGACAGACAGACAGACAAAAAACTAACTGCATTTTTGGCTTCTATAGCGATGTAGTGACACCCCCCGCTTATTATTTCTTGAATATCTTTAATGTACAGAATTTTCATTTCTACAGTTTTATTATATTATGTATATGTCGCAGTCATCTAGTTCAATCTGCGGTTCGATTGAATGACTCGGCCGAACGTTGATTGAACAATCGTCACTCAACGTTCAACTAGTTAGCGATTTTTAACATAGCCCTTTGAAGAGAGCGGATATGAAATTAGTCAGGTAATTGAATGTATTTATTTTTAACGGAATAGGAAATGTATAAGAACAGTATATAATTCTTAGGTAATTAATAGCAATGTATTTGTTACTTCGTCTGTCCAATACGATTGGATTTGGTTAGGTTAGATAGCCATCGTGGTTATTTTTTTTGTAAACCACCCAGAAGTAGCCGTCGCCTCATAATTGAAGTCAGTTTCTAGATTAACCTATTAGTACGCCACCAACAAATACCTTAAAAAAATCATAGCATTCCATTTAACGACTTCACTATGATGACGTTTAGTCAAGACGTTAAACGTTACAGTCAGCGTCTTGACTAGTTGTCCTTCAGTCATTCAATAGAATGGTGTCATTCAATGAATACGCTAGTCATTCAATCGAATCACAGATTGAACCAGATGACTGCGACATATAGATTAAAACAATATTATACAAGCTCACTACCAAGTTTATTTGACCAGAAAGATTTCCATATTGTTACAATACATTAGCTATATTACACCGTTGACTCCACGGCATAACGTTCATAATTCTCACGTCATTAAAGTTGGGTGGAAATTGTAAATGGCTGCTTTACGGGAGATCATTCACGTCAATTTTCAACAATTCATCTTGAGTGCGGTGAGGTGCCCGCGGAGTGGTGGCCGGATTTTCACTCATTTTTCATCCTTTATGACGTAATCGCTCATGAACTCTTAGCTTTTTATTTAAAACACCAAAAGAATTTTATATTCAACGCTCCGGTCCCGGGAGCACTGAATGGCGGAGCGTTTCAACCGGGAGGTTTCTTTTTTCCGTTTGTTTTAAACGTTGTAAAATCAATGATATACAGTGTGTAACAAAAATAAGTGATAATACTTTAGAGTCTGTACGTGTTCCTTGTAGAGAGTTCACTGTGAAAGTAGCAGCGCTGAAATACGATTTTTTTTTCACTAAGTATATATATTAATATGTACTGAAGTTCTTAGCCTATACAATAGCTTATATTATCCTAAAAATGATTACGAGCTGTTATAATAATATTTTCCAAAAAAGTGTGTGTGGTAATCGACTTATTATGTTCAAGAGGAAACTGAATTAATAGAAACTTCGATAAAGTTATTTTCGATGTAAGGTAAATGGTAAGTCAATAATAACTGTAATAATAACGCTTAGCACATAATATTATATTTATTTGCTGCACAAGGAATTAAATTAAATTTTCGATAAGATAATATTTTCAGCAGGACAAACAATATCTTTACAATAACAGTTTGTGCTTAAAACAGGAAACTTACTACATGTAATTTAATATGATATTGTTTAGTATAATTAATAAGGGATAATTTGAGAATCAGAAAAAAGATCTACTTCTTAACTATGGAAGTTTCACCTCAAAATAAAAAAAATGTGTTTTTTTAAGCTGGACGTAAGTGAGTTTGCATTTGGCAGAGAGTCACGGTGTAATCCAATAATTTTTTCTTTGGCGACATTATATTATTTATTTTTTAATATAGTCAAGTCAGATCCTAGCCTAGTAATGATGAATTTCTTCTCAAGCCTTCAGAAGAGGGGTGTTATAAGTTTGTCGTGTCTGTGCGTCTGTTGTCTGTCTGTGGCATCATAGCTCCCGAACAGGTTTTCCTATTCGGGTTGTTCGGAAAAAACATTTTTTTATTATCTAACTACCCTAGTCAAAGATATTGATTTATGAAAAAAATTCAATTTCAGAGTTTGACAGGCTTAGGTATAAATCTTTATTTAATTACAGTCAAGTAATTAATATTCGTCTCTGAGTGTGGCAGTAATTACTAATTTTTATTATTATTAAAGGTCATCATTATAAGTATATTTCGGTGTTGTTGGGTTCGGTATATTTAGACCAATTACTTCACTCGAAAGCTCAAGTAGAACTTTTAAGCCGCTGTTAGCAATTAGGGCGTAGCTTAGTAACTTGTCTAGCATCAATTTCTTTGACAATAGTAGTATTTCCTGTTTAAGAACTTCCAAGATTTGTCTTCTGCAAGTTTCGTCATAACGTATTCCTACTAAACTTACTGTACAAATGTTAGGATATATAATTATTGCTAAGATACAGGGAATATTTGCATTCTTGAATGAGGTTATGTTCACCTTGTGCATACTATTTTCCATATCATATAATTATGTTATAATATAGCAGTTGTTCCTTAAATATCAATCTGAAAATATAGCCATAATCGGAAACAATTCTGAAATAACTTGGAATAGAAATTAATAATTATTTATTGCGATGTTTTTGCTAGATCTAGACATACATAACAACTAAACTCAGGTCAAGCAACAAGGTCGTATAATTTCTGAATTATTAATAATTTTAAAATAACAAACTAACTTCTAAATTGCTATGAAAATTTCATAAATACAGCTGCATATTCAGCTTATTTATTTACTAATTTTTTTATTTTAGATTATAAATTTTGAATAAGTCATCAAAAGATATGATCATGAAAATAGTCAAGTATTTTTAGAACTCTTGAATAAGTTACCTAAACAATATTATTTTGTGAAGCATCATAAATATTAATATTAAATTATTGATATCATGTCGTACATGAGTTTTGTCTATAATTTATTAAATATTATGTTTAATATTCTTGGACCAAAAATAGTATTAGAAACTACGAATATTAAAAACTAAGAAAATATATTAAAGTTCGACTCTCAAAGAAAATTTCCAGTACCATTATTATTGTTACCAAGTATAAAAATTTAAGTTTTACTTACATTCAAACTGAGATCTTATTCAAGATTAACGCTGTAGTTTATAGTTGTTTGTATGGCAGACATAATTCGACTAGTGCAAAGACAAAGAGTCATAAACTGCAGATACACATCACAGCCAGAGGGGTCACTCACATGCATTCAAGTCATTTTAACAACAAAAAGAGTATGAACAAACAGAGGCGACGCGACGTTGTGTATTCAAAAATTTTATTAATGTTTGCATTCTAAATGCGAGTTTTCGAGCTGTTTGTTGCAATGTATTTTTAATTGCAAAAGGTTTCAAAACCTATGTCCCTACTGTGCCTTTTTTTGTTCATTAAGGGCATGCATCATAGCGCAGTCAACAGAGCACGTGAGGCCTGCCCGCGACGCATGCCCTCTGAACGTATCCAAAACTTTCGCTTTGTTCTTTATTGGCGTTGCGTTCGTTGACGCATTCAACATTGAATGCGCCAATATGAAAGTTGAATGTCAAAAGATAATGAAAATTGAAGATGAAAGTGCACAATGTGGACATAGCTAATAGGATTTAAATAACTTAAGCAAGATATAACCTCCAACTCCTATTTTTGAAGTTGATATTATATCAAGTAGTTATATTATTTCTATTGAACGGCAAATTGGAATTCTATTTTCCAGTTCAAAATTTTCTTCCATAAATAGTATCAAACTTTAATAAATAAAGTCCAGAAGTCACCACAATTTAAGCACGAACTATGTTAAAAGTTTCATTGCTTTGAAGTTGGGCAAGCAATAGTTTACATCAAAAGTAAATTTCCCTTTGTCAGTTCAAAGAAACTAGTTATTTATCTTTGTTAAGGACTGGGATTTAAACATTTAAGCTTCCTGAAAAGCCCTTAACAATTTTCTTATAATATAAACTCTTATCGAACAATTTTCTATCAAAATATTATATTCTGAGGCTAAAGCTTATTTCTGGCTAGTTTCTTTTAAAGCTCTTTTAGTGCCGAGCGATTATTACATTAGCAGTTTGATAAGATTATACATTATATTAATGGTTTGATTCATTATGTTCATGTTTGAATGCATTATGCAATTGATAAGTATTTCATAATTATTGTCATTATCTTAATGCTTTCATTCTTAGAGTCGTTAGTAATAGCTAATATCTATTATAATCAAGCAGACGGAAAAATACAATATGCTTTCAACTAACTTAACCCTTAATCAATAAAAATAAAGTAAACATAAATAAATTATTATCGTAGGCATAAGCCCCTCTGTATCTGCTTGGTGTTTGCTACCAGTTACCACAGAACACGAACAGATGTCAGTGACAGTGATGTTATTGCCTACCACTCCCGTTACTCACCGCGGCTGTCGCGCACTCCGTGATTAAGATTCATTATCTCTGGACTAGACAAATGAAGGGAATCGTGGGTTGTTTGTTTCGCCGACAGACAAATTCATCCAGCTCGTTTTGATATATTTATACATGTATTATAAATATTATGCTAGTACAGCTTTGAAAATAAAACATCTATACTAATTTTTGACGACCTCTGTGGCTCAGTTGGTGGCGCGTTGGTAGCGCAAGCCGGGAGTCGCGGGTTCGACTCCCGCCGACGGAACAAAAAAGTTTTCAATGTTCCTGGGTCTTGGATGCATGTATCGTATAATAAAAATCTGTATAGTATAAGAGTATTAAATATATTTCCGTTGTCTGGTACCTGTAAGTGCTGTAACACAAGTCCTTCAGGTACTTAGCACGGGGCCAGACTGACGTGGTTTGAAGCGTCCATAGATAAAAAAAAATATGTAACGGCGAAAGTGTGTCTGTCTGTCTGTGTGTGTCTGTTACCTCTTCACGCCCAAACTGCTGAACCGATTTTGCTGAAAGGCATGGAGATACTTTGAGTCCCGGGAAAGGACATAGGATAATGTCCCGGAAAAATGTACGGTTCCCGCGCGATAAACGAGTTTTGGCGCAACGGAGTTGCGGGCGTCATCTAGTTTTGACTTTTGTATAAAGTATCTATGCAAGCTTAAAGGGTCATTTGCGCCAGTCTGAGGTAATCGTTTGTCTAATTTTTTTTTCATAAGTACGGAAAACGAAAGAGATGACATCAGAATTCACAATAACAGTTTAATGTATTACTAGCCATGGCAGAGTACTATTATATATTCTGTGGCCATGGCATAGCATCTAAATAAGTTTTTTGGTATCATATTTGAGTATTTAATTGGAGCTCTAGGTGAGCAGCTTTCTATAATACAAGAATAAAAAATTGTTCCACAATGAAACAGTTGGACAATAAATTAATTAAATTAATTAAGAGTGAAATGAATGATTAACGTAGACTAATCTATTCCATCTGAAGGCTTGAAATATTCAGCAGGAATTCTCGTTACAACGTAGGCGAGCAGTGAGCACTAAAAGAGGATTGAAAAGGTGCTATGTAATTGCAAGCTGACGAAATTTCTAGAAACGGATACTTTGTAAATTACTAAGTAAACAAAACTCTTGAAAGAATAAGAATTTCAGAATTCTTGTCATACGTAGAGTTTTTACGTTATCACACTTTACCGCAAAAAAATCCTAATATGTTATATTATCCCGAATGTTAAAATAATATATCATTTTATTCAAAGCCCCATTTTTTACTTAAAAGCCACTAGATTTTTACCCTGATGGAATGCTATCACACCCAGTGAAAAACAAATACCGCAAGATGGCATTTTCAGACATCTAATTCAGTAAAGTGTTGTATAACGCCACATTGTAAAGCTGTTGACTGATACCACCTTATCAGCACGTTCCACGTTCAAAATGTATCCCATTTGAAACTATCCATTCGCTGTAAGATTTGTCGTGACCTCTTTATCTACAAATAGATTGAAAAAAATCCGTTCCGCACCCTTTTCTATTTGATTCTAAGCTATCGGCTTTGTCATACTTTGTGAGTGAAAGAACATTGTAATTTTGTTGTGGCATTGTTGTATTTTATTCGTGAAAGATTTTTTATATTTCTATTTATTTTAGAAACAGTAAACTTGCTTTAATTTAAAATATAGAGACCTTAAAGAGCTCGTTGACTTTACTTTTTGTATCGCTTCCTACACAATAATTATTATGAATAACATTGATGGTTCGAATAAAATATTATACTTAATCACGTCAGTCGTCACACATGTGAACGTAGCTTTACAGTGAACGTTCATCAGCAAACTCGTCTGTGAGCACGGGCTTATTAAACAGTTAAAGAATCGCATGTGTCAAGTGATATAATAATGAGATTACGCAAACCATCAGCCATACGAGCCGCGGCACAAAACCAATAATTTCCGGTATCTGATGAACGCGATTCCAATTTTAAACCTCAGTAAGCACTTTCGATCTCTTGTTTTTCCGACTGCTGTCGAGGTACGCAATTAAGCCGACGATGCATAAAGCTAATTTCACAACATATCTGTACATTATTCGCTTCCCGCGCAATTTAAGCTTTAAGCTCGGTCATGAGAGCTCAGTTTCGCGTGAACCGGTTAGATTGCTTTCTAATGATAAAACTGTACTGATGGTGACAGAAATGGATCCGGTGTTAAAAAGGCGATTCTTTTTCAGGCTGTTAGCTATATTGATTTTTGGGGTTTACATTAATATGGCGATATGAAATAATGCTTTTGAAAACTTTGAAGCAAAATATCCTTTGCTAGCGGCTATTGTTTTGATTCTTCGTTACAATTCCAGTTTAGAATATTAAGCCGACTAAAGACTTGATCGGTCTGTACCTGTTTATTACAGTTATCGAATAGTTTGAGTTAACGTGCAAGTTGTGGAGTCCACAAACTGGTAAGGATCAGTCAGTTGGTTACAAACTTGGCAAGCTAAATCTTTCGTTAATTTGATACGTGGGTCAGTTAACCCTGTTTAACCTGGCCATTAAAAAACCTGCAGACTTACCCCCGAAACTAAAACGATTATGATTTACGAGTCTGAATAGTTTCAGATTGAGCCGCAGGACGATCGTGCGCTAGTATGGTCAGAAGTGGGCAAAACCGTTGAGATCGGATTAGGTCCAAATGTCGGAAGTAGAAAAAGCTTTGAGATCGAGCTGATCCGATTCTCGATTCTATTCTGACTTTGTCGGGAGTAAGGCAGCTGGTTTCTGTGATGAAGCCAGTGTGTAGTTTAGCAATAAATGACATTATTACGCAAAGGTCAGAGCAGAGGGCGCTACTAGCTAATACAGTAAATAATCCGTCATAGCTCATACATTGCGATGACATGTCATGACGGTTGCACACGTCATATCAGAATATTGACAGAACCGTTGTCAAACGTCGAACAAAACATGAACAAAACATGAGTTTTTGCCGGGAATGTGAAAGAGTGATGTTGTGATTTTGTATTATTTTCCTAAAATTGTGTTAAGTTGGGTTTTTAATGTGTAATATTGGTAGAATATTAACCATTAGATATTCGTTATCGTGCACAAGTGTAGGAAAGTGATGCATTATCCAGAAACGTGCGATTTTGTGTTCCCTCCAAAACTCCATTGAAAGTTTCAGTAAGGCGTCTACCACTTTACTGAAACGACCGACTTGACTCCTTGACTGTATTGACTTGTACTTAGACTTTGACTAGACTTATGACCTGACGATATTACATGAAAACGATGCTGAAAATTATTATAGGAGGAATACGGTTTTCCCGCCATATTCCTTACCTTTTTACCTTGTCTGTGGCACAACATACACATACTTTGTGTCAAGTTGCCAAAAACGAAGAAAAAGAAAGATGAACAAAACATGTTGTCTATGCGGGTGTCATCTAGCGTCAAAATTTCTTAATGCTAGCTAGCACTGTACCAACTGTACCCAGTCGCATGTCTGCATCTCGCATAATATTATCCACACTATCCATACTTACTCTAATATTTTAAATGCGAAAGTGTGTCTGTTTGTCTGTCTTTTACCTCTTCACGCGCAAACCGCTGAACCGATTTTGCTGAAATTTTTATTTGGGTCTCGGGAAAGCACATATTAAGATACTTTTAATGTAATTTTTTATTTTTATTTTACTTTTTATTTTATTTTACCATTTATTTCAGGCATCTAGGCCCATAATACAGATACCTTAGAGACTAACATACATAATATGATAATAAATACCTTATGGACTAACATACATATTATTATTATACACTTAAAAACTACACTTTGTCACGTGTTGACGGCTACGTGACGCGCTTCGTTCCGGAGTCTCCCCCGGAACCTCCGGTAGACCACATCCATCGGCCAGAACTCCGGCGCCTCAAAGGTCGAAAGAAGATTCGTCGGTACTCTCACCACAAAAGAACTAAAGTTAATTTTGTGGCGAGACTGCAGACGCTCGACCCTCAGGCGCAGTGTCGTCTTCTTCTGGATGTAGTCCACGACGTCTTCGACCTCCATGGACCAGTGCAGGCGGGATATGTACAGAGGCGTCGCGGGGACCTCGCTCCGCAGACGCAGCTCCGGTACATAGGGTGCGGTGCCGCGATGGTTGCGGGCGGCGGGCTTCTTCTTCCTCTTCTCCACCAGTATGAAGCCCTCCTCATCGCACCTCCTGCTCTCGTCCTTGCCAGGTCGAGAAGACTCCACCTTGCGGCTTTTCGTAGCCTTGCGGCTCTCCTTTGTCTTGCGACTCTTCGGAGCCTTGCGGCTCTCATTCTCCCCATTAATTGTTTTCGCCCGCGGGGGAGGCGCGGGGCGACCAGCAACAGTCGCAAAAGTTTGCTGAGTCGCCTGAGGACTCGGCGTCGGCGCAACCGGGAGGGGAAGGCGGGCGGGGGCGGCAGCGGCGGTGTTCGTTGACCCGTCCGATATTGCTGACGGGCTAAACGCGCACGTTTGCGCGCCTCGTCTAGAGGTGACGTATGCGGCATCAGGTGACTGAGGTGACCTACATATTGAATTACCACTTTTTAATTGCGATAATTCAATACGTAAATCACTGATTGTAGACTCTGATGCCTGCAATCTACCTCGAACTCCGGCCAGCTCCTCCTTCAGGATCCTGATGTCCTTCAGCAGGCTGACGACGTCGACGTGGTCCAGCGTGACGGGCGGCAGCTTGTGCAGCTCTTTTGCCACAAAAGCCGGCACCTCATCAGGATCCGTCTGTTTCAGCAGGGAGATGATGTCCTGCACGCTCCGTTCTGTTCCGTCCCTTCGTCGCGACGGCATGTTCGCGCTCTGTCCGAGCGTCTCGTATAGCAGCTGCTTGCCCTTGCAAATCTCCTCGCTGGAGAAGGAGGACTTGCAGATCTGCATGATGCTGACCTCGTCCATGGTGTCGATGGCGTGCTGGATAAACGCCAGCAACTCGTTGGCCACGAGCGCCATGGTCACGTGCAGCGACAATGTGTCGCGCAATTCGCAAAAATTTAATACTTTTGCTGCGTGTGTAACGTGGAGCACGACCGGTCGCTAGCTCGACACATTACACATTGTAATGTCTAGTATTAATATTATTATGATGTCTAGTATTAATAATATATACACATTATAATGTCTAGTATTACACATTATAATGTCTAGTATTAATAATACAGTAATAATGATAAATTAACAGCTTGAGACGGTACATCAATAAATTAGAGTATTGAAAACATACCGGAGTGACAAGTTACTAAGCGATCTTGCTAGTTTAGTAGCAAATAAAAAATAAGCAAAAATAACAACCTAGAGACCGGTTCACCAAAGACCAGTATATTAACAGTCCTTATTGATTGGTTTATTTCTTTCTGATTCTAGATTATAAATTTGTTAAGTGCTAAGGTCTTATATCTAGACTAGGTGTCCCGGGAAACGTTGTTTTGCGCCTATTCAGGACAAACAAACAAACAAACAAACAAAAAATCAAATCTTTCCTCTTTATAATAGTAGTGTAGATAATTTATTCCCTCAATGGGAAGAGAACGCTTACATTTTTGGAGGAATCTTCTACACTCAGAACATTATTGTTACCCTACAAAATCCATTATTGTCCATACTATCTATATATATAATAAAACTCAAAGGTGACTGACTGACATGGTGATCTATATCAACGCACAGCCCAAACCACTGGACGGATCGGGCTGAAATTTGGCATGCAGGTAGATGTTATGACGTAGCATCCGCTAAGAAAGCATTTTGATAAATTCCCACCCCAAGGGGTTCAAATAGGGGATGAAAGTTTGTATATAATAATACTTAATAACATAAATGCCGCGGGCAAAAGCTCGTAATATTATAAATGCGAAAATTTGTTTGTCTGTTACATCTTCACGCTTAAACCACTTAATCTATTTTTTTGGTAAAATTTGGTATGGAGATACTTCGAGTCCCGGTTGGGGACAAATGATACTTTTTATCCCGGAAAACTGTACGGTTTCCGCGCGATAAAAGGATTTTCAGGCGTTATCTAGTTATAGATATTTTTCCCACTTCAAAGGTCAGATGACATTAAACCTATAATAAAAATATGTTTTATATTAGTTTAGCATGTCAACTTATATCATGAAAAGAAAGGCAATAAGTTACGAAAGTTAAAAGATTTTCAATTTCGAACAAAAGATAATATCAATGTTCAGAAAGTGTTTCAGAAAAGATGGTGTTTATTTTCGTTATTATTTATTGTTTATACAAGGATCACGAGCCTCGAAAGTCGATCGAAAGTCAAGGACAATATTTAAATTAGTGATCCCTCGAAAACAATCTACGGGTCGCACGAAATTTCAAGTATTTTGGTATACAGAGCCTTCAATTGAAGATTATTTTAAAATTTGCGAATTCATTAAAACCCGGGTCGATCAGAACCCTTTCGAAATTGATGTTTAAAATGTTTGTGAAAGAATTTGAGAACATAATATATTACGCCATTATCGAATCAATAACCATTTGTTTATTGAACATTAATTAAAGCTTTTGAGTTTGTGATGTTGAACATTTTTATACATAATAATATAATGTTATGTACACATGACGTGGCAAAAGATGTAAGAAATTTTCTTTCCTAACTCAATATTTTCATAAAATGTTCATCTATCGCCAAAATATAGTGACCCCTTTCTTATAAAAGTTTACCAAAAAATTGACATAACTTTTACGGAAATTCGAAGATATATCGCTTTTAGATCAAATTACAAAAAGCGAGGAAGCGTATTATATTAGTTATAACTTACTAGCTGTTGCCCGCGACTTCGTCCGCGTTAGTATAGTAGATCACGTCCCAAGTATTATTTTTCAAAAATATTTAATGTACAGAATTGATTTTCTTACGATTTTATTACAATATGTATAGATGACTTAGTTTGTTCCTAAAAAGGATAATTATCCTTTTTAGGAACAAACTATGTCTTAATTAAGACGCAATACAAACTCCACGATACCTTTTAATTATGAACAAAAGTTTCATGAGGAATAAAGGGGGGGGGGGGGGCTGGAAAACCGTATGTGTAGTTTAGTTTTTAACTTTGTTCTTAAAAAAGATGTATAACGCCGCAACACCGCTTTGTTTGAAGCAAAATTTGGGGAGGTGGGGGGGGGGGGGGGGGGGGGGGGGTTGGGGGGGCGAAGCCCAAGAAAAGACCGATGCCAAAGCTCCCAGCATGTTAATCAAACGACACTCGAAATTTGTATAGAAAGGATAGACAAAAGCTCATAGCATGGCAAGGAGTGAAGATAGATACAAAGTGTGAAGGAGAAATTTGTAGGAAATTTTATGGACTTTCATCACGTATGGGACATTTTTTTTCTACAACGCACCGTTTTAGCGATATGAGCAAAAAACTAAAAATATTTAAACTTGAGCCCCTCCCCCCGCCCTAGGTGATATCGTCATAATAATATAGCCTATGTGTTGACCCGACCTCTATATAATATTCATGCAAAATTTGAAGTAAATCCATTCAGTACTTTCTGAGTTTATCCCGGACATACATACAGACAAACAGACAAACAGACAAACAGATAAACAGATAAACAGACAAACAGACAAACAGACAAACAGACAAAAATTCTAAAAACTATATTTTTGGCTTCCATATCGATTGTAGATCACGTCCCAAGTATTATTTTTCAAAAATATTCAATGTACAGAATTGACTTTCCTACGATTTTATTATATGTATAGATAACTTATAAAATACATTTCATTATAACCGCGAAGATTTTCAAAATTAACTTATTATATCCTTCTCTTTGTCCTAGCCAAAATAGAAACTTTCGTAATCTATACGAATTTCGATTCAAACAAAAAACAAGTTATTTTGATTATTATTTAGGAAATTCGATGTATCCTGAACCGTCGACGTGATGTAAAAGCGTGTAGTAGCCAGAAGGTATAGTTAGCAATCAATTAAGTACTGCATTTAATAAAATTATTATTGTGTACGAAAAAAAGAAGGATAATTCCAAAATCTTCTATGCTATAATTATTGTAAGCCTGATATTGGCTTAAACCTCAACTAAGTACTTTTCTTCTAAATGGTTGCTTTAAAATTACCAATTAAAGAACCTACTAATTCACATTTAAATATGCAAAGAACAATTTGAATACTACAGTGCGATTTGCATTTTTTAGCTACAGGAAGGACAGTTCTAACTTCCATAATATTCATTTCAAAGATGAAAATATCTTTTTTGCTTTCAGTACATGAGCTAGCTCAACATGCGGCAACCGCCTCCGTTGTCAAGAGCGTGGCTCTTGACTCGGAGGTCGTGGGTTCGATTTCCACGTTGGAAACATGTTATTTCCAAGTTTGGTTAGGACAATGCAGGCTGATCACCTGATTGTCTGACAAGTAAGATGATCCATGCGTCAGATGGGTATGTAATTATTTTTAACAAAAATTAAAACCGACTTCCAAGGTAAAAACAATAATAATATCCTTTAAACAATAAGAACTAAAAAGTATTAAATAATTTTTCCTATCTAATAGTGCCTTTTTCCGAATTCGGCTAAAACTCAACTATTTCTGTAATCAATCTTCATCATTTTGAAGTCATCAATAAGGTGTTTTAATGACAATAATATTGGCGTTGCGTTCGTTGACACCTTCAATTATTGAATGCGCTAAATCGCCAATATTATGAAAGTTCAATGTCAAAAGATGATGAAAATTAAAGATGAAATTAGTGCACAATGTGGACATAGCTATTATGTGCCTTAAGCTCTGGAGATAAGATTGAATTTGTTATGTTCAATTTTGGTGACATTGGTGACCCTGACGTGGTAATGATGATGATGATGATGAATGTAATTTGCGTAGTAGCATATGCTTTCAGTTCTTTAAACAGCGCTTTAACCCCCAAACTTGTATCTATAAGGAATCCGGAGTTCTCTTAGTGTCTAAATTTTGAAAATCGGTTCACAAACGGCGGAGTAATCGTTGAACATACAAAAAAAATATATATCCACAGCCGAACATATAACCTCATCCTTTTTGGAAGTCGGTTAAAAAGTCGGTCCTGCGTCTGATCTCTCTTTCGTCCCACTGGGTCATGAGAGTAAAAGGAATGGAGAGTGCTCTTGTGTACTGCGCTCACACTCGGGCACTATAAAATTACTCCTGTGTAACTGGCCTGGTTTTAATTAACCGGCTACCGTCACCGAAACCGGTGTGGGGGTTATTAATAACATGCGGCAGCAACGCTAACAATTTGAATATGATTTGCTGTAACATAAAGACGTAAATACTACAAAATAATAACATATTTTTCGAAATTAGTTAGTCGAGTTGAAAGATGTTTTCTTCGTTAAAGATAACATTCCTTAAAATTAAGTGGTACCTAAGTTTTAGTAATGATTTTGGTTGTTGATTTTTCGTTCCAATTCAAATAAGGAAAACATACGATTAGTTATTCACATTTAAGAATACTCGATTGTGTACTCAAGTTAGGTCGCAATGTTTTTCCTCGATTTTTACGAAGAAATGTTATCACGGCTGCTTGTTTTTACTCAATGTTAATGCAAGGGAAACCCCTGATTTTCCATTTAAGTTGAAGATGTCAAAATATACGTCTTGTTTACAATAAATTAAATAATCGGCCAAGTGCGAGTCGGACTCGCGCACGAGGGGTTACAGAGCAAAAATAGTCCAAAAATTATGTTTTTTGTATGGGAGCACACCCCTAAATATATTTTATATTTTTATTTAATAGTATTTGTTGTTGTAACGGCAACAGATATACACGTCAACCTGTGAAAATTTCAGTCTAGCTATAGCTGTTCTTGAGATACAGTCTGGAGACAGACAGACTGACAGACAACGAAGTTTTAGTAGTAGGGTCCCGTTTTTACCCTTTGGGTACGGAACCCTAAAAAATTGGAATTTATAATAATAATAATTAGAAAAAAAAACACGTATTATCTTGTTTATTTGTATTAGTTTAACATCATCTTATATAACAGTATATACCTGCTAATGTAACACAAAACAGCTTGATAAAGGTAATTTATTTTGTTAGTAATTTCAGTCGATTTAAGTAAAGAATTAATATTATCATAATGTACACAATTCATATTACAAAATTAAGAATACAATAACAAATTAACAATATGTACAGAAACAAAAAAAATAATAATTTAATAGAGTCTGGCTAACGAAAGATGAGACTGGAAAAAGGCGGCAAATTAAAAAAATCGACGTACAATATCCCTGTCTATAGCCAGAATTATAGTTTTGATCTACGAACTACGAATAGTAAAAACTAAGGAACTTTATTATTCGTAGTTCGTAGATCAAAACTATAATTCTGGCTATAGACAGGGTTTTTATACGTCGATTTTTTGAATTTGCCGCCTTTTTCCAGTCTCATCTTTCGTTAGCCAGACTCTAATGATAATAATTAGAAATAAAAAAAAAATAAAAAAAAAAAAATGAGAAATAGTAACAAACACAGCGTGTGCATTTAATACAGAAATAAAACCTAAACACGTCCTAACGTACCTGTCATAATATTTTCATTAAAATATTATAATTTTGTATACAGTTTTAGAATATTGATAGGTATTAACAGTTGCACATATAAAAGTTTCAAAAAAGAATCCTAATGGTCTGATGATATTTAATAATTCTCAGGTAAAGACAGGCAGCGCCTAATTAGAGAGCAGCCTCCTGCCTCAGCCCTACTCAGCAGCTGCAGCAGTCTTTTTTACCTCAGAAGCATTTGTATTTTAGTTTCTAAATGCTAACGCGGCTCTGTCGTTAACGAACACAGTGAACAAACTAGCGTTAGCCTTTACTAACCTTACTACCTACTATAATTGCTTACTATACTAACGAGCAAAGAATTGAACATTACATTAAGATAAGAAAATAATATAAAAAACTTGATTATGGCTTTGTGTAAAAAATAAATAAATCCGTCACTAATAATATATAATAATATATAATTATTTTATATTATTAGTGACGGATTTATTTATTTTTTACACGATAGAGATTCACACGATTTATAAGCACGATACAGAAGCACGAAATAAACGAAACTTCTCAAACTTCTCTGAAATCCATCAAACTGTGATCGCTGCAGAGCGTTCCAAGCAACAAACAAAGTATTGTTTTAATAGATACATATTACATTTTCTTAATAAACATAACATCTTCTAATATAGTCGTGTAAAATGGCCAGAAAAATATGTCACAACTATACAAGAAACAGTTATTTTTTATTAATCAAGCCCTATATACCCTACCAGGTTTCCACGAAGCAGACCGAATAACATTTAGGTATAATTTATCTAATCGAAGGTCAAATTAAGCGTAATCTATAACGCTGGAGCATACGATAAATGATATTTTATTTAGCGGCAACCACAAGAACTGGTTAGTTGGACACCAGCGGTCGAACTGAGCTGACAACATGCTAAGACTACTTATTTGTAAGTTTATTTATACTTATTCCGAGACATGAATTATTTAAATTTACTCGACGTCTTATTTGTAATGAAGATTTTGACATAAACCCTTTACATTTTTTATCAAACTCTTCGGCAAAAAACTAGTATATTATGGTAAATAGAGTAACTTTAGTTAAGTAATTATTAAATGTTTCTATTGTGCGGCCGTCAATGTTTCAACATTACATCATGAATTTTCATAACCAAAATGGCTTGCATAATTTATATTAAATCAATCATAATATCGCCGATTTCAAAAACTTATATTATTATCAACGTTCTTATAAGAATATTGATATTACTTTTCGATTTGACGAAAATGTAAGAGTCAGCTCCACAACATACGTTTTCTGAAGATGGAATAATAAAACCATGTTAGATGTATCGAAAAAATGTATTTTACCTAACTACAGCAAAGCAAAAGAAGTGGGAATGATTTTGGAACTCTCATATTATAACTTTTGGTAGTCTTAAAACTCTTCATCGAAAGGTCTACTTTATCAAATTCGGTCCAGTAGATTAAGAGTCTATTCAAGGCAAAAAAACAAAAATTTCCTGTTCGTTTAATATGCATGTTGCATTGTATTATGTTTGTTTTTTATTGTGTAACGATACATAGTTCTTTGAGATACTGCGATAACTGACTACCATGCCTTATCTCCTACCTTAATACCATGCCTTATCTCCTAAGTTATAACTTATAGTAAAACTTATGCTAGCTGCTACACTAATTGTAAAATTATGTTATATCATTATTTTGGACTCAATATTGCCGGCATTGTATCCTGCAGTCGTAGGTACATCTTACCACATCTAACTAGCTAAAAGCCGACCTTTGTGAACTAATGATAACACATCTGCATATAAATAAAATTACTATGTTATACAGCATGACTGGTGAGACATGTTCAATATTCGAGGACGTGATATTTGGCTATTATATTAGTTGAAAAAAAAAATATAAAAAATAATATCAATTGATCATTGAGTAAATATGTAGCTTAAAGTTAAATAATTATTTACCCAACGCATGGACACCGCGCGCGGGAGTAGCGCGCGGCGCGCGGGGCGCACGTCGCCGCGCCCGGCCGCATAGTAATTTACTAAGTGTCCATGATTCATTTGTTTAAAGGCAAATTTGGTCAAAATTTAAGTACCTAATTTTATCACATATTTATAATGAGAATCGAGTACTGAATACTCTCCTTAATTATCGGTATTGTCTCACCAGTCATGCTGTATTATAAGCACAAATCAATTATAGGCGAGATAGTTTTTACGTAAAGTGTACCACAAAATGTTCAGGTTGTGGGATATACTAGGACTCGCTTCGCTTGCCCTGATAATAATTATATTATATTAGTGATACCTAACTTAATGAACTATGTAAAAATACTACTATGTAAATAAATGAACAATCACACAAAACATAAAATTCCTCCTCTTACCGTAATAAAAATAGTAGAGTAATTTATGACAATAGAGAACTACATTTTTACCCAAAACTGGACAATGCAGCAAAGTCAGCTGTAATCTTCTTCTCTCGACTATTACTGTAGTAATTTTTTAATCAAGCAATCGTTGGAACAATGGTGATAAGGTAATCGCTGTATAATTGAATTGTCCTTCCGTGAAGCTGTAAATGATTCACATAATAAGAAACGAGGTAATGTTTTGACACTTAAGTAATTTTCAGATTAGTTCTGCTATAGGTCTACCAGAATCTGATGGCAATTTTTGACAGCAGATTTAAAAAAAAATATCCTTGATCATTATTCGATTAAGAAAATTTATCATTAAGTAGATAAATTTTTATATTTGCATGTTTCACACAAAATAGGCCGCTAAAGGAATTAAAAAAGGATGAAAATTTTTTATTCTTATTACCCCGGCATTGCTAGAGTTAATTTTATTTTCTCACTTTTTAAGTGTGTATAAGAAACTGTTAAATAAAGTCGATAAAATAGCATTGTTTATTAAAAAGTTAATTACATTTTCTTAATAAATATAACATCTTCTTCTAGTATAGTCGTAAGAAAATTTATCATTAGATAAATTTTTATATTTGCATGTTTCACACAAAATAGGCCGCTAAAGGAATTAAAAAAGGATGAAAATGTTTTATTCTTATTACCCCGGCATTGCTAGAGTTAATTTTATTTTCTCACTTTTTAAGTGTGTATAAGAAACTGTTAAATAAAGTCGATAAAATAGCATTGTTTATTAAAAAGTTAAGATTTTTAGGATGTACCTGACCTTAAAGAAATCCAATGATGTAAGCGGGAATATTTTGAAACCATGTACTAGTTGTGTTATTAATTATAATCAAAATAATATTATTGTATGGCTGCTGTCATGACTCATGTAGGTACACAAAGTTTTCTTTCATACATTGCTGTCTGGCATCTGTTGTTCTTGCTTATCGTACTGGTCATATCAACAAAAATGAGTTTAGATAAGGTTTATGAAACTTTATAGAGTATTCTATGATGTTAAGTTTTGTCCTTAGTAAAACTTATTATGTCAAAATAAATCCAAGTACTTACAAAAAAAGTTTATCGAACTAAGTTATTTGTCAAGTCGCAATTCATACACTTGTTCTTGCATACTAAACAGGTTCTTATCTCCTTGAACTTCCACAAGTTCAATCGAATTATTACATCACTGTTGTCACACGAATAAGGCCGTTTGTCCATTTCCGTCGTGACCGACAAAAATACAAATAAAATGCCACTTTATAACCTAAGTCCTAGGCCAGGGGTTCCCAATCTTTCTCAGCCTGTGGCGCACTTACAAGTCAATATTTTGTCACGGCGCCCTACTCTACCTAGCTACATGTATTACAAAAATATACATAAATAAACACCTTTAATAATTAGGACCCTATAATACTAGCGGTTCGCGAAATTTATTTTATAATATTTGTGGTTATGGATAATTATGGAGGATCGACTCACGGCGCCCCTCTTGCCTTTCCACGGCGCACCAGGGGCGCCGCGGCGCACAGCTTGAGAACCCCTGTCCTAGGCTATAGGTTTCATTTTGCTCTACGTCACTACAAAGCAACAGCGGCTCACTAGACCAATGTCGATAGAAAATTAAGCCTAGGTCCTAAAGTGGCATTTCATTTGAATTTTTGTCGGTGACATCCCGGTGACGATGGCGGTGGACACTCAGCCTATGTCAATAAAAGTTTATTTATATATCTCTTTGTTTGTCTGTTTCTATTAGCCGTTAGTGGTTAGAGTGCTTCGTTATCTGTTAGCACCAATCTGTAATAATAAGGTGCGATTTCTATATAAAGGTATATTGCTATTTGCTAATTGCTACATGAGGAAAATTGAAAATTGTTTCTTATAGGTACTTGAAAGAGTACCCATATAATAGCGAAAATCTCGTAAACAATAATAATTTGTTTCTCGGTAAAGGAATTGCGATTTTAGAAGAGAAAAAATACTATCTAGGTCTTATCCCTGCGAAGTCATGTATTTTGTAGTTGTTTCTCTTTCTTTGCGAGCAAAGCGCACTTTCCCAGTTAGTTATTACAAAATAACAATACTTACAAAAAATAATAAAACTTTATCAATAATTTACTTAATCGAATATTTAATATTCTTGACTATTAATAACCGAGTCATTCAACTGGTTTCTATTAATTTTAATGTCTGTACCGGCGATGCTCCCTGGGGCTATGTTTTTATTTACTTTTTATATCTAGTCATTCCTGTTTGGCATTCAATGTAGATGGTGTTTGATTACAAAAAATTGTAGTCACGTTTTACATACATACATCGATACATACTTAATGTAATATTTAATAGTATGCTCACGTCGTGCTGGTAGTTTTTTATTCAAAAGTAGGATAAACATTTTGGTATCTTGTCTCGTTTGTGCTTACATTTGATAATAATTAATCAGTTATTTGCGTGATTCATAAGCATTTTGACTAGTAAGTTGCGTTCGATAATTTCGACGGCAAAACTAAATGTACTTATCTAATTTTATTTCTAACTTTGCAGTCAAAATTATCAATGACATGGCCCTGATAACTTGATGTAGAAAACAATAAAGTATTATGTGTCACCGGCATATGTATGGTTTAAATGTATGTAAGATTCAAGGGCAAAGTAATAAACTCAAAAGATGAAGTGAATCATCACCATCTAACTGACACAGTACACACACATTGCACCTATTGTGTTTTTTAGTTTCAAAACATGTTTTTGACAGACAGTTATAGCTAATCTAAATCAATTTGTTCCATGAAGCTAGGATTTACAATATCGAAGTCACTACTACTAAGTACTAACAATGTAAGGTCTGCCTTTATTTGTCTGACCCATCGGAAAAGTCTTATGATAGAAATAGAGAGCGAATCTGAGCGAGTATCTAGAACATCAACTAAACAGAAGAATAACGAAGTATAATAATGCGTAATCGGTTGTATTATAAATATCTCAACAACTTGATAAACAAAAAATAACATTCACAAAATTATACCTAATGTTCTTTGAGACAACAACAACAAATTAAGAAAATCTTGTCGATATAGGCACGAATTGTTAGCAATGTTCTTTTTATATTTTATCCCTATTAGAATAGTCGCAATTATCCTACGGCATCCGTAATTTTTTTTAATATTTATTTTTTATAGAGAGTTAGGTACGAATTCGACCATGTCATACGAGAGAAAGCCATTCTTAAATGCTAGCAATTGCTTCCTGGGGTACGTACATTTTGCCCCAACAAGAAAAAATGGATATAACTTTAAAAAAGTTACATATTATGCTATGTCATATTTATATATCGCTTTGATATTTGGAATGATTTGAAACCCATTTTATGTAATTTCAAGTTTCGTAGTGACTTCTGTGCGCAGCACCTTTTATGCATAGCTATATAATATTATGTTGCACCCATAGCAAAGAATAAATACACTACACCCATAGACCGATAGCGCAACGTCTAGTATGAGCCTAAAGACTAATCCTAATGACATGCTCTTCTTCCTTCAACGTTTTAGTTTTTTTTGTTTCAACAGTGTTAATGATGTTTTGTTTTACAGTATGTACCGTGGCGGTGGCCACCATGGCGGAGGAGAGTGAGCTGCTGACGACAGCCACCAACCAGTTCACGGCTCGCATGTTCTCCGTAAGTTCACATTTCACTGTACAGGAAAAAATAAAAGTGATAATACTTTAGGGTTTGTATGTGTAGCGTATCTAGATAATAAAAATAGCAGCGGCGCGGCTGCGGCTTTATGACGTAGGTTTAGGTAGCATTTTTCATAGAAATAAAGAAGTAAAAAAAAAAAACTCCCACACCGGTTTCGGTGATGGTGGCCGGTTTCATTGAAACCAGGGCCAGTTACGCAGGAGTAATTTTATAGTGCCCAAGTGTGTGCGCAGTACACAAGAGCACTCTCTAATCTCTATTCTTTTACTCCCATAACCCAATAGGGCGGAAGACCAACACGACTGGCAAGAGATCAGGCGCAGGACCGACTTTTTACATGCCCAATGCCCATCCGACGCATGGCTCATCTTACTTGTCAGACAATCAGGTGATCAGCCTGCATTGTCCTAGCCAAACTTGGTTTCCAACGCGGGAATCGAACCCACGACCTCCGAGTCAAGAGCCGAGCTCTAAACCACTGGACCACGGAGGCTTTAAGTCTAAGTCAAGAAGTCAAAAGTAACTCTTTCAGCACTGCTACTTTCACAATGAACTCTATTGACTATTTATTTATTTATTTATTTATTTATTGGACTCACCAACAGAAAAGCATTTGTTACAATTTAAATTTATACATAATATACATTTACAAAGAACACATCGCATTAAGTATTATCACTTTGCGCTTGTGCTATTTTGTCCGATACCAAAATAAAATCTAGTATTCGGGTGGGTTCCGTGTAACGACTAGGTGCTTTGAGTAAAATGACAATTATTAATACATCTTTACGTGGGAGAGCCATGCTTTGGCACGAATGGGCCGGCTCGACCGGAGAAATACCACGTTCTCACAGAAAACCGGCGTGAAACGTCGCTTGCGCTGTGTTTCGCTGAGTGAGTGAGTTTACCGGAGACCCAATCCCCTACCCTATTTCCTTCCCTACCCTCCCTTAATCCTTCCCTTCCCATCCCTACCCTCCCCTATTACCCTATTCCCTCTTAAAAGGCCGGCAACGCACCTGCAGCTCTTCTGATGCTGCGAGTGTCCATGGGCGACGGAAGTTGCTTTTCATCAGGTGACCCGTTTGCTCGTTTGCCCCCTTATTTCATAAAAAAATCAAACATTTCATTTATGATACATAGACGTTTATCTTATCACCATGAACTTATTAAACCTGTGTTATAAAGATTGACTAATTTACCTGTAGTACATTGTTGATATTTTTAAAATAAAAACTTTTAAGTAATTTATCAATTCAAGCACTTAATAGAATATTTAACTGTGTAGACTGTGGACATATAATTGTATTGCTGTGTTACTAATGACATTAATTTATTTGTTTTCAATGCGCCAGTTAGTTCATGTGATAAAATTACCGGCACCTGGGGACGATAATATAGTTATTACGCACAAAGTGCTAGCAATTTCAAATTAAAAATAATTACAATAATTCATTAACTGATCAATAAATTAGATGAAAAATAATATTATTTGAATAACTTACCATTACCACCATTACTAGTTTACATCTGTAATATTATATTGACAACGTGAGTAGACGTTAATCCCATGGAAAAAATCACAAGAAACCAACTAAAAGAAAATGTAACCCTAAAGGCCTACTTCACCACTTTCTGATAAGTACCGGATAGGCTGTCTAAAACTTATCTAACAGATACTCCAATATCTATCTATCAGATAGAGCTTGGAGTATCTGTTGTGATTTGTAGCCTGTTGTGGATAGCCTATCCGGCACTTTATTATTAGTAAAGGCGCCTGTTTCACCACTTCCTGATAAGTGCCGTATAGGCAATCCACAGCCTTTTTGACAGATGGAGATTGGAGTATCTATCACAAAAGTTGTGTATAACTTATCCGTCACTTTATCAGGAAGTGATGAAACAGACCCTAAGTGATGAAACAGGCCCTTAACTATTTAATGTTTGTTACAGGAAATCGTGAAAGAGAAGCCTGACCAGAGTGTTGTTCTGTCTGCGTTCTCCGTGATGCCCCCCCTAGCTCAGCTCGCGCTGGCTTCAGTTGGCGAGTCTCACGATGAGCTCCTATCCAACATTGGCATGCCAAATGACAATGTAGTAAGTAGAGATTGTTAATTGTCTTGTATTTTTTTGATCTTGTCGTTTTTTGACGATGTCTAGTTGATATTTTACTAGATTTAGATTATTTTTGGTCTACTTTATCTGCCAATTAGAGACACGACTTAATATGACGTAATTAAAAAATAAATTGGCTAGGATTTGAAAACTTTCTTGTGCTACGTCAAACAAAACACGCACCTCATCTAAGCTCTAAAGTCTAAATCAATGAAACATTAAATTTTCAAATCCAAGAATTTCGGGAATCAATCCTGTGAGATTCACAGGATTCATTCCCGAATCAAAATATGTGTTCTTTACAAGAAAAATATTACTACCGATCTTTGTATGAAATCATGTGAATCCTAGAGTTGTATCATCTATAATATTCTCGGGACTCAAATTGTCTCCATACCCAGCAAAATCGGATCAGCGGTTTGGGCGTGAAGAGGTGACAGACAGGCAGACACACTTTCGCATTTATAATATTAAGTATATAGAAGTATGGGCATTATAATAACACGTCTCCTCATTCCAGACCAAATCCACGTTCTCTCAACTGAACAGCAGACTGAGGTCCTCCAAGGACATCGACCTGAGGATGGCCAGCAAAATCTACGTCGCCAAGAACTACGAGCTCAACAGCGACTTCGCCGTCGTCTCCAGAGACGTCTTCAATTCGGAAGTCAAGAATATCGACTTTGTGAAGAACACCGAGAGCGCTGCTGAAATCAACTCATGGGTATGTTCCAAATGTATGGCTTTTAAAGTCTAGAATCGTCAGGTCATATCATAACTAAACGTCAAGCCCCCAGTACACAATGACCCACTGTATGCCATCGTCAACTGTAGACCACGATCACTTGGTGTTTACATCGTCCGCCACCATACACCATTGCCTCATCTACACAATGGCGTAGGCCTCTAGAGGGCCAGCAATCAGCATTCAGCATGAACCATTGTGAAGAGGCGAAGAGGCCTAGTAGAGCGACATAGAGATGCGAAAAGGAAACATAATCGAAAGGTCCAAAAATGTGAAGCCGCTTGGTATTTTAATTTTTCTTTTCGTTTTGGTGTACACAGACCCTAACAGACTCATTATAAACCAAAATTCTTTACTTTCTCATCAATAATTGTTAACTTTATTCCTATTAATGTTCTATTATAAGCTAGAATGATAAACAAGGATGGCAGATTATGATTTATTTAATGTCGTTTAGGTTGAAGACCAGACCAACCACCGCATCAAGGATCTGGTTGACCCCAGCTCATTGGGAGCCGACACAGAGGCCGTTTTAGTGAACGCTATTTACTTCAAGGTTAGTCACATTTTTATCTTAGTAGGTACATATTTTTATGTATGTAGTCCAACAAAAAAAAGGTCTAAAATACTAAAGCCATGTTTCAACACTTCCTGATCCATAACTTAACTTGACAGATAGAGTATGAAGCATCTGTCAAATAAGTTGTGGAAAGCCTTTCCGGCACTTTATCAGGAAATGGTGAAACAGGCCCTAACCATATTTTGATCTAAATTAGAGACACGTTCATTTTAGAAGTTAAACAGAAATTAATTTTAGTTATACCATAATTTATTATACGTATATTCTGATATTATAATTTCGAAAATTCAAAATTTTCCCTAGGGATCCTGGAAGTATCCTTTCACGAAGGAGGCCACAAAGGAAGACGATTTCCATGTCACCAAAGACAAGACAGTCAAAGTACAAATGATGTACAACAAGGAAGACTACAAATACGCCGAAAGCAAGGAATTGAACGCCCAGGTAATAAAAAAATAAAGTTCTAATAAAATTAAATAAAGAAATATAAAATAAAGTTGTTGCAGAAAAAAGCTTGTAAACAAATAAAATACTTCATTATTCTTCTGCTATTAGCGTGAAATGAATGTTTTTGCGCTAAAACTATAGATTACCCGAATTTAACTGTAATTGCAATAACAAGTCACTGTTTTTTTTTTAAATTTTTAATTTGTAAAGGCCATACGTCATTAAGATTAAGCCGGCCTTAACAAAGTCACTGTTATTACAAGTAATTACGACCCGTCTGTTCTAAAAGTTTTAACCCATCAATCCCCAACCGGCAGCCGGCTGTCGCATAACAATTGAAAATCTATTGTGTCTGCGATTCCCATGATCGAGGTATTAAAGTTTTAACGTTGACAGATAAAAAAAATGTTCCTTTTAAGGTTATCGAAATCCCATACAACGGTGACGAGGCCTCCATGCTGATTGTGCTGCCCAAGGAAGTCGATGGCATCAAGCAGTTGGAGGAGAAACTCAAGGACCCGTCTATCTTGGAGGAAGTCACCAAAAAGATGTATGAGAGGGAAGTCGAGCTCTACCTGCCCAAGTTCAAGATTGAAACCACAACAAACCTGAAGGAAGTTTTGTCAAACGTGAGTTCTTATACAGGTTGTAAAAACTAAATGATAAATACTTTAAAGAGTAACTTTTTTTTCACCTTTGTATGGCAAAATTCATGACGCGGTTTCCCATACAAATCTCAAAAAAAATTTTGCTCTTTCAGCACTGCTACTTTCACAGGGAACTCAATAAAAGGGACACATGCACACACTAAATTATTATCACTTAGTTTTGTTACAATCTGTAGATGTAAAAGTTACCGTATGATTTATCAAGAACATAAACGTGTAAATAGTGCCAAGTTCAAGGACAGCTTTAACATTATAAAGGGGTTATCTATATTTTAATTAGCTTGGTCGCTCGAACTTACCGACACACACCGTGTCTAGATATCGAAAAAAAACAACAATATTGTTTTTAATTATTCTGTTTAATATTATGTGTTTAATTATTCAGTCTGTATAAAATATAATAATTGGTGTACTAAGGGCAACTGTTTCACCACTTCCTGATAAAGTGCCGGATAATCCTTCCGGCACTTCCTATCTAGGCTATCCTCAACTTATTTGACCTTATCTGTCAAGTTATACTTTATCTGTCAAGTTGTGGATAGACTATCCGGCGCTTATCAGGAAGAGGTGAAGCAGGCCCTAAATTTATTAACTTTCTATTTTTTTTGTTATAGATGAACATCAAAAAACTGTTCTCTGGCGCTGCCAGGTTAGATAACTTACTAAAAGGAAAGAGTGGGCTATTCGTCAGCGACGCCATCCAAAAGGCTTTCATTGAGGTCAACGAGGAAGGTGCTGAGGCTGCTGCCGCCAACGGTATGTTCATTCTTTACATATTTCATAGATATTTGAGGAAATTACCAAAAAACGTTTAGGGACAATTTCACTAACGTCTGTAAAAGTTATTGCTCGAATTAGTATCACGTAATCTTTTTCGTTTTTAATACTAATGAAAGAGAAGACATGACATTTTTACAAGCCATTTAAACTAACAGACGTTGGTGAAATTGGACCTTAGTAGAGTATAGGTCGTATCAGTGTATCAATTTTACTTTTCTTTAAATTCGTAAAATTATTATCATCAGCCCAGCAAATATACATTATATTGCGTAATGCGTATAAAATGTTCTATTTTTGAGTCTTCTAAACATATTTTTCTCACCATAGAAAAGGTCTGCAGTATTATCTGTTTACTACTATTTTGTTATACAGCATGACTGGTGAGACATGACTGATACTTACGGTCTACGGAGAGTATTCAGTACTCGATTCTCATTATAATTATGTAATAAAATTGGGTACTTAATTTTTGACTAAATTTCCCTTTATACAAATGTATCATGGATACTTAGTAAATTACTATGCGGCCGACGCGGCTGCGTGCGCCCCGCGCCGCGCGTTACCTCTCCCGCGCGCGGTGTCCATGCGTTGGGTAAATAATTATTTAACTTTAAGCTACATTTACTCAGTGATCAATTGATATTATTATTTTTTTCAACTAATATAATAGCCAAATATCACGTCCTCGAGTATTGAACATGTCTCACCAGACTATGCTGTAGAACAATTCGTACAAATATTATGTTCATACTTACATTTTTGTAAGAGATTGTACCACAAAATAATATCCAAAAAAACGCAGAAACAGCGTAAAGTATATCATACGATATAATATTATATACTCACATTTAACACATAAATTATAGAATAATAATATTATTTTAATAGTTTTATCCAAAACAATATTAAGGTATAGGTATAATTTATAGTAAACAAAGTTTCGCTCTTCTTAAATTACATAATCTTCCTTACTTTATCGTCATACCTACTTTTGTGTTATAAGTACGATAATTTTTCATAAAATAATATATTTAATTGACGTTATTGTTCTGTTCATAATTATCAAATCCACAAAAAATCGTTATATCTTGCTCATCCTATCGCCAGTGCTGGTTTTAGCACTACCAGCGCCCTGAGTGATATTTCTTCGATTCCCTGGGTGCTGGTAGTGCTAAAAAAGGGGGGGCCCGCGGCGCCCCCCCCCCCCCCTAATGCCGCTACTGACTATCGCCTTGTTCCTTAGTGTCTAAACACACTAGGCTGAATTACGCCGGCGTAAATTCCGCCGCGTAATGTCAAACGCATACAAAATACGGACGGAACGCGACGGAATAATGTGTCGCGTCTCGCGTTCCGCCCGTATGTTGTATGCGTTTGAAACGCGGCGTAAACGCGGCGGAATTTACGCCGGCGTAAATTCGGCCTAGTGTGTTTAGACACTTTAATCTTTAGGTTCTATTACATATTTTTCTTTTACACACGTTTCAGCTTTCTTGATAACTGAGATGGCATATTTCCCTGCTGATCCAACACCCGTATTTAAAGCAGATAGACCTTTCTACTTCCTTATAAAAAACAAGTCTTTGACTTTGTTCTCTGGCGTTAAAAAACAATAGGTAAATGTTTAATTTGTGTTCTATACTTAATCGTTAATATTATGGTAGTAGTTGGTGCATGAATACTGAATTTTATCTCTTCTTGGCTCTTTTTTTCTCAATAGTAATTTAATGCAAAATAGTTTAAAGGTTTGAAATAGAGATGTATAAAACACGGTTACATTCCTAAATATAGTATATTTTAGGGATGATAATATTTAATGATTAGTTCTTAATTTGTTTTCTACATAATATTTAAAAGTAGTTCAGACATGACTAACAGCACACGCACAATGTTTTATACTTTCACTATTCCTACTTGAGTTGTAGGTAAAATGGGAATAAAAATTTCACTGTCTATCTTTCTGTGTGTGTCTTTGCACAACCAACACTTGCTTGTAATAGTTAATTTATTATCTATACAATATTATACTACTTCTACATACTTATTAGAAGCTATCAATTATGGCTTATGAGTTATGATGCTCCGACACTTGACGAAAATGAATTGTGCATTTAGTAGTTCATTTTTTTAATTTTGATTAATCAGGTTCACGTTTTTATTCCAGATTTTCTAGTATTTTATTCAAGCTATAAGCCCAAGCGAAAAGTATATAAAGTAGATCATCCATATTATTTCTTGATTAAAGTGAAGTCACTAACACTGTTTACTGGAATTAAAAGCAATTAAATGTGGAGAAACCTACAAAATGAGTAATACTCTAAAAGTTAAATATAATTCTGCAAAAATATTTCATTTTTTAATTTTTCCAATTGATCACAAATATACGAGTACATAATATACGTTCTGCGGTATAGATAACAAAGTTAATTATTAAGCTTAGAAGTAAAACATAATAATATACAATTTGTTCTATATAGAAATTTCTAAATATCAGCATTCAGCATGTCCCTAGGTACTATCAGAGAAGTTGATTCCTAGGCAGTTGACTGACTTACGTCATCATGACGTGGTCGCGGCTTAAGTCAATATAATGTTAGCTGTCAACGGTTGTATGGTGTCAAACCCATACAACCGATGACCACTTGGACATAACGCGACCAAACTACGTAGGTCCCCCATCTGCCTAGGAATCAACTTCTCTGATATTACTTAGGAATGCTAGCAGGTAGCGATCAGATATTTTTTTGTAAACATTATAATCACTGAATAATGATAAAGCAAGGAACTTTTATGAATATAGTAATCGGCAATTTGGTTCAGCTAAAATAAAAATGTGCACAATTTTATTATACTTTTTAAATTGTTGTTTTGTTTTATGAAATTTTAATTAATTTCTCTGATTTTGAAATTAGTATGAATTCCCTTTTACTAATAAAAACGTCTTCTTAAGCCGGCATACAACGTGTGAACACTGAACAGTTAAACAGGAGTGTTTTTGAGTAACACTCTATACAAAGAAATTTGTATGGAAATGCCAACATCGTCATACAGGCCTTATGTCAAAAAATGATTATAAGTAGAAAAAAATCTTATGTATCCTCTATGTACACGCTTTGTAACTTTTTATTAGTAAGAGGGATTAGATATTTTGTTCACAACTAAATTACAATTGGCTCAAGTAAATTCCTTTAAGGATATTAGATAATCTATAATATGTAGAGTTCGTGTAGCACGTTACTTCATCATAATATTATTATGCTTCATAGACATAGTATAAACAGACAGTATTTTCAATGGACAGTGACCTATTTTTTATTGTTATTATATTATTGTTTTATTTTTATATTTTATGACTTTCATTTTTCTATTCCAGGAAACTTTGTGCTAATGAGCTTAGCAAGACAATTTATAGCTGATCACCCATTTTATTTCGTTTTGAAAGTCAATTCAGTACCACTTTTTACTGGAATTAAAAGAAATTGAGTACGGGGAAACACATTATTGAAAAATTATACAATACTCATATTAGAGCTGATAACCAAATATATTTTTCTAAAAATATTGCTTTTTATTTTTTCAACAAAATTACAAACGCGCAACAGTTTCTGTGAATAAAGAATTTAAATTGATTACTTACACCTTGAACCGCAGTACTGCTATCAACTGGGCAGAAAAATATTTATCATACTTGAAAAAAAAATCTTTATATGAGCGAGAAAGAGACAGTTTGGGTTTGAAAGACTATGATTATAATGAAGGTAGTACATTTTCCAGAAAAAAGTATCGACTGTAGTATTCAAACTATTGATCTCTATCTCTAGTTTGAAATTATTTGTTTTAAAATTAAAAATTCTTACGTTTCAAATTTAATTTAATTTTTGCATATTGTAAAAACCCCCTTCGTTATAAGTCGTTTCCATTAAGCTAACTCTGAGTAACGCAGAATATAAACTGATAAGTAATTCTCGTTTCAGAATTCGCAATTGTCGGCTACTCCCTACTCGTTTCTTCCGTGCCAACTCCAGTATTTAAAGCGGATAGACCTTTTTACTTTGCTATAATAAACAACTCAAAAACCCTGTTTTCTGGTGTAAAAAGAAATTAATATTAACTTAGGATATGCTCATTTAAATTGTTGAACTATTTGCTGGTTTAATCTATCGTTTATTTGTTATTGTTATGTTGTATTTTTTGTAATAATTAATAAAATACTTTTTTATGATATCAAAAAAATGTTTTACTGTACCACTTAATAAAACTTTAAGTAATATAGTGGGGCAAATTACAACTAGTTTAATTTAATTATTTACCAGCTGCTTCGTATTCATGGCCTTATTAGTGTCACTCAAGTGGCAAAAGATACTTGTAGATCATTTCTTTTTTTCGTAGTAATAGATGCTTATGCATATTTTAAGTACGGAGTAAATCCAAAGTTATTAACAAGTTTCGTTTCAGAATTCGGATTAGAGTGTTCCTCCGCTTACCTCGAAACACTACAAGTATTCAAGGCAGTTAGACTGTTCTACTTTGTCATTAAAAGTCGTTCTATTCCTTTATTCTGTGGTGTCAAAGTTATCGAATAAACTGCGTTCTGATTAATAATTACACATTGTTTGAATACGCTTACCAAAATTTTCGGTACATAGGTACTTCTAATGTCAGAATTGTGCGTACAGTATAATATCAAATTTGGCCAGAGATAGACTTTGTGGGCGGAAGGTTTTGCGAATGTAATTACTTTTTAAAACAAGAAACGAAGCATAATAATTTCTTTTTTTTATTTAAAAGGTTCGAAGAGTGAGTTGCACCAACCTACTTTAACTATAACTTTAACTTTAACCATAACAAAAAGTCAACTTAACTGTCAAATCCCTAGTAAAAGTCCATTATGGACGCCATAATATTTAAAGATAACCTTAACTTTAACTACGTCTCTGGTGCAATCCACCCTTAAACCTATAGTAATAACGGACAATTTTGACATAATGTTTTTGAAAATTTGTCATAATATTAAATTTAACTTCTTTAGGCGCATTGAGGGTGAAATTTTAAGGTTGCATCATAAAAAGGAGCGTCGAAATATTAATAATATTGCGTCAACGCCGCGCCGACACGTTTTTGGACATAAGTTTTACTTTTGACATGAGTAATCTGACTCTGTACATAATAGTCTAGAGTTGTTAACAAGAACCTACTTCTCGTTTCAGAATCCGCATATGGCCTCTCTGGTCACCGCAAGTTCCCACCGACAGTACTTAAGGCAGATAGACCGTTCTACTTTGTCATAAAAATACGTTCTATCACCTTATTCTCTGGTGTCAAAGTTATCGAATAACGTACGTTGTGACTTTGATAAGATTTGTGTTATCAGTGTGAATAATGATCGCTAGGTACTTAATGTATTTGTCTTACCTCCGGGCAGAAAACGTCAACTTACCAATGTTGCCGTTTTCCGCCTTCGTCGAAGAGAAAAATAGTATATTATGCACCATGTGCAGTAAATAAGAAAGCTTCAGATCACATTGACCTTGGCTTCGCCTCGGCCAACATAATATTGTGATCCAAGACGTTTTTTACTTTCCTGCCCCAGGTGCCTAAAATGTACTATTGTCATTTTCTAACAAAAATTACAATCAAACATCTCATTATGATTCACATTTAACTTCCACATAAAACATGTTACTATGTATGAAATAGTTGCATAGTTTGGTGAAGGAAAACAGTAAGTGATATTTTCAATATTACGAGGGCTTTACTATGAAATATTTGGTCTCTGCTGCAAACACGTCATATTGGTTATTGGTATACGTTGCTATTTTATGATATCACTCTGTTATCCCTTACATTTATAAATAATATATAAAAATAAATAATAAGTATCATGTTCCCAAACTTTACATTTTTTAAGATATGTTACATATTATATTTTTTTTATTTTTAACAACACATTTGAAGAGTTAACGTAATGTGATACTAAAACATCGTTAAAACGTTAGGCACGCCTGTTTTGTCATCTTTAATAATTAACATTATGTTTAAAATATGGGTTTAGGTCCTTTTAGTATACATTAAAACACATTGTTATTTTAATTTCAGTGTTCGGTGTAGTAGCTACCAGCCTGATCATCAACCCGGCACCAACACCAGTGTTTAAGGCCGACCGTCCCTTCTTTTTCGCCATCAAAGTAAAGGGAGTTATCCTCTTTAACGGAATCAAGAGCAACGATGACATCATCCTATGAAATGTGTCCCGTCCATTGTAATAAGTGACGAACAAATAAATTCCATACATTCTCTATTTTCTTTTATTTCTCGCGTTTTTATTATATCAGTAATTAAGTATGTAGGTACGCACGTGGAAAGGATCTTGTAAGTGATTCTATTTCAATATTATATTTATTCTTAAATAAAGTATTAACTTGCTAATGACGACATAATATTAATATAAATAATGTACGTTCTATTTATTCTACATTGCATTTTTGCAGTATTTTTAAAAACGTTAAAAAATATAGTCAAGATGGTATTAAACTAGATGAGTTCTTACGCTAAGGGCCTCTCTACTCTAGAGCTTAATAATTAAGCAATTTTGCCTACCTGTATTATCCGGCCAAGCCATTATTACAAATAATTACAAAATTAAAATCATTTACATTATATAGAAATACAATTATTAAAATAGTAGTACGATGTACCACAACGAAGAAACCAACATAGGTTTATTACGATGAAACCAAAATAATGCCTTCTGGCTTCTCAGTTAAAAAGTATGTTATACCTAAATAATAAATAGAGGTTAACCTTATTCCTTTATTTTATGGACCACAAGCAGCCAGCACCCAATGGAGACCTCAGCCGTGGTCTTTAGAGCGATCGTCCGTATTACTTCCTCATACAACTGAACAAACTACCTCTCTTTAGCGGAGTTAAAACCGATTAATTCCTATTGTTGCAGAAGAAAACACTCGCAACAGTAAATATTATTTATTTCAGGATCGATAGAACAAAATGCATTTAGATTTGGTATGCTTTCTATTTTTAACTTTAAAATCGATTGTTTCTGCTAGGTACTGTTATCTCAGACAATCCTTTGTTCATTAATTTAATCATAAGATATTAAATATATTACCATAATCGTTTGGGCTGATGATAATTATAACGTTAAAGTTATTTATAAAATGATTTTTAAACAAAATTACCGTTAGAAATTATTAAACCTATATAAGATACACCAATGTAGTAATTCTATGAAAGTTTCTGGTCTTGGAAAAACAATTTAAGCTTTTAGTGTCTTTGTTCTTCTAAGAATTTCTTTCAGTAAAGAAAAAAATAATCTATTAATTAAAATAATAAGCAAATCTATAAACTTGTGTAAAAACACGTATGCAACGAGCATTTTACTTACTATACAGGGTGACAGAGTTTTATTCCATTTCGAAACTTTACAGAAAGCTCAGCACACTCATATAAGCATCTATTTAATATAATATTATAGCAACAACGTTCCTATTTAAACAAATCTTCAGGAGTCTTATACTTCAGCATTCTGTATGATGTATGACGTATGTATATTGATTGGACTGCGGGTTTTTGGTGGGAATTCATATTCAACATTAATGAAACACTCTTTTCTTGCTCTATACACACTGTTGTGTATTTTTATAAAATTGTTATTATTTAAAATAATCAATTAAAGAATATATTGTGGAAGTAGGGCAAGAAAAGTGTATTTCATGAATGTTGACTTTTGTATGAAACAGTAGATTTCAGCTGGGAAATAAAAAGTTACTTATAATAACGACCTCTGTGACTCGATTGATTGAGTGTGTGGCAGCTCAAGTCGGGGTTCGCGGGTTCGAATCCCGCCGATGGAACAAAAAGTTTTCAATGTTCCCAGGTCTGGATGTGTATTAAATAAATGTGTATGATATAATAAACATCTTAACATTAATAATTTCTGTATATAATATTAAAAGTGTTTGCAGAGTTCCAAGTAAACCGCATATCGCTTATAAACAGAGTCAGAGCCGACCACCCCTTCTTATTCTATTTGCGCATCGGCGGTAGAGTTTTGTTCAATGGCGTCTACAAAGCTTAGGTACTTATTTAAATAACTATTTAATAATTAATCCATTAAAACGTTATTTGAAAGATCCTTTCCATGGAATTAGAATAGACCTCTTAAAAATTTTGTGAATATTTTTTTAGAATAGTTTGATGAATATTTTTTTCTTTCATTTAATTTACGAGTTCTTGAAATATTAGTAGATACCTAAAATAACTAGTTCTTTCTTTATTCATATATTCACTTCTTTACTGGCGAGTGTTACAGTTTTGTAAACTTCACTTTATAGTCTTTAAAATTTAAATAATCTAATATACAGAATGTTAAAGATAATTTACTTGTTATATTGGTAGCTTTATTCAAAATTATTTTCTTTCAGAATTTGAAATTATACCGCCAAGTGCGCCTCTACCCAGTACAAATTTCAAAGCAAATCATCCGTTCCTTTTCCTCATAACGACGAAGACACTGCCTTTATTTAGCGGAGTTTATTCAAGTCTTTAAAAAGTTTATTTAAGATTATCATCGAATTAGACCTACTTGTACCTCTTATTGTGAAGATTTAAATACATACTTTTGTACTAAAACTCCTTTAAAATTATTTTATAATAGTTATTTTTGGTGCTAAACATTGTATTAAATAAAGTATACTTTAATAAATTTATCATAATCATTAAATTTTACAGTGAAATATTCTAATAATTAAAATTTTAAATTTAACAATATTTTAGGTAAAGTAAATTGAATATTTCATAACAATAACAAAACAAGTTTCAATTTATGAAACGTTCCAATGTAATGTCTATTACTACGCCACGCTACGAACGTAGTAGTGCACTACTACCGCGTTCGTAGCGTGGCGTAGCACTATACTGCTACACCACGCTATGAACGTAGTAGTGCACTACTACCGCGTAGTGGATTTGTCTCTAAGCCAACTAGCAACACACTAGTTATAGCAACACACTAGTTATAGCATATTGCATCACTTTCCTACACTTGTGCACGATAATGAATATCTAAATTTTTTTTTTTAATCTTTCGTAAGGGTTTAATCGCAAAGCGATTATGACACCCGAATTCACATACATACAATAAAAATCAACAAATAAACAAACAGGAAGTTATACCAAAAACAAAACAACAAATTTACCAGCGCTTAATTAGCAATAATTTGTACAGTTCTCTGGCCGTATCCGAGAAAGGATCGGCCAGAGCACTGTTACAAAAACCTACATCTGTCGACCTGCAAGACCTTGAGCTCCCAGTACAGACACACTCCATCAAAACATGATAATGAATATCTAATGGTTAATATCCTACCAATATTACACATTAAAACCCAATTTAACACAATCTTAGGAAAATAATACAAAATCACAATATCACTCTTTCACATTCCCGGCAAAAAACCATGATTATTGTTATAATTGGGGCATGACATTGACGTATATATTTTTTTTAATTCTCAGCATTTGGCGTGATGTACATAGCCGCCCTGCCACCTTCAGTACCGATCACCTTCAGAGCTAACCGTCCCTATCTCTTCTACATTAGACACAAAGGGGTCTCTCTCTTCAATGGAGTCTATCATTCAGATTAGTTAAGAAGAGGACTAAAGTAGAGAAGAGAATTATTAACAGTCATTTGTACTTATTACTCTGAAGATTGATATTTTGTAATACTCACGAGTGGTCTGAATATATTATACTTATTATATACTAAACTTTTTTTATTATTAAAATCCCTCATAATTTTTACTATTACATTATGGGTTTTCAACATGAGGTAGCGAGACAAAATATTATATTAGTAAAGCGCAAATTTGTATTTCTCTAATTTACGCGCCAAATACTAAATAAAAAACGAAATTGGGTATGGTAGTTTGTTTAGTTACGCAGGCTTTAGGAATGAGATAGTTTTAAAATAAAGCTGTTCCCACCCAGCAGTTATATTATAGCGTTAGATATAGAAATTTGTTATCTAACTTTTTTTTACAAATTATAACAAAAGACACGTTTATTTCTTGATTGTTATAAAAACAATGTTTTATAATGTTATATAACTGCTGTGTGGGAGCATCTTCAGAAACAAATTATAATTTTAGCAGTCCTACGCAGGCGTAACTGCCGGAATAATCGCTCAGTATCTTTTTTATCACAGTTTTTAAGCAGAAGAATAATACGTAAATCCTAAATAACAATTTAAAAAATCAATAATTAACGATAGCTTTCCAATTGTACCTACTATAATTATAAGTCTTAGTAGTTCTTAATAATAATATAAGTCTTGTATTATTGTTCTTAAATGTCAAAGCCAAATGTAAAATTATTTAGGAATGTCTCTTGCTCTCTATCTTTTATATTCGAATTTCTGCACGTGTTCTAAACAATTATTTTGCATTGCGTCGCTAATCAGGCTGAGCGAAGCGAGCCCTAGCATATCCCAAAATCTGTACATTTTGTGGTACGCTTTACGAAAAAACTATGACGCCTATTGATTTGTGCTATAACATAGTATATTCATTATTAATGTATAGATGTGTTATCATCAGTCAGTCAAAGTATGATGACGCGAGTCCTCTCAAAGCTCGGCTTTTAGCTAGTTATATTCGGAGACACAAGTTTGCTTACACTTATCCCGAATTTTGACCTAAACGTTCCCAGACTCTCGAAATTATTATTTTATAAAGTTCTGAATCACCTTTGTCAAACTTCACGAAATATCAGTGATATCAATATTTTACGAAATATTTGGAGATGTCGTCGAGAGTGCCCTTGGTTACAACTTACAACTCAATTTGACTTTAATATATAAGTTTCAGAACCTCAATATTGTACCCACTAACGGCCGTTCCCAATATTTGATCTATCTCTTACTTGAGATAGGAATAGCTCACATTAGACATTAGCTCCATATATTTTATGTCAATTCTATGTCAGCTGCGATCGGTTGTATGTCAAACTAGAGATAGATTGAATATAGGGAACGGCCATAAGTCGGTCGTAAGCGTAACTCGTATCTGCGTTGGACTTGTTTTATTATTGACAATTTTGATAATTATTATTACTGATTCCAATTTAAAAAAAGTGTAGAAGAATAATTATTCTTCTCGAAGTACTTTAGTACCTACCTTTTACGTATCTTTTTATTACTTTCATTATTACTCATACTATATTATAAGACTGAGTTATATCGATTTTGATGTCAAAAAACCCAAAATATAAAAGAAAGAAGCTCTTAATAACCAGTTTAAATATCCACTTTTATTAGGGTTCCGTACCCAAAGGGTAAAAACGGAACCCTATTACTAAGACTTCGCTGTCTGTCCGTCTGTCCGTCTGTCTGTCTGTCTGTCTCCAGGCTGTAACTCAAGAATGGTAATAGCTAGAGAGTTGAAATTTTCACAGATTGTGTATATCTGTTGCCGCTATTACAACAAATACTAAAAACAAAATAAAATAAATATTTAAGGGGGCTCCCATACAACAAACGTGATTTTTTTAGCCTTTTTAGCTTTATGTCAATAATGGCAACAGGTAGGTAAGTACATACTTGAATTTTACACAAAATCCTTAGTTGTACTTGTACTTTAATTTATAATAATATTAAAATACTGTAAGTACTTTAATATTTTATAATAATATTAAAATAAAATAAAAAATTAAGGGGGGCTCCCATACAAAAAACACAAGTTTTGGTCTAATTTTGCTCTATTAATGGTACGGAACCCTTCGTGCGCGAGTCTAACTCGCAATTAGCGGTTTATCTTTATTTAATATTCACTATATTATTATTATCTTTTATATCTAGTATAATATATTATATCCTTCTTTTTAACATGCATTAAAATAATATTCTTATCTTTTCAGCATTCCAAGTCACCTACTTGAGCGCTTATGTACCGTCGCAACAATACATATTCAAGGCTGACCACCCCTATCTCTTCTACATTAAACAACAAGGAATGCCTCTCTTCAGTGGAGCCTATCATGCTGAAGAAAAGTCATGTATTTTATAAAAATAGAAATGATTGTTTTATTAAAGGTTTTTTTTACTTTATTTGCCTGCAGGACTGTTACGCTTATAATATTTTATTATTTAGTTTCTTAGTTAAGAGTGTAATATTACGAGAATTGAGTCGTGGTATAAGTTTGTACAATATAATAATTACTTTGTATACTTTATAATAACAATTATACTTTCGTATATACCTCATGATATTGAATGAAGCTTCGGCAGAAAACAAGATGGCAACCTTATCACTTACAAGCGATATTATATTTTTTTCGTTAGCAATTTCATTTCGACTTCAACGAGAATGCTTTCAATTCGTGGATCAAATAAGACTTTGGGACTCCTGTTATTACTTACATAGCACACATTTAGGCCTCTCTAAGTTAGGACCGATCCACTGCTAAGTGCTACATACCTTCATAAATAGATTATTGAAGGTAGCAATAATAATTATAGCTGTATATCCCAACATGTAGCTCACTGGGATAAATACCTATTGTTGTTAATACTTACACTAGTTTTTAATTTTTATATATTTTATTTCTTCCATAAGCTTTGAATTCGGAAACTGGAAATAATTTTATTACAAAAGTTTTTACAGACAAATGAAACGGCTACTCGCTGTAATAGCATTTTTTAAGACTGTAAACAGAACAAAAAGAAGGTCTTAGTGTCTAAATACACTAGGCCGAAGTTACGCCGACGTAAATTACGCCGCGTTTCAAACGCATACAAATTACGGACGGAACGCGATGGAATAGTGTGTCATATGCCTCGCGTTCCGTCCGTAATTATTTGTATGCATTTGAAACGCGGCGTAATTTACGCCGGCGTAACTTCGGCCTAGTGTGTTTAGACACTTACTCAGCTAATATATATACTTACTCCTGTTGAATCAATTATATAACAAAGTTAGCATTAGTAACGTTATAACAAAATATAATATAACGAAAAAGGCGTGAAAGTACGAGATTATTAATCCTTTCCTCCCCTGTCTCATTAACAGGACAGCATTACAAGGAAGCGCTCGTAAATTTCCACTGACAGCTGTTCTGCCTTCCTTTACCTTGTATTCTTTTCCCTTCACTATAAAAGTGTATTAATGCTGTCCCGAATAATCCTGAATAAATCAAATTATAAGGAAATACATATCTATAAATTAATACGCGAGCGAAAAACTTTGTATCCCGTTTGACAAAAAATGCAGAAACTAGGGTGAATGAAATTTTGCTCAGTTATAGTTTATATGGTGAAGGAGTGCATCGAGCTAATATTATTTTGAATGTTTTTTTTAACAAATAAAACATTACACACACTACAATACGCACACTCAAGAAGATGACAGATTTTTAAATGACGAACCTATACATATATTCTCTTAAATTATTTATGATTGAAGTCTGTTGACAACAAGTTGACAAATTGAAAATGGATAAAGTATAGATTTTTTATTGAATCTTAGCTATTATAATAATAAAATAAAATAAAATCATTTATTTCGGGCTTCTAAGACCCATAACATTACATTTAAAACTTACTATTAGGCATGCTTACACGGCCAGTCTGAGATCAGCTGAGTCCCAGAGGCGAGAGGTCGAATTTCGACCATTGGGCGATCTCTAGTTATTTTAGTTAACGAATACGTAAAATTATTTTTTGTTCGGAAGAGGGAAATGAGATGTTCAGTGTTCCAACGACTTTGATTAATGCTGTGCTCTACCAGTAATCCTGAAAATATAAAGCAAATAACATCAGCACTAAAACTGCAGCTCTGTCATTTTAACGCTTCTACCGCCAATCAGCTGAAGCAAATTAAAACTATATCGTCGGTTTAACGAAGACGTTAGCGAGTCGGGGCACGTCGCAATGACTGGTACATTAGTGGTTAGTAGCGAGTATTGTCCGAGGTCCGGCATTACGGCTTTATTTGAGCTACGGAAGCTCACTGATAGACTTCGCTTTTGTGCCCTAATGAACACTGTCAGAACAAACCTTACACGGTTGTGAAATTAATGCGCCTTTCACCCTGCCTTGTTATCTTTGCGGCCATTGTCCCGTGACGTCATAACATTGTTCCGTTATTAGACCACGTTTTAAATAGTCCCGTCAGAATTTGATACGTATAATTACCATTTCAGCCTTCGAGCGATTTAACGAGGAACAAGAGACTTAATGATTTATTAGTAAACAGTCACAGAATTATTATATTTTTTGACTGTAACTGTTGACTGTAACGCTGTAGTCTCACTCACACTCTATCATACTACACTCCCATATGCACGTATATACCAAATACACTTACACACATTTTACAGTATTCCTTTTGTATCAACAAAAATAATAATTAATTGTACTTATTTAATGTAATATCATAATAAGAAATTGATTTTAATAGAATTTCTTACACTATGTTTTAAAATTTATTGTATCAAATTTAATTAATTTTAAACATTGATTTTATGTAATTTCTAACCTAATTTTAATGATTAATACCTTATATTTTAAATTCAGCGATGCTATGCTATCAAAAATTGGGAAAGGGACCGGTGCCTTTAACACAGGTTATCCTGTAACCTAGCTAAGCTACCGGTTGCGATCTTAACATACTATGTTATATAAAACCCAATGTAAAATTAAATAATATCTTCAAATTGTGTGTCTAGATTAAGGTTTTTATGTTTTTAAGCTGAATAAATAAAAAGTAAAAATATAAAATGCCACAGAAATGACGATAATATCATTAAAGTTTCACCGTGAAAGAAAATATGAAAAGCGCTACACATTTTATACGACAAAACGAAGATATCGGAAGTTTCAAAGGACGAGTTTCCTTTTAATTATATTATCATTAATTATTGGGTTTGCTCCTAGCCGCTACAGTCTGCAGCTGCACTTCAATTAGGGAACAATATAGAGAATTCTTAACAACATTTTCTTGGTCCTGCACCATGAAAGAAGCAATTAACCTCTAAAGTGATTGTTAACACAAAGGCCACACACTTAGTAACGGCACTCTAATGTAATGTGATTCTTAGATGTAGTACGATAGCTGTTATATCAACTATCATGGCTACTTTAAAAATATCAAAATGTTTAATAATTTTTAGTAAAACGAACGATTATTCGTTCGTTTTTCGATGGAAGGAAGGCGGAATCTCATGAACACAAAAAGTATACATAAGGCCGGCTCCATACATACAATATAAAATATTGCTGCACTGAAATTCGTTTATCGCGCGGGAACCGTACATCTTTCGGGGATAAAAGTATCCTATGTCCTTACCCAGAACTCAAATTATCCCCATATTACAGTAAAATTGGTTCAGCGGTTTTGGCTTGAAGAGGTGATAGACAGACAGACACACTTTCGCATTTATAATATTATTAGTATGGATACTTCATAACTAGACAACACTTTGAGAACTGTAATAAGTTTTCTTACTGCAACATCATCGGCCCGGGCAACAAGTAATTTTGTGAGACACGTCATGAAACATTTTCATAGCGGACTAGATTAAATTAATAAATAATAAGTAATAACATATCAAGTAAACCTGAGACAACACTACTTAAATAGTGTGTCGCATGTGTATACTGAGGTGATTTTGATTAAGGAAAAATTTAATAAACGTAAGTAATGAAACACTAATTTGAGTGAAAATCAATTACGACATAAAAATAGAAAAATATTGATAATTTTAATAAAATATTATGTCATACAAAACACATTTTTTTACTGTAACTTACTCTTCCACTCGCGTCTTTAATTCAAATAAACAAAATATTTAGACCAGGCCCAGGGTGTAGCCGGAGCTATAAATAAAATATATTATACAGATATTTCCATACCATATAATATTCCAACATTGACGTGGCGCGGTCTCTTGTCATTAAAATTTCAGGCGCCGTCATACCCCCATATACCCCTACTCGGCGCGGTGTGCAAATTGAACCAAATCGGTCTCTCACTACCTAACCTAATACATAATATTATAATATAATATAGTAACTTACACGTGAAATATTTTATTCATCATTAGCTATTAGGGTGCTCCTAAAATGATGCATTAAAAAGTGGTATCGGCATAAATGGACATCGTCGCGATTCATTCCCTGTGACTGACTCTTAAACAGAATTTATTTGACTATCGCCTAGCAATACATCGCGACAAGAATGAGAAATTGTCACAAAAAGCGACTATCTTGACACCACATATTATAACACTGTGTCGCACTCTAACCTACTCGACTCTAGATGGAGTGTAAAACACGTCTTGAGAATGTCTGGCTTTTATGAAAATATGAAACCTTTTTTTCACGTCTCATGAAATGGTCCTGTGGAACCTTATTGCCTAAAATATAACCTGAAAACGCTAAAGAAGGCGGGGCATATCAATTATCATACCCAGTAATGTAGCATTTTCAAACGTATTCCCTTTATAAATAATCAAAGCGTATACCAAACGAAAGAGTTTGAAAAGTTAAATAATATTATATTGTATGACGAAAAATCTCTAAATATTCAATATATTAAATAGATATTAATATTTAACTAAATGGAAATTAAATAGATATTGTATAGATATTAAATTGTATTGTATACTAAAGGTAAATAGACAAAATCATAATTCATAAATCATTATACTGAGTTAAAATCTGTGCTATATAAAAAGTACATAAGTTTATAATACAGAACAAATTGTAAAATAATTATTGGAACTATGATATAATATATAAAAATTGTATGTTCTATTCTTAGGGGAAAAGAGACTGCTAGCCCTAACTACAGGTTTCCTAACCTATATAGGGTAGCAGGCGCTTCACCTCACTTGATTTTTGTGTGTGTCTAATAAAATTTATTTTATTTTTTATTTTTATTTTTTAAACTATGGGAGAAAAAAGTTAACGAGGGTGGAAGGTAAAAAAAATCATCCAAAAAAGACCCTGTATCATTGCATCAATTTGTAGTGTTGGTAGTGAGTATTGATCCAATGTATGAAGTTCTCATAATTGAAGACGTAAGTGGAAGAATCGAACAAGTAACATTTCGTAACATACGGACAATAACTCATTTTTTCCTTAATTATTTCAATAAAACTTGTAACCTATCTACTACATAACCTAGCTAATATATCTGGCTATACATACAATCCATAGTTTTTCTATTTCAAATAACTTTTCCGGCCCTAAAACCTCCATTTATGCAAAAAAACGGGAAGTTTCTTCATGTTACTTACCTTATATATAATTTCGAATCTCCACTATTTAATGAATGTTAATATCCTTAAAAACCTTCCTCTTAAATCACTCTATCTATTAAAGAAAAACGCATCAACATCCGTTGCGTAGTTTTAAAGATTAAAAGGAACAAAGGGACATGAGGGAAAAAAAGCGACTTTGTTTTATGTAGTGATTATACTATCATAATGCATAATAATTATTTTATTAAACAAATTGTTTTTATCTCGCGGCAACCATAGATACATTTTTCCGGATTAAAAACTATTCATTGTCTTTTCCCGCGACTCAAAGTATCTCCATAACAACCAAAGTAAACTACTTTTGAAAACATAATGGTGCATTATTTAAAAAGTTGTTTGCTGTATAATGAATAAATACTGAACACTATAAAATACTAACTCCGCTGCAACACCAATTAATACAAAATGCTTACTGCTTAAACAGTCTCAAATAGTTTGCACTTAAACACGAAATCGCAAGTGCGCGATTTGCAAGGCAGATTATGCTGTGTGTACTCAGCTTCAATATCTTTGTTTTTATTAATTTATCTCCGTATTGATTAAATTATTATGATCGTTAATATTTTCCGCTTTAAGCAAAAATGTATGAGATACCATATTTTTTGCAGTAGGTGCCTATTCACCTTTTTTAACCGACTTCCAAAAAGGAGGAGGTTATATGTTCGTCTGTATACAACATGACTGGTGAGACATTACCGATACTTATGGAGAGTACTCTGTACTCGATTCTCATTATAATAATGTAATAAAATTAGGTTCTTAATTTTTTTCCGAATTTCCCAAAAATAAATGAATCATGGAAACTAAGTAAATTACGCGGCTAGGCAAGTAGGCATACTATGCGGCCGGTGCAGAGGCGTGCGCTACCAAAGAAACACCACAGAACACCCTTCCCGCGCGCGGTGTCCATGCGTTGGGTAAATAATTATTTAACTTTAAGCTACATTTGCTCAGTGATCAATTGATATTATTTTTTTATGTTATTTTTTTCCAACTAATATAATGGCCAAATATCACGTCCTCGAGTATTGAACATGTCTCACCAGTCACGCAGTATATATATTTTTTTTGTATGTTCAACCATAACTTCGCCGTTTGTGAACCAATTTTCATGATTCTTTTGTTGTTGTCCAGGGTTGAATCCGAATTTGGTACCATGTTCACAAAAGTGGTGATCTGATGATGGGATCCATGAGGAATCGAGAGGACTCCTTGAAATTTGTATGGAAACATATGGTGATTTCAATTTTTTCTGAAGCATTCGAGGTAAATACTACCAAAAAGTAGGACTTCACATCAGGTTATACCCTGGATCCGAAGGTACCGAACAGAAATTTTGAATCCTTATAGATACAGGTTCGGGGATTTCGGCGTTGTTTTAACAACTGAAAGCATAAGTTAACACATCAATTTAATTAATCATCATCATCACAACTATAATTATACAATGGGTCATCACATTATGACCCAATTATTGGTGCTCTTCGTGATATTTCGCATCGAAGCAGATGTTTTTGATGATTATTTTGCTGTTTGTGGACCGATTTTCAAAATTATTGTTTTGTTGTATAGGATATAATCTTAATTTTGTATAACAATCACGAAAGTGGTGAGCTGATGATGGAATCTATGAGTAATCGAGGGAAACCCTTGAAATTTATCAAAACACTCATAGTGGTTAAAATGTTGTTTCTAGTAACTTAAACATATGTTATGAATAAAAGAAATTTCATACGAAGGTGTCTCTTGGTCCAATGGCACTGAACAGAACTCCTGAACCTTTAAAGATAAAAGTTTGGAAATTGCAGCATCGCTTAGATAACTGCAAGCATTTACCACAATTTCGCTTACAGCACATATAATGTGAATACATAGTTAATATTCGTAGTGTTTATATCGCACAAAGCCTTGTCTTGTTGATAACTAAAAAGAGTAAAATTATTATTTTTTAACAAAAAATTGAACCCGACTTCCAATTTGAAAAAACGATATTCTTAAATGAGCTAAAAAGTATGAAATAATTCTTATTCTTCATTAGTGCCTTTTTCGAAATTCGACTAAATCTCAACGAATTCTGTACTCAATTTTCATTCTTTTGAAGTCGGTATCAGCCCAGAACTGAGATACTTGACATAGAACTTAGCCAGTACCGAATTCAAAAGAATGAAAATTGAGTACAGTATTCGTTGAAATTTAGTCGAATTTCGAAAAAGGCACTAATGAAGAATAAGAATTATTTCATACTTTTTAGCTCATTTAAGAATATCGTTTTTTCAAATTGGAAGTCGGGTTCAATTTTTTGTTAAAAAATAATAATTACATGGGGAAATGCTTTACGCATCCCCGGCGGACTGTTGACATCGGCCGGGGTACGTGGGACTCGCCGAGGAACTACCCACTAAAACCCCATGGTGCTCCACTCCCCGCTTAGGCATAGTTCCTGTGAAGTGTGTATCTATACAAAAATATTATATTATAAAGCTGAATAGATTGTGTTTGTTTGTTTAAGCGCGCTAATCTCAGAAACTACTGGTCCGATTTGAAAAATTCTTTCAGTGTTAGATAACCCATTTATCGAGAAAGGCTTAACATCACGCTGCGACTAATGAGAGCGAAAAAACTGAGGAAAATGTGAAAAAAACGGAGGAAAATATTTAAAAGTGCTTGTGTTACAAACAACTGGAGCATTTTTTTGTTATTTGGCATAGATATAGAGTAGACCACGTAAAAAGATATAGGCTTTTTTTCGAGAAAATATACAGTTTCCGTGAAACACCTAATTTACGCGGGCGAAGCCACGCGGAAAGTCTAGACTAATACAATTTTTGTTCTAGAGATTACCTAGTGATCTTAGCTAATTATTTTTTTTACAATGTAATATGTACGGTGGCTACATGAGTTACATTTTTCCGTCTACCATAAGCAGTTTTATTTTTCTTTAGATAAAAATCGTACAGCCCGAGAATGACTCCCAAAACATGAAAATATTTTTAGTCATTGAGAAAAAAAAACAATATTTAATTTTTTTCAATCCACTCCGTTCCCTAGTGTGTTAGTTGTTACGCAATACTTCGGTCGATTGCGACCGTCCATTTTGACGAACTTTTTGGGATTCCGCAGCCAAAGGTAAACAATCGGTATTGTAATCTGCGCCAATTTGCAGCCTGCTCAGTAAAAGTTCCGAATGGATTCTGTAAATAGTTACTCTGAATAGATGAAGGGTTAGGTTTTTGATTTAATCAAATAGTGTATACAATATCCAACTTTTTTCGCGCATCCTGTTGTTAACAACTTTTCGAAAGTCATAGAGTCATAGAGTTTTGCTGCGATTTGTTTTACAGTATTTCTCAATATTTTTTAAATATCAATCCATCTCTGTCGACCAAGAGTTTTTATTTCACCTCAATTACGAGTATTTTAATTAAGTATCGCAACATGCTATTAATTTGGCAAATCGCAAAGTTTTTTTCACATTGTTGAATTTAACCCTACACATTAAGACATGGGGTTATTAAAAATAACTTGAACAATATCGAGTGAGCACGCAATTGAACGATTAGTCCATTACTAAATGCATGTTTAATCTGTAATCAATGGACGTCGGATCGAATGATTTATGTTGCCGGCACACGAGCGCGCCTTTTTAACCGCTAATGAGTATTTTGGTCAATAATTACTTTACAGGTGTAAATTTTGTCGGCACTAATTTGATAGATCAAGTCAGATTAGGATATTAAATTACGAAAGGGTTAAAACGGTAATTAGAAAAAATACTTGTATAAAATACTTTTGCTTTTAAAAAGTTTAGGTACCTTAGGTTGCATGGTACTGTAACTAGAATGTATCAGAATCTAGCCCCAGTTTTCCCTTCAATCTAGTAATGATCAATCCATTCGAAACTAAAGAAAAAGATAGACAAATCATTTAAACATCATAAAATAATATTCCTCATTTGTATCATGTTTATTGTTCTCTCTCGGTGGCTACAAAATAACTCACTTCAATAACATTATAATCCGATAGAGTTAACCAATTATTATTATTTATTTGGCGTTAATTGCAGTCAAACATCAAGCGCGCTTGTTATTAATTATAAATTTAATTGGGAAACTTAATGAATAATGCTGTCGGTATAGTCTAGAATCTAGGCGATTGCTTTTACAGGTTAATGATGAACTGATAGAATTTTGCAGCGTCATATTTTGTAAGCCTGAAATTTATATCATGTACGGCATTATTAAAAAAAAATATGGTATCTGTGTAGTATTTCTTGTCTCTAGTCAATAATTATAATAATTATTGCTGTTGACACCATATACCTACGTTTTTTATAAAATAATGTACGTAGGTGATATTATTCGTTATTCTGTAAATCTGTAGCTAGTATAAAAAAGCAGATGACCTACCTACCTTTTAACGTAAATAATAAATGAAAGCTTCATTAAACAACTCCATTTTTCTGGAAAGTAAAATATAAACTTTGCAGTAACATAAAATGAATTGTTCTTATTTCTTTATCTGGACCCGAAATGGAAACGTTTTAGTGAGAATTAGTGTGAAAAGTGTGTTTAGAATATGTAAGACGCAGAAAGTTTCCCTTCGAATAGAAGAAATAAGAACAATAAAAGTAAATTGAACTTGGATAGAATTTTCGCTTCGCGAGTTTTAGTGGTCGATTTTCCGTAACGAGTTTTTACCGCCTAAAACTTCACAGGCCCTGTCTTAACTTGCGACAATTTATCCCGGTGTTTATATTGTGTTGTTTCATTTCAACATTCTCGCCGCTTTCAGATCATAAAAACATCGATTACTGTACATTCAATTCATTTGAGTTTACAAGTTTGTGTTTAGAGGCCTAATTCTCAGTTTAAAATCTTAAATAAGCCCACAGAATATTTTATTACTTTCTTCCTCTATGCCTAAATACACGTGCTGTCAAAAGCGTAATGCAACATGAAAACAACATAAATATCATTATCTATAAACTATACGTTTTAATAGTATATATTGAGGGGCAGCCAAATGGTCGATCGCGATCGACCGGTCGATCGCGACTGTTAGTCCAGTCGATCGTGGCCAGGCGAAAAATATAAATAATTAGACTAGACTACCAGACCAATAAGCTAAACTATGCTGTTTCATTTAACATTAATTCGAGAAGTATAAACTCGGTAGATTGCACAGGGTTTCGTTAGTAAACAGTAGATCTTAGGTCTAATAAAGTTGGGGCCACCCCTGGTATATTCGATTCGCTTCTAAATATTCTCGGATAAATTAGTGGGTAGACTGAAAATCCTAATTGGATGTTCAGGGCGGACCTTTCGTTAAACAACCAACCGCATCTGTAACTTCATATTGATTTAATAAAACTACAAGTGCCGAATGCTAATTGAAATATATTTTTGCTGTATGGATTAATTAATTTTATCTCCATTCACCGTTATGGAGCATCGGTAGAGTAGGCCGGTAATACTCAGCTGTATTGCAAACGCATGGAAATGTGGTTGCCTTATAAATTATAATATTCCTGGTTTTATTATGTTGTAGGTATACCTGGTTTATATTGCAACCCGTTACTAGATTAAACATTCCAGGTTTAGTTATAACTTGTATTTTTTCTATATTTAAATGAATTGGGTACTCGGTTAAAACCATAGGCACTTAAGTTAAGTTTGATGCAAGTAATCAGCCATTCTATTGTAGACTAGTTGACCCGGCAAACGTTGTTTTGCCATTTAAAGTATTTCTACTTCATCAGTTGATACAAAATCTTACCCCTCTTTTGTCCCCTAAGAGGGGGGGGGGAATTTCATACACCATGTTAAGTTGGAAAACACAGTTAATAACATGAAGTAACTCCATTAAAGAAAAAAGTTTAATACAAAATCTTACCCCCTCTTTGGTCCCCTTAGAGGGGGGGGGATTTTTGTGCACCAGATGTTGAGTTGGAAGAAGATAAATATATCCTCGAAAACCGGAACCAAATCGGATCGAAGTTTTCGTGTTAAAGAAAAAAGTTTAATACAAAATCTGACCCCCCTTTCGTCCCCTTAGAGAGGTGGGGGGCAACATTTTTATACACCAGATGTTAAGTTGGAAGAAGACAAATATATCTGCGAAAACCGCATTCAAATCGGATCAGTAGTTTTCGTGTGATAGTGGAACAAACATACAGACAGACAGACAGACAGACAGACAGACAAAAAACTAACCACATTTTTGGCTTCTATAGCGATCTAGTAACACCCCCCGCTTATTATTTTTTGAATATCTTTAATGTACAGAATTCGCATTTCTACAGTTTTATCATATGTACAGATACTAGAAATGTGTAGTGTAAGTAGCCTTTACCTAAACAATAGTAATAATAATATGTGACTTTATAAGAACTGAAATCAACAAGAGTTATATTGACCGCTCGCTAAAACAAGATTCAGTTGATATTGCCTCCACAAAATAATATGTGCAGTGGCAGTTTTTCCATTAGGATACTTTCCTAGTATTTTCCGAGCGCTTTTACCGGGGATTAGAGATTTAAAATACTCGGTATAGGTAGTTTCTGCAGGGCTGTCCATGAGTGCGGGCAACCTAACTTTAATGTGACACCGCAATAAGACTTCTTCTACTTGCATTTCGAATTTTCCGTTATTAGTTTTTATGACATGCGTAGAAAAAAGGCGGACGGAGTCTTATTATACACAGCACTGTGTCTATATAGGCCATTTAACAGCAAACATGAAGACAGTCGTCTGTTTGCTGTCAAATGGCCGACTAGCGTAAGAATGTGTGCGTGCGGACCGTGTACATGCAGTCAGCCTGGCCGACTCTAAAGACACAGTGCTGTGTATGAATTATGATAATTAAGACTCCGTCCGCCTTTTTTTCTACGTTCATGGATATGGCGCAAAATTTGAAAAATATATTCACGATGACATAGAAGATATCCACGATATGTAATAATCAGATAAACTGATGGGTACACTTAAAAATAAAGCAAATCTTCGATGGCATGTTAAGCCAAATCCCAAAATGATAATTTTCACAGATTTAATGTATTTCTGCAAATACAGATCATGTAGTTATTTTTGTCAGCTGTATTAGTTTTGCACTGCCACTAAACAATCTCTCAGAATTACAGTGTTTCAATTATTAACTATGAATTTTGTTAGTCGTAAACTTACATTTGAAGCTGTGCAAAACCGGCGTTAGAACGTGTATATAAAGTTTGTCCCCAGAAAAGTTACCCCACCACACAACTAGTGACACAGCTAAATATAACATTGCATAGTTAAATAACACATAACATTGCGTAGTTGTTCATTTACAGTTTAGCTCAGCGCCATCTGACACTATAATTGGTTTGCCACAATCTCTAATTCTAGATTATTTTGTGCTATTAAAATTTGAGCTTTAGTCATTGTTAATAACGCCAATTATTGTGAAAACATTAAATCAAATCGAATGTTTTTAGAAAAAAAAAAACAAATATTGTTAGCTTTGATAGTGACCACTGTTAAAAATTTGTTTATTTAATCTGCCTCCGTGTGAGCTCTACGGTTTTAGCAGACATTTTCTGCTAAAAAAATAACTTCAAAATATATTGTTTCAATGTTTTTATTGACTATTATAATAGTGTAGTCAATAAAACCATATAAAATATTTTTTATAGCAAAATCATGTATTTAAAAGCTTTTTCAATCAAATACGTAAAATTTACCTTAAAATACAGTCCAGACTACAGATAATTACTAATACAACAAGCTATCGAACAACAGCGATACTATTTTATTGTTGTAATTTATTCACCACAATAATGCATATTTATCAAATGGGGGAATAGTGGACCGTTTCTAAAATGGCATGTATTTTCGGCGTCACTGCAGCCGACCGGCAGACCACAGCTAATAATTTGCGTGTGGGTATTGTAAAATTATTCACATTCGGTTATTTATCAACTTTAGATTGCTTAATTATTCATATCATAGTTCACTTACCCACTAATAAATATTCACAATATGTATAAGTACAGACGTTATGGAATACATAATATTAATTTGTTCATGTCTGATAAGTACGTAAAAACTAAGAAAAGTCGATTGACAAAGAAAAACATTGTCGTACCTACCTTCAAGAAAAGAGTGTATTCCCTCGCAGTTCTTCTGATGTTGCGAGTGTCCATGGGCGACGGTAGTTGCTCTCCATCAGGTGACCCGTTTGTTCGTTTGCCCCCTTATTTTATAAAAGAAAAAAACCTACTATAACGCCACACAACGCTAGATGAACATTAAAATATAGTGTGAATAATTATAGCTCTACGTTTTTGAAAAGGGTTTATGCATACAATCATAATTTATAATCTATGATTTTGTTCAGATCATATTATTATTACATTCATCTAAAAACGCAATAATAGAGGTTTACCACACATCTAACAAAATGTTAATAACGAATTTATAAATTCGTCGACTTTTCTGAAATTTAATGGAAAATGAGTTCTGTGTACCTTTCTTTATCTTATATTTAACAAATTTATTCGAGAAATTTCCTGCTTAGTTGATTATATAAAGTCAATTGAGAGTTATTCAATACAATTTATATGCAGTCAGTGAACTTAAGGTATGAGATAGGTCTGTTAAAGCGCTCAAGTAAAGACATTAAATTCCGAAGTTCCGAAGACGAAGTACAGTTAGTTAAATATAAATCTGGCGGTCTCGACTCGAACTCTCTAAGGCACAAAGTTTTGGTACGTGCCAATAATATGGTAGGTACAGTACACTGTACACTGCACAGTCACACTAACAATGAGCTGATGTCCTTTGAATGAATACAAAGGTCATGAAAAAGGTTAAACTCAAAATGTATTGGCACAAACTTTAATGCAACATTCCGCCACAAATTACCCACAAATAAAAAATACTATATTCTATTTCAATTTTTTTACTAAGTCAATGTAAGGTTAGGTTATTTTAAAATATTATATTAAAAAACTAAAAAAAAACACGCTTTAGCCAATCCGCCATCTTGGATGTCCGCCATGTTGGATTTAAGTTACGTGACGTTATACATAGTTACAAGTGAAACTAATTAAAGGCTGTTAAATGGATTTAGGGCCAGTTTCACCACTTTCTGATAAAGTGCCGAATAGGCTATTCACAACTTTTTTGACAGATTCTCCATACTTGATCTGTCAGGTTAATTGGTGGAGCCTATTCGTCACTTATCAGGAAGTGGTGAAACAGGCCCTTAAAGCAATTTACTTTAAGTCCGAAATCTACCTCAAAGTCGTTACGCTACATATTATATTATACTGTGTATGTAGAAGGCGCATCGATGTAATGTATCGAAATTGTTTCATGTTTGACATTATGATAGCCTTAGGCCTACATTTCCCCTACACAAATACTATCAACTTACATTAAGGCAAATATTTGAGTAGGCTGTAGGATTGAAACATACATATGTACAGTAGAGTAACATTCCAATATAAATTGAGTCAAATATTACTGTTTGGCGTAATATCTGCGATGCAATAGCTAAGTGTCGTATTTGCCATACTGGTGGCGCACGATAAAAGGTTTAAAGCTGTGTGCCTATATTTGGAACGTTCTAATTTGTGAGTGTGTGTGTAGAGGGTTAACCATAAACTAATTTTGACTCCAAACAAAGAAAATCTTTTGAAACTATACAACATATTTTCTTGTTTGAGCATACAAAATATTAACTATTCTCAAATTGCAGAATTCTGTCTGTAGCGGTCATTGACTCCCTGTCAAAAAACTTGTTATTTTCTGTACAAATCGCGAGTGACAATATATTATGTTTCCAGGTGATATCGTATTTTGCATATAATTATTTTATCACTTCAAACTCATAAATAGTTGAAGATTATCATACGAAGAGGTAACCAAGACGTTTTCCGATGAAACTATAATACTTAATAGTCTGTTTCTTCACAAGAATTCAATTTTATTCTTAAGTTAACAGAATGTAGTGCGAGTATTTTTCACATAGCTCCTAGACTAGAAAGGTCAATGACCGCTGGTGCCACCTTAAACAGTCAGTCAGAATATTATAGTGATTGATAAAGTGCGGAAAAATCCAGTGTGATACGGTTTAATTGTCATAAGTGTACTGTTTAGTACATTTGTCTTTCTGTAAATTGTGATACAAGTTGGTGAGCCTCTGGGGGCCAATTCCCACGACTCGAGTCGCTTCGAGCGCAGTCTGTCTTACTCGCTCGCACGCATACTATCTCACACGTGATAAACGAAGTCACAGAATATTTAACAGTACTCCGACGAAGTATGAGAATTGGGCCTCTGTTCGCTACGTCGTGCGACTGCGGTTCTAATCTGCTATTTCGAGCACCGACTGTACGTTGTACGCTGCCTAATGAGCGCACATTCACACCGACGACGCGACGCACACCGCACGATTTGCGTATGCATTGTAATTAAGGCCCTGCGAAACAGACACACAGGTATAATTGTGGTTTTTCTAAATATTTCACCCTTTATTCTGTTTTTATTCTTTTTGATCTAAATGCGATAAAAATTCTGATTCTTGCCTCAATTATTGCCATGGTATTTTGTTATTGTGCTGTTAGTATAATAATTATTTTCATCAAAAGTGAAGTCACATACTGAGATTACTGAGTTTAGTCATTTTGATAAAAATAAGTAGCCGTTTACTCCGTTTCAAACTAAACTTTATTTAAATGTGATATTTTAAGCAACAGATGTTTTCAATACAACAACAAAATATAATAATAAGTATACAAGCAATGGAATCTTTCTTCTTCATAATCATTCATTGTAGATGTTTAAAAAAACCTCGATGCCACTTTAAAGTTATGAAATGTAAAAGAATATTAAAGTAAAAAGTTACGAGAAGTAATCGCCGCTTTTATAAGAGGTAACCGCAAACTTTTAATACCTACTAATTATTAGCAAATATAACAAAAATTAAAGTAATTTTATCAGGGTCATGACTCGTGACTATTATAATCGCTAAGGGCGTCTGTTGGCTTATAATACTTGGGATTTATAGGTTTATTATTAAAGTTACTCGAATACATTTTTAATAACTTAAAAACACTTTTTATAACTCATAAAATCTTATCGGAGCATTGTAAAAATCACTTTCATTTGAGCGCTATTAATAAAAATGTGGCGTATAATTTTAAGGTACGATCTTGGAATAATTATCGCGATAAAGGCCCTCGGGGTCGTTATGAAGTTTACCTATTACAAAGAGATAACGCGCTGCCAAAAACATTCTCCATAAAGTTATTAAGAAGAAACATTACTCGTCGCGAGTTGTAAAAATATATTGATATAGGTTGAATTACATCTTTGCCTTATTGGAATTTGTTTAATAAGAAATTGTGTTTTATCGTTAATTATATTAATATCTATACATAATATAAAAAAACTGTAAAAATGAAAATTCTGTACATTAAAGATATTCAAAAAATAATAAGCAGGGGGTGTTACTACATCGCCGTAGAAGCCAAAAATGTGGTTAGTTTTTTGTCTGTCTGTCTGTCTGTCTGTCTGTCTGTCTGTCTGTATGTTTGTTCCAGCATCACACGAAAACTACTGATCCGATTTGAATGTTGTTTTTGCCGATATATTGGTCTTCTTCCAACTTAACATCTGGTGTATAAAAATTTTTCCCCCCACTCCTCTAAGGGGACAAAAGAGGGGATCAGATTTTTTCAAACTTTTTTCTTTAATACAAAAACTACTGATCCGATTTGCAAACGGTTTTCGCAGATATATTTGTCTCCTTTAAACTCAACATCTGGTATATAAAATTTTACCCCCCACCCTTCTAAGGGGACCAAAAAGGGGGTAAGATTTTGTATCAAACTTTTTTCTTTAATGGACTTACTTCATATTATTTACTGTGTTTTCCAACTCAAACATTTGATGTATAACCCCCCCCCCCCCTCTAAGGGGACAAAAGAGGAGGGAAGATTTTGAATCAACTGATGAAGTAGATATACTTTATATGGCATAACAACGTTTGCCGGGACAGCTAGTTATATTAATATAAGTATTTACCATGCTATGACATAATGAAAATTCTGTCCGCAATCTAGAAACGGGAGTGTGGTCACACTAGTTTGTACTTTATCAACTTAAACTATTAAATTAAAAAAAACAACACCACGAACTGAAGATTTTAACATGAGCCCCATTGTATATGACAAAACTATGCATTTAATTACAATTATGTAATTAATTTTCGTCTCTGAGTGCGACAGTACGACCTTTTGAACGGCTCAGCTCAGTCTATGGCAAGTAAACGTATAGACCTATCACAGGATTAAAATAAACTATCGGAGGGCATTCCCTCAGGTGGTAAATGCAAATCGCAATTGGATTCACGTCTACTAATTGATTACAAACAGACGGAACTCGGTGGTCAAAGGTTCAAAGAGCTGTTGGGAAGATCATTCTGCCTACCAATCAGTCCCTTTAAACTTCAATCTACAGGGTGTAACATAAATAATCGATAAAAGGGGACATTTTATTTATTTATTTTTATTTCTATAAAAAGACATAAAATAATATGAGTGATCAAAGTTGAATCATTTTATGTGTAAATTATTATTATTTTTGGGCTACGAATAATAAAAACTACTAATTTTTAATTTTTGGTAGTTTTTGGGTATCTATTATTGGCACTTGTCATTTGTCATAGAGAAGTCAGAACTCTTTCTATAGGTACGCTTTACCTTCATAGTGAACTTTTTAATCATTAATTAATTTGCATAATATTTAACACTTTGCAGTTTGCGTACATAGTACATACCTATTGTTTTAATATAATTATTAATTTATAAGTGCATAATATATTTGTTGAACTTTGATTTTAAATTGATGATAGTGTAGACATAATATTATAATTATAATAATATTATTATGCTAACATTCTTGTAAAAAATACATGACGTCTTTTCAATAATAATAATATTATTAGGAACCTAAATTTTTAATTTTATAATATATTTATTTTGATGTGGTTAGTAGATGATCAAAATTTAACCTAATCCCCAATCAAAAATGTTAATAAATACCTACCATATTTATGAGCCAACCCTGCAGTATACGTTGGGGTATTTTTTGCCATATCCAGGAGTAAGTTCATTAATTACTGGGACGTATTTTTGTCGTTGTCCATTAGAGATACGTCGCGCAGCCATTACAGGAGATTAATGATGTGGATAGTGAAAACCCGACGCCACTTTACCATTTTGCTGAAACGAGTTGCAAGTGCTATGCAGAAATGCCAATGTTAGCGTTAGAATTTTATTATGAAGTAAATTATTATGGAAAATAACATTATGCCACCCCAATTGAATGAAGCGACAATCGCAAAATATCTTTTATTTGTAAATTATGGGCACTTCAACGCCTACCTGTATAAATTGTTTAAAACATTAAATATGAAATTCAAGTGGATACAAATTTGAGCATTAACATGATAAGCGTGTGGCTGAAATCAGAACTAAAGTCGCTTTTATGAAATGTGTTACTTGACACCTATTTCCTGGTATGAAGATAAAGTAGTTGAAATGGATGAATTACAGTTAGAGTAATTTTTAGTGACAGCTATTTTGTATCCCCTAAAATGTCATGTACCACAATATTATCTTTGTAGGTTTGTAATTGCTACTATAAAGTGGTAATATAAAGTGTATAAACACTGCAGTAAAACACTTTACATATCATACACTTTCCAAAACCGCAAACAGCGTTACTAGATATTTAAAAAATATTGCAAGCTTCGCAGCTGATATCAATATGACGCTTATCAATAACCCACGTTATTCTCGCTAACATTCTCTCAATACAAACAACTTCCCATTTCCCCTGTATCGTAAATTTTGTCTCTTTACTTCACAAGCCATTTGCAATTGAAAGCGTTCTTTATAACGGGATATGTCCGTCCGTACTTTTACGAGCTGGTGTACAAGCGGCGTACAAAATACGGTACGAGCCGAGAATGAACCATTTTCACTCGATAGCAGACGTAGGGTTACATTTTTCTCCGAAGTGCGTAGTGTCCACTGTCCATACTTACGTAGGTAGTACGGTCTACAACATAGAAACTAAACATTATTTACGAAAATATATTAATAGCTTTGTAGTCCTGACATTCATTTCAGTCTTTCGATCTTCAGACTAATAACACAATATAACACAACAACAACCTTCAAGAAAAGAGCGTATTCCCTCTTAAAAGGCCGGCAACGCACCTGCAGCTCTTCTGATGTTGCGAGTGTCCATGCGCGACGGTAGTTGCTTACGATCAGGTGACCCGTTTGCTCGTTTGCCCCCTTATTTAATAAAAAAAATGTGATGACTTTGAAATTTTAAATTCCTCCGCTTCCTCCATATTGTTTTACAATACAATATGATGTAATACAATATGATCAATTCAGTTTATGTCTATGAATTCAGTACTAAATTAAAGCAATACTTAGTCAAGGAACGTACCCGACTCTTTTTTTCACGAAATTTATGATATCGTAAATAAACTTAACGAAATCGTGAACTATCAAGATAAAGATATCATGCGATCTCACACTTTAATTACGACTTTAAATGTTAAGTTTTTTAAGCCTCAGTCCAGACATTTAGGAGGGTAACCTGTTACTGAACTTTTTTTATTAATACCTGTACTATTTTTGTACTTATATTTAAAAAAAAATGCAAGCGTTTATAATGTATGAAAAGTATTTTTCGGATTTATTATGAATACTTATGAGATTTCAGGTTTTGGTGACAATGATTTTCGGGTACATTATATTATTATAAAAACAAGATAAGTGGTAGCAAGGTAAGGTAAGTAAATAAGGTAAAGTCAATACTTCGAAAAATAATCTCATATATTGCAGGGATTGTCAATCATCATTCATCTGGTTTATTGGCCACGCTGCGCTGTAGGGTACTTTTTTTGGCAGTCACAAAACAAGAGTTTTCGAACGTGGCTTTACAAATTCATTCGTGCCGCTATAATATGTTCCAACTTTTTGTGCTCGATTGACTCACTTACTTTTAGTTCCGTGAAAAATATTCGTACAATAGCATAACAGAAAACTGCTGAAAAACTGGTCGTATTCGATCTCGAATCGGTTCCAAATCAAAAATTGCCTAGAGCATCGAATTTATTTGGAAAACAAATTTTGAAAAATTTTATTGGATTTGGAATGTTGAAATGGTACACAGTGACTGAAAATATTATTTAAATATTATACGGAAAATATTACAATATTTATATAAATATTACGATTTATCGAAATAACTTAAATAATAATTTTAAGGCAAAAAGACAAGATTATGTTATATTCTATGAATCACAAAAATAAATCTTTGTTAAATACAGATAAAAAACGTAGTCTATTTTTTACACTTGTTCAACTTACAATACTGCTATAAAATGTTGCTACGTTTCTTACTTTAAATGTATTACTTATTAAAATATTTTATTTGTTGAACCAACAAAAATAATTTTTACAGTTGTAAAAACTGTAAAAATTTCATATATTGGATACATATTTGCAACTAGGCTACCGTTGTTTGTATATTTTATACTCTGTCGCTATTAAAATTAATTTTTATTTTTTTTTCACATTTCGCATTGATGCCTTTTACAAACACATTTCACTAAACTCAATTCGTATTAATAACATTCGAACTATTGAAGCCTACTTTCTTTTACCAAATTGGGGCACTCTACATATTTTAGCTTGTTGAACATAGAAATCCAAAGGTGCTCTCTAACCGTGAGCATTCACGTATAATGTAACATTATAGATTCATTTTGAGCATTACATGCAATGCTCGGTTTTGTATTTATAGATTCGAGTGTTTCCGTGATTACGACAATTAGCGAAGATTTACATGCCCATTATTAATTTGGGAGTACTGTAGCTTTTGGGAAAAAATAGCTCCGCGGGTCGTAATTTATATTTTTTATTAACAAATAAAAAAACACTTAAACTGTAGCAGTACAGCTAACGGTATTACATAAATAAACCACAAGAATTTTAAGGTTGAAAAAAAAAAAACTACTGCTTGCTACGATCATTGGTTTGATGTTTTTAATTTATTTTGTAGGTAGTGTTAATATAATTCAACTAACATCAGTGTACGTAAAGCTCTGAAGTTCATCGCCAAATCGCATGCTGGATGATTAATTACGTAGCTATTTATTTACTTTGTACGACCTTTTTTGTTCTTTTGACCTTTGAGGTTATAAAATATTTCAGTAAGCATAGATTTGATCAAACGTTCATGACAATATTTATTGATATAAATGCCCACCTTGAACTTGCCTAATTAACGTTTGGCCTGATATTAATAATTAATACAAAGTAATGATTGCGTTTAGGGCGAACGCTCACACAAGCCTTAGTTCGCCTGTTAATCACTACTTATTATTATAAAACAAAGTAGCTTTTTTCCCTCATGTCCCTTTGTTCCCTTTAATATTTAAAACTACGCAACGGATTTTGATGCGGTTTTCTTTAATAGATAGAGTGATAGTGAGGAAGGTTTATAAGTATAAAAACATTCACTAAACAGTGGAGAGATATTGTTATTATAAAATACTGTTATTTTCGGGGTTTCTAATGTGATGTCGTAAATAATTTCATTTTTTTTCCGCTTACATTACAAACGCAAGCTGAACCCTACGAGATTTATCAAAATAATGTACTAAGTATCGTACACAATGAAAATGTATACAGAAAACTTAGCGATGGCAAAAAAAAAAAATCCAGCCGGCTGAAAAGATACTCGTTTCTTATAAATTGAACATATTTTTTTAATTCCAGCGGGGTTTCATAACTAAATATAATCACACTTAGAATAAGTAATTTCGTTGAATAAAATCTTGATATTATAATAACATCTTTGTTTTACAAAAGCGTCATATTTAAAATCGTGGTCTTTTGTTCGCGAAAGCGCTTAGGGCGAATCTTATTAAAATTTTAATTAACTCACTTTAATTTATCTGCCGCAATTGTATTAGATATAACTAATGACGGATACAACTTAACCACGCCGAAATTATTTGATTATAATGATAGTACTCCTTTGGAAAAATTACTAATTCTTTGTTCTATACTTCAAAATATTTCGAAATTAAAGAAGCACTATTAGGCATCGTTTTTATTACGATAAATACACTATACTTGACGTCAAATACGCTATAGGTACTTGCATTTTTAATATGAGTACGGATTTTATTGTTATTCATGTGAAAAATACCTTCCCATTTCAGATAAAAATTTGAGCAGCGAACAAATACTACTCACGTTACAATGCTTGAATGAATCGAAACGTGGAAGTTTGTTCATGCATGTACAGCTTAATAGAAAAGTAGAAAAAACAATGTATTGGCAACGGTAGCCATGTAAAGCCCGCTACAGACTGCAACCAAATATCTACACACTTCGGACTTAGAAAATATATAAAAATATTATGCTACAATATTTATGACACAAATAAAACACAGTATTACTTACACTTTTTCCACTATATTCATTAATTCTACAAAATATTTCACTTAAACACGACCGGTTTCGAAAAAATCATCATCGTGTCTTTGATTGGTGATTTTTTCGAAACCAGTCGTGTTTAAGTGAAATTTGTAGAATTAATGAATATAGTGGAAAAAGTGCAAGCAATACTGTGTTTTATTTGTGTCTAAAATGAATTTCCACCAAGAACCGACAGTACAATCAATTACATATTTTAATACATATATAATATACAATATTTATGAAACTAATATAATATGATATAATATGTATGTTTAAGATTCATAAATTACTAGATAAGCTTCATTACACTAAATCTATATTATATCGCAGGAAACCGCACATTTTTTAACTGCAATAAGAACTATCTTATGTTTCTACTTTTCCGTCAAATTTCATCTAAATCGGTTCAGCCACTTAAGCGTAAAGAGGTAACAGACAGACAAATATACACACTTTTGTGTTTGTAATATTAGTAAGGACTAAATAATTATTAATTTATTATATAGTACCACAGTTTTCACACTAGCCACCAGAATCGGCGCATGTTCACCAAGCGTTTCATACATACATTGTCTATTCTGTAACCTGCACAACCTGTGCAGTTTTATCGTTACGTGTGTAGCTGTACTAAGGGTTGCACTTTTGACGAATGGCCTGTAAACTTCCTATTGTTGCAACTTTTGTACAAACTCGATAGTTAGCAAGTTCGTTAAACAGTCGTGTGTTGTTTTGCGTTTGTGTCAATTCAGGTTTTTGCGTTACAAACTTTATACAAATTTTTCGACACATTTATTCTGACAGAGTTTTTTCGTTGTCTACAACATTATGCAAGTCAGTCTACATAATATCAATGCCTTGATATAAACTCTCAATCTGGTATTTTAATGCGTAAATGCACTCATGTAATGTAACAAAAATATCATCACTATAGGTCTACGGTCTACCTGCAGAATCTGATGGCAATTTTTGACAGCAGATTTTAAAAAAAATATCCTTGATCATTGGATTAATTTATAAGAATCAGCTTCTATTTAGAAAAAAAAAGGATCAAAATGTTTTATTCCAATTACCCCGGTATTGCTAGTCAATTTAATTTCTCACTTTTTGCCATTCTGGTAGACCTATTACAAATATTAATATAAAAAAAATTGTAACGCATAAAACCTAACAAAATATATGTTCGCAGCGACTCTGATATATTTACAAAAAGCCCCGTTTGGAAGGCCACTTCTGCTGGTTGATTGATGCATGCGCTGTACCGGCCGGGCTATAATACGTCAGTGTTGCGTCACTGGCCTTCACGATCGGGATATGTGATACGGATTAGAGACGATGCCGTTAGGGTCTCGCCAGAGGACCGACTGGTGAATAGAAGCGTTTGAGTTTCGGTTTCGCAACAATACGTGTACAAAAACAATTTTTGATTTTTCAGACAGACTGATTTAATGCAAGTGTGTATACTATTATAATATAATTTATATGTGTAAAGATGTTGCTAGTTGCCATGTTGGTTAAAAATATTTGAGAAGTTACGTAGAAGCAAATACCTCTTCTTCATGGGATGGAATTTGTTCATTATTTTTTTAATTTGCAGTAAAAACGCTCTATTTGTGGAAGGATGTGCCTCAGTGTTGAAGTACCAAGGGGGTATATGGGACTGGCCAACTAGTAGCGCCAGCCGACCCACTAAGCCACCCACACACCTGTGGTTTGCCATCAACGGTTGCGCGGATAGTTCCCGAATCTGTCTCATGGAATCGGACTTCCACTAAAATATTTTCCTCTTCGACAAATTGATCCATTGATGGTCTAACGCAGTAGTTCTTAACCTTTTAGTCATGAGGGACCATCTAACCAAATGTTTGTCGTGTCGGGGACCACCCTGTTGGTTTACCTAAATTAAGTGTGGTTTGATGTAGAAAACAAGCACAACTATAGATAATTATAATTTAGCACTCATTTTTTATTTGGCAAATATAATATAAGTTAGAGATTTTAATGTGATTTTTGTGACTCCATTAGTACTTTTTACTAACTACTGAATTCTCACGTATTATTATAGGATGGCTTCGCCGACCATTTGGAATGCCTTCAAGGACCACCAGTGGTCCACAGACCGTCGGTTAAAACCACTGGTCTAACGTCTATTTCTGCCCTTATACTCCATACAACATTAATAGGTTAAACCTGATATTATTTGTTATGCTTAACTCAAATTAAATTAGTGGTCAAATTAACGGATTACTAACAACTTTGACAAACTGGACAGCTAACTACTAACTAGCAGGACGTTTAGTCTTCGTAAATTGCGATTGAAGTTAGCTTAGAACCAGACTATTTTGCGATTCTGGCTAGATTTTTACTACATATATTTTGCAAACAAAAGTGTATTTAGACCCTTTCACGACACAGCTCGGCATTTTGAAGTGTTTACAAATTATTTTCTAAACGCGTGCTGTCACGACTCGCGATATATACCTACTGACGAAAAATGGCGACTGGCGTACTTTCGTTTTGCGTATGTGGGCGTAAGTGTGTACATACACAGCTGGCGTACTTTCGATCGGCTTCACTTTGTTGTTCGCAGCGCTCTGTCTTGAGTTTTTATTTGGTCTGAGTTTAGGGCGTGTATAATGTATGTTGTGTCCCTTAAAAAGAGTTGGTTGTAAAAGAAGCAGCGCTTAAAGTCGATGAAACTACGTTGCGCAGTTTGTTTGTGGCGCGGGAACCGTACAATTTTAAATAAAACGTATCCTATGTTCTTTCCCAGGACTCAAAGTATATTCATACCAAACAACAAAATGTTTCGTTCAAGCGTGGAGTGGTAACATTCAGAAAGACACACTTTCGATTTTATAATAATTACTATAACGTATGAAAATTAAAGCATATAATAATTTAAATAATCGGCCAAGTGCGAGCTGCACTCGCACACGAAGGGTTACGTACCACTATAGAGCAAAAACCTTCAAGAAGAGAGCGTATTCCCTCTTAAAAGGCCGGCAACCGCACCTACAGCTCTTCTGATGTTGCGAGTGTCCATGGACGATGGTAGTTGTTTACCATCAGGTGACCCATTTGCTCGTTTGCCCCTTATTTTGTAAAAAAAAAACAGGAAAAAATGTGTTTTTGTATGGGAATTGGGAGCCCCCTTATTTTATTTAAATTTTATTATTAATCATTAAAGTATAAATCAAACTGAGTATTTTGTTAACATTTCAGGTAGCTGTTGTCATTGATTCCGAGC